>QRFJ01004010.1:21670-82776 GCA_006176705.1 Cocos nucifera
CCCAAAACCTACAACGAGGCGATATCAGATATCGACTCCGAGAAATGGCTTGAGGCAATGAAGTCAGAAGATTCGACTCGATGCACTCAAACCAAGTCTGGACCTTGGTAGATCCACCAGAAGGTATAGTACCTATTGGGTGTAAATGGATCTTCAAGAGAAAGATTGGTGCAGATGGGAATGTGGAGACATTCAAGGCTAGACTGGTGGCAAAAGGTTATAGTCAACGTGAAGGCATTGACTATCAGGATACCTTTTCCCCGGTAGCTATGCTAAAATCCATCCGCACATTGCTTGCCTGTTGCAGCCTATTTCGATTATGAAATATGGCAAATGGACGTGAAAACGGCATTCCTAAATGGATATCTTGAGGAAGATATCTATATGGAACAGCCGCTAGGTTTCACATCCAGTGATACTGATCACAAGGTTTGCAAGCTGCAAAGGTCCATATATGGACTTAAGCAAGCATCTCGGAGCTGGAACACTCGTTTCAATGATGTGATCAAAAAGTTTGGTTTCATCAAAAATGAAGAGGAACCATGTGTTTTCAAAAGGGTCAGTGGGAGCGCTGTTGTCTTCCTCGTATTGTACGTGGATGACATCCTCCTTATTGGGAATGATATTCCCATGTTGACATCAGTCAAGATGTGGTTGTCCAAGGAATTCTCCATGAAAGACCTAGGTGAAGCATCCTTTATTCTAGGAATTAAGGTCTATAGGGATAGACCGAATAGGATGCTAGGACTTTCACAGAAGATGTACATAGAGGAAGTACTAAAGAGGTTTAGTATGGAAAACTCTAAGAGGGGATTAATACCCTTCAGACATGGTATTCATCTTTCCAAGAAGATGTGCCCCAGCACACCTGAGGAAATAGAACGCATGAGCAAGATCCCTTATGCTTCTGCAATAGGGAGCCTCATGTATGCCATGCTATGTACACGACCTGATATAGCCCATGCTGTGAGTGTCACAAGCAGATATCAGTCAAATCCAGGTGAAGAACACTGGACTTCTGTGAAATGTATCCTTAAGTACTTGAGAAGAACTAAGGATATGATGTTGGTCTTTGGTAATGGAGAACTCCAAGTTCAAGGATACACAGACTCGGACTTCATGTCTGATATAGATGATCGAAAGTCGACATCTGGAAGTCTGTTTGTGTGCAATGGTGGAGCTGTCAGCTGGAAGAGTTCCAAGCAAACTGTGATAGCAGATTCCACCATGGAAGCAGAATATATAGCTGCATCAGAGGCTGCAAAGGAAGCATTCTGGTACAAGAAGTTTGCTGCAGAAATTGGAGTAATGCCATCAGATGCCATTCCTCTTTACTGCGACAACAATGGCGCCATAGCCCTTGCTAAGGAGCCGAGGTCTCACCAGAAGTCCAAGATTGAGCGGCGATATCATCTCATCCGCGATTACCTTGAGAAAGGTTACGTTGAGGTCAAGAGAGTCAACTCCGCAGATAATGTGGCAGACCCACTTACAAAGCCGTTGGGCCAGCAGAAGATCGAAGCCCACCTTGAGAAGATGGGACTTAGACTTGTAGCCAATTGGCTTTAGGACAAGTGGGAGATTGTTAGATATATGTGCCCTAGAAGCCAGAATTGGCTGACACTTGTAATACACTTCTAGGGGCAAAATTATAATTTTGACTATAATTAATAAAATGGGTTATTTTCTATCACATATGTGTATTTAGTGTCTGTGATACATCCTTTGAGTTAATGGTAATGATAATTCATATTTTCAAGAGTTGAAAATTTAAGACATGAATAATCATTATTAACTCATAAACAGCTCCCGACCATAGGATCATCACGAGGATGGTGATTGATCCGGAAGGTTGGTGTACGATCGCTTCTCTTTAGTAGATGAGTCTTGAGTCTACGGTGTGGAGACACCGGAGCGAGAGTACAGGTACTCGTTAGAGAACGAGGGCACTGAGCGTGACCACCTCGAGTAGTCATTAGGAGGGAGTCTACCTTCTCGTCAATGACTGACTCGATGCTGCAGTAGTGTGTCTGGTTCTTTGACCTGAGATGCATCGGCAGTTCACCTTGAGGGTGTTATAGTTTGACTACACCATTACTCGGTCTCCTAGCCATATGGAACCCTGAGGTGTATGTTGGCTATAGCATGTTCATTGTAGGAACTGGATTGCATCAAGATGGGAATCTATCTACCTCGGTGGTAGAGGAGTAGCCCTATGATGATCATGAGAATCAAGTCCAGAAAGCCCATGGCCATGGTAGAGTGAAATAATAGAAAGAGTTTCTATTTAGATTTTCACATTGGACTCGAATCGAATGATTACATCATATGACAGAGACTAGGGTTTGACGAGTTCACCTTAACCCTAATCTGATCGGGGCTCAAGATAGAAGAACTTAATCACACAGGTAGCTGCACCAAGAGGTTCGCATTCAGCTCTGATGGGTTGCCACCATATACTGCTAGGTGTCACTGGTGGATTTTGGGAGCAATTAGAATGATTTAGATGATCGATCATTCTAGCTGTTCGAATCAGAAGAGTTCTGATCCATCGAAAGGAGTTTCGATGATGTCTATGATAGAGATCATGACATATCCCATTACCATACAGAACTGAACCTAACTGGGTCACACAAACAAGGGTTTGAATCTGGTGATCATCAATTGAACTGATCTAGTTCAATTGATCTGAATGAGATTCAATTAGGTTCAAGGAAATCGTGCTAGCACTCGATTGAACCTAACGTTCTTCTTTTACTATCATAAATAAGTTGTCCTGACTGAGCCAAAGGAGTTTGTGCTCAATCAGAGGCCTTCATATGGTCTGACTGGAGGTTGTCCAAGTCAGAATAGGTTGTCTTATTTGTAAGACATTACCTGCCATTTTTGGTCACCTGCCATTTCTTGTTCTTTGACTTTGGTCAAAAGTCTACCTTTGACTGGTCAAACGTTGACCATTGACCCTTTGACTTTTGACCACATGTCATGCACCTATTGGAGAGCTGGTGGGGGCCTGTCCCCCTGCCAGAACCTGGCAAGGAGAAGGGCGCACGCCAAGGGTGGCGTGAGCCCAAGTAGGAGGCGCCTAGGAGTCCTTGTTGGACAAGGACTCCACCTCCCTTTTGGATTCCAATCAGAGTTCTACTAAGAATTCAGTTTGACTGGTCTTAGGCACCCTCTAAGGAGGAATCCAGGGGTCTCTATTCCAACCAATCAGATTTAGATCTGATTTCACAAAGGGTTGTGATTGGTTGAGAGGAAGAGGAGTTGGATCACAAGAGGTCTATAAATAAGACCCTGCGCCCAACCCTAATTCTAAGTGAATTGCAATTGAGAAACCCCACGCCCCAAGGCTGCCTCTCCCCTCCTTCTCCATGCCATAGTCTCTTCTCCCCTTGCTCTCCACGTCCAAAAGGTGTTTTGGACTTAGGTTGGTGCGATTCAGATCAAGGAAAGGCGATCAAAAGCAAGAAGGCTGCGCTGCTGCAAAAGGACGACTGCAGATCTTCAAAAGAGTTTTGAAGATCCTCCAGATCAGATCCAGATCTGATTTTTGGAGGTGTGATAGAGAAGAAGAGGATCTCCAGATCCAACCCGAGTGGATACCGGTAGAGGCCAGGCGCTTGCGTGGCTAAGATCCAGAACCTTCCGCTGCAATCAGGATCATCTACAGGGTAATAGGATTACCCAAATCAGGTAAATTAAATTTGATTTAATTTATCTTATTTTATTTTATTTATTAAAATAATAAGAATCAGATCTGAAACATATCAAGATCTGATTGAGATCAAGAGAAAATTTTTAAAATATATCTCTTGATCTAATCAGATCTGGACGAACCTGGACCGAAAAATCAGGATTTCCCTTCAGTGAAACCTAGCGGCTGTTCATATAGATATCTTCCTCAAGAGAAATTTTCACGTCCATTTGCCATATTTCATAATCGAAATAGGCTGCAATAGCAAGCAATGTGCGGATGGATTTTAGCATAGCTACCGGCAAAAAGGTATCCTGATAGTCAATGCCTTCACGTTGACTATAACCTTTTGCCACCAGTCTAGCCTTGAATGTCTCCACATTCCCATCTGCACCAATCTTTCTCTTGAAGATCCATTTACACCCAATAGGTACTATACCTTCTGGTGGATCTACCAAGGTCCAGACTTGGTTTGAGTGCATCGAGTCAATTTCTGACTTCATTGCCTCAAGCCATTTCTCGGAGTCGATATCTGATATCGCCTCGTTGTAGGTTTTGGGATCATCACCATGAGCACCATTACCTATGAGGAACATTTTCTCTATTTTCCTCTGAAATAATACCTAAGTATCTTTCAAGGGGATGGAAAAACTCTTTTCGATCTACGAGGTGGAGGAGGTAGTGTTCTTATTGGCTCAACCTGATTTGGTTCCACTTTGGTCCTTAGCTCGTTGCTGCTTGTGAGACTTTCTCATCAAGCTTAATCTGCTTTCCAATGCCTGCTATCTTGAATAAACTATTTTTCAAGAAAGATGGCATGTCGACTCACAATCACATTGTGGTCTTCTGGAATGTAGAAATAGTATCCTAATGACTCTTTAGGATATCCTATGAATCGAGCTCTAAAGGACCTAAACTCTAACTTGTCCGCTTGTTGTCTTTTGACATGAGCCGGACAACCCCAAATTCTGAGATGACTCAGACTTGGTTTCTTACCGTGCCATATCTCATACGGTGTGGTAGGAAATGATTTTAGAGGGAAACCCTATTCAGTAATATAGATTGAAGTTAATAATGAATGTCCCCAAAGAAAATCTGGGAGGTCTGTGAAGCTCATCATGGATCGAACCATATCCAATAGAGAGTCCGATTTCTCCATTCTGAAACCCCGTTGAGTTGAGGTGTTCCTGGTGGAGTCCATTGAGAGACTATGCCATTTTCCTTAAGATAGTCTAGGAATTTTTCCGGCTAAGGTATTCACCTCCTCGATCTGATCGAAGAACCTTAATGGGTTTTTTAGTTTGTTTTTCTACTTCATGTCTGAATTTCTTTGAACTTTTCAAAAGCTTCAGACTTATGTCTCATAAGATACACATACCCATACCTAGACAGATCATCGGATAAAGGTAATGAAGTAGACAAAATTGCCTCTAGCCGGCACATCAAATGGGCCGCACACATCAGTATGTACTAGGGCAAGGAGATCTGTGGCCCTCTCCCCATGTCCAACAAAAGGGAGTTTAGTCATTTTGCCTTGAAGACAAGATTCACAAGTTGGATATGACTCAAAAGTCAATGGACTCAATAGCCCATTTTTCTCCAATTTGTTAATCCTATCTTCTGCTATATGACCTAATCTCAGGTGCCATAGATATCTGTCGTTTGGACTATCCCTAGGTCGTTTGGCATTCACGTTTTGCTCGATAGTTAAAATAGGTACATCAATATGCAACTGATAAAGACCATTAACAAGGAAACCATTTGCAATTTTATTTCTTTCATAAAGAATGTTACAATGGTCCTTAAAGAAGGTGATCACATAACCTTCTTGTGCTAAGCATGAAACAGAAATCAAATTCCTGCTAGCTGCAGGCACATAATAACAGTCTTTTAAAACTAAGTCTAAACCAGATGGTAATCGAAGAGGGTATGTTCCCACGGCTACTGCAGCAACTCTTGCTCCATTACCGATGCGTAGGATCATGTCTCCATCCCTCAGCCTCCTGCTATCCTCAAGACCCTGCATAGAAGTGCACAGATGAGCACTAGAACCAGAGTCAAGCACCCAACTGGATGCAGAAGAAACCGTAAGGTTAGACTCAATAACGAGCATACCTCCAGAAGGACCTTCCTTCTTGTTCTTCAGGGTGGCCAGGTAAGTAGGGCAGTTTCCGCTTCCAATGGCCGTCGCTGTTGCAATGGAAATACTTTTCGGCCTTTTCTTCATTCTGCCTTCTTCTTCTTTGATCCTTCTTCCACCTTTTGCTTTTTCACAGACTTCTTTTTTTTTTCCATAAGACTTTCTTTTGGAAGAAGTCCGTTCCATAGCAAGAACTGAGCCTTTAGAACCTTTCATAGAAAGCTCAGCGGTAACCAGCATATTCATCAACTCGGCCAAGGAATTTCTGAAGTTTATGCATGTGGTAATTCATGATGAATTGCCCATATGCATCAGTCAAGGATTGCAGAATAATATCATTCTGCAGATCCAAGTCCAACTTCACACCGAGCTTCTCAAGCTCTTCCATGTCCTTGATCATTGTCAGACAGTGATCTTGGACTGACTGCCCATCACGCATCTTAGCCTTAAAAAGTCATTTCGTGACTTGATATTTGGCTGCGCGACTCTGTTCACCAAACATCTCCTGCAGGTGAGCCAACATTTGGCGAGCAGTCCCGATATCTTCATGTTGGCGCTGGAGCTCATCAGACATCGAGCCCAACATGTAGTATCTGGCCTTATTATCTTCGTCAATCCATTTTTCCAGAGACGCTCTCTGTTCAACGGATGGACGGGCTGGTAAGGTGGGAGGGTCCTGGTCCAAAACATGTGTTAACTTCTCAGAACCCAAAATAATTTTGTAGTTCCTGAGCCAATCTTTATAATTGGGTCCAGTCAGTCTATGTGTGTCCAGGATACGTGCCAGTGGGTTGGACGCAGACATTTTCCTGTAGAGAGTCAAAGATTCTAGTTAGATACTGTAAATTTTGACTTGACCAATTTATTTAGGATTTTATTTTTAAACAAATTAGCTCCCACTATTTTCTCGGATCCCTACACTCCCTTCTGTAGAGATGCGAAAATCTCCATGATTAATGATTTCTAGTGGGTGGTGCGGTCTCACCAACTGACTCATCACCTCACCTAACAGTTATTGGTGATGGGTTAGCCAATGAGTGAACAACTCTTGTTCAATGATTCTCTAATCATGGTGCACCCAAACTTGGTCTCTAATTCATGAATCTCACCGTATCCGGAAATATTGATCCACTCCTTAGTTAAGTCAGACCCACCATTTGCATAGACTGGGTTCCTAATTGGGTCTCTCACCGTATCCAAAATATTGAGCCCAACTCATCCTCCAGCCCATAGCATCCAATGCCTAATAGACATGGTTGCATCTTCCCGGTGCAACTGAGCCACTGTATCCAGCCGAGAACAATCAACCCCGGGAAGGGCCCGCACATCTACAATGGTGGAAGACCTCAGACTTAATCTTTTCTTAGGGAGAATTGATTCAGGTCTCATTAAACTAGACTTGGCTTAGTCATAACAATTATGACTAACCTAGTGGCATGGGTTAGCTCGGATTATTGACCACCTCAGATCAGAACTGTGTCAACAGATATGGCCAGGTAAGTGAGACCGGTGGAAGGAATATGCCATTAACTCGCACAAGAACGCATTCAGGTCGAGTAGCTTCCAATTAAAAACCAGTCGGTCGTATCTGTGCCAAACTTACCTTAGACACCAAATTGTTGAGTCAGAACCAATTGGGTTAGCCTACAATCCAGACTCTAACCTCTGAGCCTAATTAGGTCTTGCTTGATTGATCGTGACTCGATCTTGACCCAGACTTAATCCTATTAGGCTGGTCAATTTAAGCATTGTTGATCCCATCTAACCAACTCTTGATTCGGTTTGATCAACCGCTTAGACCTAATTGAGCTACCCAAGCCCGAACCCAGTATTATGAATATGTCTTAGATCTGAAATTCTCAATTTTAGACCTAATTAATATTTCCATAAACTTAATTCTTAATTAAGTTTGGGTTCATAAACAAAATATGCACAATAAATCCTAGGGTTTCAGGATCTAGGGTTTTGCAGAAAGTAAGTTTTGGGATTTCTGATTAAGGACGAACACGCAGCACCCCTACACGTCATAAGAACACCCCATCGAATGGGAAGAGAGGGCCTTTAAACCCTTCTTCGTTCTTATGACCGGACGGCCAAGAGGAACGCCTTAATCAGGAACATGATAAATCTACAAAACTAGTATAGATCTATATCATATATCTCATATATAAAAATTAGATCTAATTAAAAATGGCATATTTTGCATACATCTCATGTATCATATCATGCATATTTTTCAGATCTAAATTATCTCATAATAAAATCTAAAAAATTAGATTTAAATTGATCTATCAAAATAAATTCTAATCTAGACAATTATGTAGAACTATTCTACAACTAGTCTAGACATGCATCTATCATATCTCATATGATATTTAAAATTAAATAAATTTATTTTTTATTTTTTAGATGTTATTATAACACTTATAATATCAAAAAATAGTAAATAAATAGATCTAAAATATAATTTAATCAAATTAAAATTATGAGACATGCAAAGACTATTCTATAGAACTATTCTATTTCTAGAACTAGTCATGCATATCTTCATACATCTTAGATCCAAATCATTTAATTTTAATTTTTTTGATTTTAGATCTGATCACATATCTCATGTGACATCTAAAATTATCTAATTTTTAGATTAAAATAAATTAAAATTAGATCTAAATAATTATAGAACCATGGCTCTGATACCAGTTGAAGGAAAATCCTGATTTTTTGGGTCCAGGTTCGCTCAGATCTGATTTAGATCAAGAGATATATTTTAAAAATTTTTTTCTTGATCTAAAATCAGATCTTAAAATTTTTTAGATCTAATTCTTATTATTTTAATAAATAAAATAAAATAAAAATAAATTAAATCAAATTTAATTTATACCTGATATTGGGTAATCCTATTACCCTATGATGATCCTGCTATTGCAGCGGAAGGTTCTGGATCTAGCCACGCAAGCGCCTGGCCTCTACCGGTATCCACTCGGTTGGATCTGGAAGATCCTCTTCTTCTCTATCACATCTTCCAAAAATCAGATCTGGATCTGATCTTGGAAGGATCTTCAAAACTAGCTTTTGAAGATCTGCAGTCGTCCTCTTGCAGCAGTGCATTGCCTTCTTGCTTTTTGATCGCCTTTCTCTTGATCTGGATCGCACCAAACTGAAGCTCCAAAATCCTTTTGGACGTGGAGAGGAGAGGGGAATCAGAGGTATGGTCATGGAAGAAGAGGGGAGAGGGGGTTATATGGCATGGGCAATGGATCAAGCATCATAATCCTAGGCGCAGACAGAGTTTATATAGACCCTACTGCGCCATGCAGTGCCACATCATCCATACGAATCATGGCTTCCTGTGTAATTAAATCTAAATCTGATTGATGGGATGACATCATTTGATCCAATCAGATTAAAGTTCCTTACAAACCTCCTTTGGTGGTGCCAAGACTCATCAAAGATGAGTCTTTGGCGCCACCTAAGTTGGATGCATCAAGTAACTGGAGTCCCATCCGTATGGGACTCCAAACTCTATCCTCTTTGGGTGCATGCCTAGGGAGGCGTGTGCCCCATCCCTTTCCTCCTTTTCATAGGGGGATAAAGATCAAAACTCTCTCCTTTGGGTGCATGAAACATGGGAAGATATCTAAGTGTCAAAAGTCAACGTTTGACCAAAGTCAAAAGACAAGATTTAGCAGATGATGGAAAATGGTAGGTGTTATCTCAAATTTATCTCATAAATTAAGACAACCCTTTTCTGATCTAGACAAGCTTCAGTCAAACCAAGTAAAGGTTCCTGAGTGAGCCCAAACATATTTGGCTTAGTAGAGACAACTTTTAATGATTGTTAAAAGAAAATACGTTAGGTTCAATCGATGTGCTAGCACGATTTTCTTGAACCTAATTGAATCTCATTCAGATCAATTGAACTGAGATTAGTCTCAATTGATGATCACCAGATTCCAAACCCTTATTTGTGTGACCCAGTTAGGTTCAGTTCTGTATGGATAATGGGATATGTCATGATCTCTATCATCGACATCATCGAAACTCCTTTCGATGGATCAGAACTCTTCTGATTTAGAACAGCTAGAATGATCGATCATCTAAATCATTCTAATTGCTCCCAAAATCCACCAGTGACACCTAGCAGTATATGGTGGCAACCCATCAGAGCTGAATGCGAACCTCTTGGTGCAGCTACCTGTGTGATTAAGTTCTTCTATCTTGAGCCCCGATCAGATTAGGGTTAAGGTGAACTCGTCAAACCCTAGTCTCTGTCATATGATGTAATCATTCGATTCAAGTCCGATGTGAAAATCTAAATAGAAACTCTTTCTATTATTTCACTCTGCCATGGCCATGGGCTTCTGGACTTGATTCTCATGATCATCATAGGGCTGCTCCTCTACCACCGAGGTAGATAGATTCCATCTTGATGCAATCCAGTTCCTACAATGAACATGCTATAGCCAACATACACCTCAGGGTTCCATATGGCTAGGAGACCGAGTAATGGTGTAGTCAAACTATAACACCCTCAAGGTGAACTGCCGATGCACCTCAGGTCAAAGAACCAGACACATCACTGCAGCATCGAGTCAGTCATTGACGAGAAGGTAGACTTCCTAATGACTACTCGAGGTGGTCACGCTCAGTGCCCTCATTCTCTAACGAGTACCTATACTCTCGCTTCAGTGTCTCCACACCGTAGACTCAAGACTCATCTACTAAAAGAAGCGATTGTACACCAACCTTCCGGATCAATCACCATCCTCGTGATGATCCTATGGTCGGGAGCATTTTATGAGTTAATAATGATTATTCATGTCTTAAATTTTCAACTCTTGAAAATATGAATTATCATTACCATTAACTCAAAGAATGTATCACAGACACTTTTAAATACACACTATGATAGAAAATAACCTATTTTATTATTTATAGTCAAAATCATAATTTTTCTCTTAGATGTGTATTACAAATATGAGCCAATTTTGACTTCTAGGGCACACATATCTAATAGTCACTGATGGATTTTGGAAGTAATTAGAATGATTTTGATGATCAATCATTCTAATTATATGAATCAGAGAAATTCTGATCCATCGAAAGGTATTTCGATGATGTCGATGATGGAGATTGCGATATATCTCATTACCATACAGAATTGAACCTAACTAGGTCACACAAATAAAGATTTAGATCTGGATGTTATCAATTGAGCAAACCTAATTTAATTGATTTGGATTAGATCTAATCAGGCTCATTGTAATCGTGCTAGCATACAATTGAGCCTGACTTTCTTCTTCTATAATCTTTCTGATTCATCGCAACTGAGTCAAATTTGATTTGACTCATTCTTATATTTTGAATAAATTTATTTTTATCTAACTAGAATAAGTTTAGATCACATTAATTATAGAAATTAAATCCATTCATAGTCAAATTGGACTAGGATCAAAAGTTGACCAATTTGAGAGAATTGAGGGTTACCTGATTAGATTCTTTTAGAAAATTCTTTAGAAATCATTTTGATCTAATTTTTTGATATAAAATAGAGAATGAATTATGCATTGGGTATACCAAATTTTGTGATTTTTAGAGGTATCTAGACTAAGTTATGATAGAGTTTGATTTGGATCAAACTCTTAAGGGAAGAGTCCTAGGCATAGTGGACTCTTCCTTATCTACTCATTCCACCACCTTTCAAATTAATTTTTGGCATCAAAATCAGATGAGATCTAGGAATTTTCATGGAGATCAAGTTCAAGAGTCCCAATGGTCAAAAAAATAAGGATTTTGATCAAAGAGGGACTCTAACTTGGCGCTATGCTTTTGTATAAGAACCCTTGCGCCAAGGCTCTTCACGTAGAAATATTTTTTATAACCAAAGGCTGCCATTTTAGATATCCCACACCCCCTCTATCCTCTCTCTCCCTCTCTTCTACATGTCTAAAAAGTTAGGCATAAATTAGAGAAGAAGATTCAATCAAATTTATGAAGAGTTCAGTATCTATGCGATGGTGTTCGTGAGACGGACACGCTGCCTTCAAAACTTTTTTGAAGGACTTTCACATCAAATTCAGATCTGATCTTTGGAAAAAAGATTTGTGAGGAGAAGACTTCTAGATCCTTCCAAAGTAGATATTGGTAAAGGCTAGGCACGTGTGTGGCTCCTTCCAGAATCTTAAGAAATATCAGGATCATCATAGGATAATCAGATTACCCAAACAAGATATGAAATTAAATCTAATTTAATTTTTATTTTAATTTTTAATATCAAATCATCATGATCAGATTTGAGAACTTTTAGATCTGATCAGATCATTTAGAAATTTTTTATAGAAATCAATCTCAGATATGATCAGATCTGCATGATCCTACAGTGAAAAATAGGATTTTTCCTTCATGAAGATTGATGAGTGTGGTTTTACTCTCGTCAACATCTAACGCCATCTCAGCACTGAAAAACTATATATACTTACCATCCAAGCTAGTCAAGTCTTCTACGTTAGTGATCTCTTGGAGTCTCAATGAGGTGTTATTGGAAGGATGATGCCGAGGCATATCTTTATGATACCGAGGTTGATGATGATGTTGGATCATGCATACAAAGTACTTCTCTAGGATAAAACTTATCTGATACTATCAAGATTCTAGATACATTTATCAAGAGTGATAGTGATGTCCATATTATACATGCCATTAGATGATGAGTTCAACATTAATGTTAGAGTCTATTTATTGATACTCTACTAATATTATTGTTGAATATGTTATATTGATTAATTTTCATTAATGCTGCATATCACGATAGTACTAAAATATCATCTAGCTTTCATCCCTGCCCCTTGGTGGGCTATGTAGAGCTCTACATTTAAGTCACAACTAGAGCATACTCTGTCCACCTCCGCATCGGCTGCTCAAGCGCCATCGACATCTACTCCTCCACTAGTATCTACTCATCCACCAACATCTAGGCCTCCACTATCAACCATATCTCTAGCACATACTCCATCCATCGATGAGTCTCTACTAGTATTGACGTCGCACAATCCCATGATCGATGAGAGTACATTGTTATCATGTTAATTATTTATTTATTTATATAGTTATTATACATTCTTATATATTTGTATAACGTATTTTCATTATAGGTGCATCATCCAGTAGGATATTTCATGGTTCCACATGCATACCGCATGTATGGAACCATTAGCATCTGGTTATGGTGGAGTACAATTAGAAGGAAAGGCCATAAGGGAGACGTATTTCTTTTGATTAGATGATCAAAATATATGGCTTCATTAAGAATGAAAAGTGCTTTGCATAACAAGTAGACAAATGGTTCAGTAGTGGTATTCCTTGTATTATATATGGATGACATTTTTTTAATCGAAAAAGATATCTCTGCACTATAGAAAATAAAAGTATGACAATCATCTCAGTTATCCATGAAGGACTTAGGAGAAGCATCCTACATCCTAGGGATGAAGATCTATAGGGATAGATGTAAGAGAATGCTTGGATTATCCCAGTCCACATTCAAAGATATTGTGTTGAAGCGGTTCAATATGGAGAATTTCAAAAAATGCTATCTATCGATAAGCCATAAAATTTTTCTCTTTAAGAAGGATTGTCTGATAACTCTTGAAGTGAGAGAGAGTGTATGAGTATAATCCTATATGCTTTTGCAATGTGATCTATCATGTATGCCATAACATGTACGAGACTAGATGTGGCATACTCACTAGGAGTAGTGAGTAAATACCAATCTAATCTATGGAAGAACTACTGAAAGATTATAAAAACCATCTTTAAGTATTAGAAATATATTAAGGACCAGTGACTTATTTATGGTGAGTCAGATTTAAACTTCTGAGGTTTACAAATTCAAATTTTCAATCTGACCATGATGATAGCAGAAGTGTGTTGGATTATATGTTTATCCATAATGATGAGCTATCTACTGGAAACGTTCCAAGCAGCATACTGTAGCAGCTCAATTTGCAAGGTAGAGTACATCATGTTATCCGATGCTACGAAGGAAGATATGTAGTTGAGAAAATTTATCAACATGCATGGAGAGATATCCTCCCTTAATAGTCTAGTCCTGCTGTACTGAACAGTACTAGAGCCATTGCTCAGGTGAAAGAACCAAAGGCATACCAACAAATGAAGCATATTCGGCACTGCTACCACCTAGTCTAGAAGATCATGGATCAAGGTAATGTTGACCTTCAGAAGATCGATGGAAAGAAGAATATGTTCGACCAATTTACTAAAGCCCTTGTGGCAATGGAGTTCAATAATCATAAATCAAAGATGGATATAAGATACTGTACCAAGTGGCTTTAGGACAAGTGGGAGTTATTGAAAAATATGTTCCAAAGCTAATCATCAGTTTGTTGATTATTGAACTAATTTTATAATTATAATAATTTATAATAAATAAAATATTTATTTTGATATTTTCATCAAAAGTGTACATCTTCTTTTGAACTCTTGTGTTGTGATGAAATCCTTAGGACTATTTAGATTCAATAAAGAGAGAATTTATCATTTAGTCCTTAAATTTGTTCATGACTAAATGATATATTGTTACTTTGGATGATAATATTTATCAAGGGTAGGTTGTTGTGTGCTATATGGGTTGGTTGTCCTCTTAACCAAAGAGTACGGAGACATTGATATGGCATGCAGGTGAGATGTAGTAATATATCGTCATTGAATGTAACCAACTCTGGAGCATTCTGCTATCAAGAATTGCTCTGATGGGATATAAGTATAAGTGTCCCTCAGATCTAAGATCATCATAGTGACTTGCAAGCAACTCATTATGCTTTGGTGCTGGACTACCTAAATTTCTAATTCAATAATGAAAAATTTTTGGATACAGTCATGTACTTATGATGTCAGTAAGTCAAGATGGGATTGACTACTCAGGGTTTTAGGAACTATGTACAATTATATTTTTAATTTAGCAAAACCTTGGCCAGCATAATCCTTATGAGGAGTAATAGAACTGATTGCTTTGAAACATATATGTATGCACTATTCCAGGATTGATAGTTTAACCCTAAGTCATCCTAAATACAAAGACCAAAGGGATGAATTATATGGTAACCATATTCATATGGATTCTAGAATATTGCTTTATATAAATTCGATTTATTTGGACATCGGATACCATTGCTGGATGGTTACTACAATTGGTATAGATATTATTCTTGTGCTACTAGCTTAGGTTCGAATGTATGGGTCACACACATTAAAGGTTTTGATCAGATTGAATGGTTAATCTATGATTATGAATCATTCTAGGATCAAATAGTCAACGCGATTGATGTTTGATTTAGTGCAAGTATTGCAAGAGGATTAATTAGCAATCGAATTGCTAATTAACTCAATTTGATTGAGCATTAGGGCTGAGATTGAATTTAATTGAATGAGATTCAATTAGATTTGGTTTGGACATGATTAGGTCAAGTCTAGTTAGTTTATGGAATAGGCTAATTATAAGGAAGATCAATTTCCTATTCATTTAGGACTTATGTACACCTAATTTCTAATTAGATTAGAATTTAAATCAAAATTAATTATAATTTAATTTGATTTAATTGGGCTCCTGGTTGAACTAGGATCATCCTTAATTAGGTTACACCACTTCTAATTTAATTGGATTTTAAATCTTAGTTTGACTAAAAAAAACTAGAGAGCCTAGTTGGACTAGAACTCTCTCTCTTCCTTGTGCCTACTCCCCCCATGCCCATGCCATTATTTTTCGCCTTTTGTGTGAGATTTCTCATACCTAGAGAAGGCCATGCATGCCCCCTTATCCCCCTTATTTATGGTTTGGAAATTTGTTTTGGACCAGGTCAAAACAAGCAAGTTTTCTTGATCTAAGACTCTATTTGATGAAGTTTGACAAATCCTAAACACTATCCACTATATGGCACCTAAAATGATCAGATTTAGATCTGAATTTTTGCATAGAAAAGGAAGGTCCTTTTGCGCATAACCTCTGGTATCCCACACCCAAGGAAAGGAAGATGGCACACAAAAGTCGGTGCCCCCAGTGTTTCCTACATTGGAAAATGTCCTAACTTGGTATGAGTGTTGGGCATGGGAATTCTGGACGTAGAGACTCTAGGGGCATGGGGTTTCTTTAGGACACAACTCTAGTATATCTAAGTAAGAGAAAAGAAAGAAGAGAAGAAAGGGTTTCTTCTCTAGGGTTTCTTATCTTCTTCTTTCATATTCTTTTGAGAGACTAGTGAGGAAGAAAGCCTCTCTTAAGTCCTCCTCAAAGTCTTCATTCCTTGGAAGGTCCAAGAGAAAAAGAAGAAGATTAAAGATCAACCATCAAGGAAGAATCTGCGAAGTACTAGCATGCTGCATAGATTTTCGATCACCAAACCTTCGATCAGATTTGAAGCTTCATGTGGACAATCCATAGAGGTCAGATATTTTATGCAGCTCGAAGCGACAACCTCAACCATGATAATAGCAAGTGGAGTTCTCGATCCATGATTAGGTATAGAGATCTAATCTCTATAGAGTCCTAGATTAGATCTAGACTAGGTATTGATATGATAAATATCTTTCAAGTTATTTATTTAATTTTTAGATTTAATACATGCTAGTATCATATCATAAAATCCTAGATCTATGAGTTTTTACATGCTTTGATTGATTAATATGATTAATCTAAATTTTCTGCTTCCACTTATTTTGGAAAAGTTTCAAAATCTAACCATGTAACCCTAGATTTTTTCTTCACGAACATACATCGATGAGCTATTGATCTGAGGTGAGCATCTCTTCATATGCTTTTGAGATCATCAGTTAGGAGTAGCTTGAGGAGGCATTGGCATAGGCAGCTTAGGCTATGGAGCAGGCTGTTCAGGCTGAGGAGCACATATCTTAGCTACAGAGCATCATGACCACTATGGTGATGATGCTTTTCGCGTATTTTGGAACTAACTTTATGAGCATTCAGGATATGTTGGCCAGCATTTTAGCTCCGACCCCTCTAACTCAACTTTAGCTCTAGCTTCTCTAGCTCGTGCTCCATCTTCTTCCGGTGATAATGACTTAGATTTAGATTTATCAAACTTTTGATGTATTTATTTTTAAAAAATCTTATAATAAATTTTATTTAGTAATAATATTTGAGTATTTTAGATATATTCTTGCATTATTGTTGTATTATTTTAGATATATTTTTATGTTATATATTAAATTACATTTACTAGGTAAAAAACTTAAAAATTAAAAAATCTATATTTTTTTATTATTCAAAATCAATGATAGTAGTTGGCAACTGCTATCGTAGATCAAATTTCAATCGCTACCATAACCTATGATAGTGGTTGTAAAACCACTACATTAGATCTATGGAAGCAGTTATATAACCATTGCCATAGATCCTGTAGTAGCGATTTAACAACCACTACTATAACTAGTAAAGCAGTGATTTTTTAACTATTGCTATATATAATCTATAGCAATAATTGAAGAACTATTGCTACAGAAGTAATAGTAGTGGTTTTATAACCATTTCTATATAAGATAGAGTAGTGATTGATGAATCGCTACTATAGATCCGTTATAGCAGCAGTTGAATAACCACTGCTATACATGTCATACGGCAGTGATTATCATAACCACTATAGAAACTACTATCATAGACTTACAACGATGATGACAGTGGCAACGATTAAGTAACTGCTACCATAGGCTATGGCAGCAGTTTTTTAGACTATGGCAGTAGTTTCGAACCGCTGTCATAGCCCTTTACTGTAGTAGTGCCTCCAACTTAAGATCACCATAGAGACTTGCAAGCAACTCAATATACATTGATGCTAGACTATCTGTATTTCTAATATAGTGATGAAAAATTTTTGAGTGCAGTCAAGTACTTGTAGAGTTGGTGTGTGAGTCAAGATGAGATTGACCACTCCTAATTTTAGAAGCGAATGTGTCGCTAAGTTTCAATTGAGCAAAACCTAGGTCTAGATAATTCTTGTGAGAAGTCATAGGATTTGTAAGGTTGAGACACGATATGGATGAACTATTTGAGTATCAATAGTTAACTCGAAGTCATTCTGAGCATTAAGGATCAAAGGGATAAATTATATGGTAACCATAGGCCAAGATTCAAGAATGTTGCTTTACATACATTAGACCTATTCGGACGTGGGTACTATTGCTAGATGATCATTTTGATTGATACAGAAATTTATTTCTATGCTACCGACTTAGGTTCAAATCTATGGGGTCACACATATAAGAGGTTTCTATCTAATCAAATTGTTGATCAATGATTAAGAATCATTTAAGTATCAAATCATTAATGTGATTAATGATTGATCAAGTGCAAGTATTGTAGAAGAATTAATTAGCAATTGAATTTCTAATAAGCTAAATTTGATTGAGTAATTAGATTAAGATCAAGTCTAATTAAATTAAATTCAATTAGATTTGATTTGGACTTGATTAGGTCAAGTCTAATTGGTTTATGAGATAAGCCAATTATAAGGGAGATCAATTTCCTATTTGATTAGGACTTGAGTGCACCTAATTTCTAATTGAATTATAATTTAATCAAATTTAAATATGATTTAATTAGTTTTAATAGGGCTCCTAGTTGGACTACGATCTTCTTTAATTAAGATGCATCAATCTTAATTTAAATAGGTTCAAGATTAGGTTTGACCTCATCAAATTTGGAGAGCCTAGTTGGACTGGAACTCTCCCTCCTCCCTTGTGCCAAAATTTTCCATGCGCCTCTCTTTGAGTAGCACCACTTTTTCATCTTATTGGTGTGAGTTTTCTCACACCAATATGATGTTCCATGCCCCCTTCCCTCTTGTTTTTGGAATTTTGTTTGACTAGGTCAAATAAGGAAAGACTTGATAGAGTTTTGATTCATTGAAACTCTTTTCTTTTTCTTTGAAAATTAGTTCTATTGATACAGAATTTGGTTGATATCAGATCGAGCTAGAGTTGAGGAAGAAGAGGTCACCATCAGTGACTTGCAAAATAAAGTTCCATCTAGAGTCGGTGGTGGTGGCTCCGGTAGGAGGGTAGGGGTACATTAGGGCCATTGTCAGGGCCTCTTTCCTCATCTCATCTAAAATGAATGAGTTCTTCGATTTTGCTCACATTAGGATGAGGTTCTCCTTCTATTTCTAATAGATTGTAGGAGAATATTAGGATCATTGTCAGGGCCTCTCCCCTCATCTCATCTAAAATGAATGAGGCCTTCGAGTTTGCTCATGTTAGGACGAGATTCTCCTCTTATCTTAAATAACCAGAGGTCTTCAACTTGCTCATGTTAGGATGAGATTCTCCTCTTATCCTAAATAATCAGAGGTCTTCGACTTGCTCATGTTAGGATGAGATTCTCCTTCTGTTCCTAATATGACCATTTTTGATTGCTTCTTTCTTATCATCACATAGTTTTTGCACCAAGAAACAATAATGTTAAGATGGAGGAGTTTTATTGAAGAAAAATTACTGGCAGTACATTCTTAGATTTTTTAAATTTCAAGATCATGGGAGCGTTGTTCCTCTGAGCTCTTTTAGGCGATAAGTTTCGGGCCGAACGACCTCCTCAATTTCATATGGGTCTTTTTAATTTGGGGCAAGCTTCCCCTGGTTTCGAAGTTGAAAGATGGTAGCTCACTGAAGTACTAAGTCCTCCAGAGATAGTATTGATGATGCTAAGAGATAGCTAATTTTCTCATTGTTCCTCCCTCATTGATGGTTCTGGCTACAACAGCGCCCTTGGCTGATCTTCTCTTACTTCAGATCGGCATCTGAGGAATCGACCCAATTGGCCTCTCCTGATGAGCTTCTTAATTTTATCTTGGAGCTGAATGCATTCTTCAGTATCATGACCATGATTATGATGATACAAATAGTACTTACTTTGATTGTGCTTATTTGGGGGACATCATAATTTTTCTTCTATGGAGAGAACTTCTTCGCGCCCTTCTATTAGCGCTTCTTTGACGACAAGCTCAAGGAGGAGTTCAGGCTCGGTTACACTCAGAGGAAGTCCATGAGCGTGGTTGAACTTCATTCAGCCCTCTATTAGTTGTGGGTTTATTAGAATCGTCCATCTGCTGCTCTCCTATGGCTTCCTCATCTTCAATTTGAAGGCTTCTTTTGCTTGAGCATATCCCTCAGCCCGAGCTAGTAGATCGGCAAAGTCTCTAGGATACTTCTTCACTAGGAAGAACAGCAAATTATTCTTCTGAAGGCCATCCTTAAGTATGGTCATTGCAACAAATTAGTCTAGATTTCGGACCTCCAATGCAGCAATATTAAATCGGGTTATGTAAGCTCGGATAGATTCTCCCTCCTTCTGCTTGATATTCATCAGAAAATCTGAACCTCGGTGCGGACGTCGACTGCTGACAAGGTGAGCCACAAACTAATGGCTTATTTAATCAAAGAAGAAGATCGTATCCGACTTTAACATCGAGTATCAATTTTTTTTTGCTCTCTTTAAGGTAGATGGGAAAGCTCAGCATAAGATGGCGTCTGGTGTGCCATGGAGTAGCATCATGGTTCGAAAGGCCTCTAGGTGATCGATCAGATCAAAGGTTCCATCGTAGCTTTCAAATTAGGGAAGCTTGAAGTTTGGTGGAATGGGCTCTTGCATAATTTGAGGAGAGAAAGGGGGATCGATGCGGACGTCATCATGGTGAGTCAGGGCGATGTGGCAAAGTTTCTTAATCTGCCAGTCCATCTTCTATAGTTTCTGATCGAGGACATCATTTTGATCATAGATCTTAGAAGACTTTCGACTGTAGATGGGGAGGGTCTCTTTCAGAGAAGAATCAGGATCCGAACAAGGATCCTCTGCTCTCTATTTTCTCTTTTTAGGGGCGATGGGTATGCTAGCCTAAGTGCGCCTCCTTGGGATCGATTTCTGACATTTCGATGGTGGATTTCCTGATGGAACCACCATCGAAGGCTACCGCATGGTCTACATCATTTTGGCAGGGCTCTGAACCCGCTGCATCAGTAGGTTAAACCACTTCGAATCTACCATGGTCATCAGTGGAGAAGGAGGTTGAAGTGCCAACGATGGAGCAGGAATGGATGGATCTGGCTCAGATCTAGTGGTAGAAGTAGTAGATCTTTGGGTACTCACCTTCTTTGGAGGCATTTCTTGGGATTGAGGAAGAGGATGGAGAAGAACCTTGAAGAAGAAGATCCATAGGATTGACTGAGCACTTCTTTAAGAACAAGGGTACCTTAGGAACAGAGGGTCCTTTCTCTAGCATCAATCCTATTGGTGCAGAATCTGGTTGACGTCGGATTAAGCTGGAGTTGAGAAAGAAGAGGTCACTACCGTGACCTACAAAATAAAGTTCCATCCAAAGTCGGTGGTGGTGGCTCTGACAGGACCCTCCAACGATCAAGTCAGCTCTTCTGGTCAAAAAAAATGGAGTGCTCAGGCAAGAATTTAGAAAAATTTTGGGAAGGAGAAGAGAGCTTAGAGAAATATATTTGGAGGATCCCTTTTATAGATGGAGTTCAGAGTAGATTGATAATGATGATTATAACCGTTTGATCATGGGCCGCTCGAGGCCACGTGGAATTTATTATGGAGAGAGGTATCGCTCGTATTAGACTGATAATGACAATCATAACCATCTGGTCATGGGCCGCTAGGGGCCATATGAAATTTATTATGGAGAGAGGTGTCGCTTGTAATAGACTGATAATGACAGTCGTAACCATCCAATAGTGGGGTTGCCTATTCGTTGAGATTTAATAGTCGAAGTTCAGAGGAAGCATGCATTGTTTGATGAAGAGTTTTGACATATATCAATTTTGGAGAAGTTTGGACTCCTAAAGGAAATACGGCTAGAGGGGATCATCTGGAAGGAATACTACTTGAAATCTAGAAGTAATCCATTGGGGAAATCAAGGAGTTTGGCTCCTAAAGGAGTTCGACTAAAGGAGAAGTCCAGAAGGAGTTTGGCTGCTGGAGGAATGCGATTGAAGGAGAAGTCTAGAAGTAGTTCGGTTCCTACAGGAATCCAATTGAAGAAGAAGTTCGGAAGGAGTTTGGCTCCTATAGGAATCTGACTAAAGAAGAAGTCCAGAAGGAGTTCGGCTGCTGTAGGGATCCAACTGAAGGAGAAGTTCGTCTCCTCAAGTGATCCAATTGAAGAAGAAGTCCGAAAGGAGTTTGACTGCTGTAAGGATCCAACTGAAGAAGAAGTTTGGCTCCTGGAGAAATTCGACTGAAGAAGAAGTCTAGAAGAAGTTTGGCTTAAGGAGGAGTTCGACTGCTGAAGAAGTCTGGGAGGGGTTTGGCCGTTGGAGGAAGAATTTTCGATCGAAGCTCTTCCATGATTATAAGTTACATTAGGGTAAGCATCAGACTAAATTTCGGCGAGAGTGGGGTTTATCCCCAACAAGTTTCACCACCCTAATTGATTGCTGCCTTATTTTCCCTGAAATATTGCATGCCTCTCCTTCTTTCTTGGCATGAATAAATTCATGGAATTTACCAAGAGGTGTCTAAAAGTTGGATGCCTCCTTGGTTTCCCCTTTCGACTAGGTCTTTGACCAAGTCTATGCATTCTTGTGGGTGCCTCTTTTAAAGGGTGGTTAGGCATTAGAAAAAGAAGAGAATCCATGGTAAAAACTAGAAAAAAGGAGAGAGGGGGCATGGGGAGTTGTGCACCAAGTTTCTTGAAGGTATGAGTTTTTTTAGGACAACACCCTGCTTTGTCCTGTTGAGAGAAAAAAAAGAGAAGAAGGGTTCTTCTCTTAGGATATTCTTATGGGCTTTCTCTATTTTCATATTTTGAGAGATTGGAAAGTAGATTTTCTCCCTCAATCCTTCCCCTATTCTTCATCACTTGGAGTATCCTAGAGTTTTGAAGAAAAAAAAATCAGATCAACTATTAGGAGGGATCTGCAAGAAGCTAGCATTTCACATGGATCTTTGATTGTTGAACCTCTAATCAACATAGGAGCCTTATGTAGACAACTTATAGAGGCTGGACATCCTGTGCAGCTCTAAGAAACTTTCGCATCCATGAAAATTAGTAGTGGCCATGCTAAGGTAAAGAGATCTAATCTCTTGTATGCTAGATTTTATCTAAGGTTTGCTAGATATGATCTAGGATATTGATATGATCAATACCAATCTAATTTTTATTTTAAATTTAATTATGCATCATGTCATGTAATAGATCTTTGATGTAGGTGTTTAGTAATCTGATCACATGTATAAATAAATTAACCAAATTAATCTAAGTCTTTCACTCTATTATTTTTTGAAAAAGTTTTGAAAGCCATGCATGAAATCCTACATAGTTTTCCTTTAAAGAGGGGTTAAATTGGGTTATTAAAATTTTAAAGTAATGTGTGAACCACAAAAATATGTTAAGAGATTCAAGTGTAATGTACAGTGGTTATAGTGAACAATGTGTTGAATAATGAAACAAATAAGCAAGAGAATAACGCAATGATGCAAGAAGAGAAAATAAGTCACCACAAATAAGGATGGTTTATAGTGGTTCAGTGCTAACCTTGCACTTACATCCACTTCTTAAACTCTTGCTTGAAAATTCTAATATCCACTAATCATATGCAATGATTACAATGTCAGATTTCATCGACCCTAGCTATTTCAAGCTAGGTACTTATTTTTTGGATAAAAGTCAACCTAACATACTATGATTTAAGATTCGGATCAACCTTCTTAAGTTTTGGAACCCTCCAAAACTTAAACCCAAAACAGCAAACTGAATACAAGGTAAATGACAATATTAAACATAAGTAACTCCTTAAAGAGCATAATAAAATATTAAATACACTTTACACTAAATGGAAGAAGCCTTTAAGAATCTTCTTTGAAGGAACGAAGACTTGAATGGGTTTTGGAGAGGTGGTTGAGCTTGAATTGAATGCTTCTTTACTTGGAGTAGATTTTCTTTAGGACTAATTTTCTTCTTTATTTTTCTTATGATTTTCTTCCTTTTGAATGCCTTTTAAACTTTCAATCAATGCTGGAGGATGATTAGTAGCCATTGGAGAGCATTTATTAAGCATTTAATGTCCTAAAAATAGGCTAAATAACTAGCCATTATAAAAGTTTTCATCTCAGGGGTCGATCCATGGGTCGTCCCCTAGCATAGGGGTTGACCTATGGGTCATCCCTTGTGATAGAATAAAAATAGCCAGTTTCTATTTTTGGATGGTAGAATAATAAGCGTTGACCCATGGATCATCCCTCGGCAAAAGGAGTTGACACTAGGGTCGACCCTTTTTGTGCGCCACTTAAAAACAAGTGTGCCAGACTATCCTTTTTAAAAGGGGATGACCTAGGGGTCAGGCTTTTTTGCCCAAGCCAAATAATCTTCACTTTTTTACTTTCAAAACTTTTCAAATTGCCTCCAAAGTTTTCAAATTCTTCTCTAATACTTCTGAGGCTTACAAAAAATATTGTTTTGATCTGCAACTTGATGAAATTGCAACATTGGTCTTCTCCAAGTATTTTTATCAATTCAAAAGTCTTTAATATCCTAAAATATAGATTTAAACTTCTTTCAAAGACAAAAATCATTAGTACTCTGCTTAAATATTTTATAGTCATTAGAATCAATTCTTGGAGCAATAAATGTCAATGAATCTAGTGAACATATTAGTGATGCTTTCACTAGTTTTCATTTTAAATAGTTCATATTGATATACAAGCACATGTTTATCTTTGATTCTTTTACTTGATTAGTATCCTTATGGATAACTTCTAATTTGTCTCATATTTTTTTAGTAGACATGTATGTAAAAATTTTATTAAACTCATTAGCATCTAAAATATATTATAAAATATTCATTGCTTCAGCATTTAACTAAGCTAATCGTTTGTCTAAATCATCCCAATCCCTTTTAAGTTTGAGAGAAAATATCATCAATCATAATATTGGGTATTGTTGGCGGTAAACCTCGCTCCTGCCAAAGTTCAGTCTGGTGCTCAGCCAAGTGTAACTCATAATTATAGGAGAGCTTCAATCGTGAACTCCTTTCGGACCCCGTCCAGCAGACGAACTCCTTTCGAACTCCTCTAGCAGTCGGACTTCTTTCAGACTCCTCCAGTAGCCAGACTTCTTTTGGACTTCGCCTTCAGTCGGATCCCTCCATCAGATAAATTTTTCTTTAGGTCTCTCCTCCCATGAATCTACATGCAGATTCCTCCAGCAGACCTACTTTCGGATCCCTCCTGTAGATCCATGTTCGGACATCTCCAACAGACTTTCTTCAAAGACTCCTTCAGTCATAGGACTCTCGAACCCCTCTCGACTGAACTTTCGATAGTCACCTAGTAAGATCTCCCCTCGAATTCGGCTCCATACACGGCATGAATCAACTCATATATGAACTATCTTAGAGGAGTCCGAATTCCTTTGGTATTGATATAATTTAAAGATTCATCACTATCTAATACCTACTCCTCCGAACTTCGACTATTATGTCCCAATAGACTGACACATCACGACAACAAACACTACCCTCATAACAAACTTCACATGGTCCCGAGCGACCCACTACCAGATGGTTATGGCTGTAGCTATCAGTTTGTTATAGGCTCCATCTATAGAAGGGACCCTTCAGATACGTTTTCTTCAGGCTCTCTTCTTCTTCCTAAGATTCTGCAACTTTTTTGATTGAGCACTTTATTTCTGTTGGCTGAAAGAGCTGACTCGATCGTCGGAGGGTCTTGCTAGAGCTGCCACCCCTAGCTCTGGATGAGACTTATTTTGTAGGTCATCGATGGTGACCTCGTCTTCTCCGACTCCAGCACTTCTTCGATGACAATCAGATTTTGCACCAACAAGATTGGTGCTAGAAGGAGGGTCCTTTACCTTTTGAGGTTTTCTTATTCTTAAAGAAGTGCTCAACGGAGATCTCTCTTCTTCTCCTCCAAAGTTCTCCTTCCTAAGAAGGATGCCCCCTAGGAAGGCTTCAATCCAATGGTCAATGGCCTCCACAGTCAGATCCCATCCAGATCTGCCCGTCCCTATTTCATCCCCAGCAACTCAAGCTCCACCTGCAGCAATGGTGTATACGGAGCAGTTCAACTTACTGGTCCAGTAGGTTCATGGCCTCATGAAAGTAGTGCAGGCCATGTGGTAGTAGCAGCCTCCGACACCAATTCGACCAAAGCAGGCTTCTTCGGAGCCCCATGATCCATTTTGAGGATGGTCGACTCGAGCTAGCCGATCGATGACCTCTGAAAAGAAAAAGCAGAGGGCTGAGAGCCCCTGCTCTGATCATAACTCTACCCCTAGGGGAATTTTATGCCCATTTAGTCAGAAAATCTTGGAGATCCGTGATCGAGAAGATCTCCTAGACCAAAAACTATAGGAGATGAACCGATGGATCAAGGAACTCCTCCATGCTCCCACCTCCTATGGTAATGATATATGTATCGATCCTCCTTTCTCTCATCATATCATGCAGGAATCTATCCCATCAAACTTCAAGCTCCCTTAATTCAAGAGCTACGATGGAACTACCAATCCGATCGACCATCTAGAGGCCTTCTGATTGATGATGCTACTCCATGGTGCACCAGATGCCATTCTCTATCGAGCCTTTCTGTCCACCTTGAAGGGAGCAACTAGAAACTGATACTCATCCCTCAAGCCGAGTGCCATCTTCTCTTTTGATCAAATGAGCCATCAGTTTACGGCTCATTTTGTCAATAGTCGACGTCCTAGGCGAGGTTCAGAATCTCTCATCAATATCAAGAGCAAGAGGAAGAATCCATTCGAGCTTATGTCAACCGTTTCAATGCAGCTATCCTAAAAGTCCAAAATTTGGACTAGTCTATCACTATGGCCATACTGAAAGACAATCTTCAGAAGAATAATCTACTATTCTCCATGGAGAAGAAGTATACTAGAAATTTTGCTGATATGCTAGCTCGGGCAGAAGGGTATGCCCGAGCGGAAGAGGCCTTCAAGGCTAAGGATAATGAAGCCATTGGAGAGCGGCGAATGGGCGAGCCGGGCAGGCCCACAGAGGAAGAAAAGTCGAGTGAAGCTTGACCATGCTTTCGAACTTTCCCTGAGTGCAAGTGAGTCTGAACCCCTCCTCGAGCTTGGAAGCAGGGAAGCTTTGATAGAAGGACGCGATGGGGTTCCCTCCTCCAAAGGTTCCACAACTATGTTCTTCTCAATGCTCCAAAAATCCAAGTATTGATGGAGATCAAGGAGCAGCTGCCAAGGTCGGAAATGATGCACTCCCATCCTGACAGATGCAACCCAAACAAATTTTGCCTCTACCATCATGATCATGGTCATGATACTGAAGAATGTATCCAGCTCCAAGATGAGATTGAGGAGCTCATCAAGCGAGGTAGGCTCGATCGATTCCTGTGATGTTAGCCTGAAGGACGAGAAGATTGGCTTGGGGTGCCACCACCACCGAAATTGCCAAGAAGGGAGGAGCAGTTGGTAGATCGACCATCCCTCGGCATCATCAACACCATCTTTGGGGGACTTTGGTGAGGGGAGGCTAGTGGATCAGTAGAGCTCGAGAAGAGGCGAAGAATTGAGGAGCCCATTGCTTTCACCAATGAGGATGCCCAAGGAGTTCAGTTTTCGCATAATGATGCGGTTGTAATCTCTTTAAACATTACTGACTATGTTGTGCATCGCATTTTGGTAGATAATGGAAGCTCTACTGACGTTTTATTTTATGATGCTTTCTTAAAAATGTCTTTATCTAATAATTACTTGGGACCTATGAACTCCCTATTGGTCGGCTTCATTGACAATGACATGCCAATTAAGGGCATAATAACTCTAACTGTGGCTGCAGGGCAACGCCCGAAGCTGGCCAGAGTATAGGTCAATTTTCTAGTTATAAAAGCTCCATCTACCTATAATGCTATTCTTGGCCAACTTGGTTTGAATGCACTCCAAGCTGTGGTATCAACTTAATACTTAAAGATGAAGTTCTCGACGAGCTACAGAATTAGAGGAGACCAGGCCTTGGCAAGGCATTGTTACTCCATGGCCCTATAGAAAAATATCTAGCCCGACGTTTGCCCTATTGATGGATTGGATGTCCGTGACGACCTTATGGAGGAGCAGGGTGAGCCTATGGAAGACCTTATAGCCATGCCCTTAGATGATGAAAATGCAGGGCACACTATGCATATTAGCTCCAACTTGGGGGATGAGATTCGAGAGCAACTCATCACCTTCCTTCAAAAGAATGCGGACATCTTCGCCTAGATCCCAACGGATATGCCAGGGACTGATGCCGAGGTCATCGAACATCGGCTGGCTGCTAATCTCAAGTGTCGGCCAGTAAAAGAGAAGATGTACAGCCACACTTCAGAGAGGCAGAAAGCAATTGTAGAAGAAGTCGACAAGCTCCTCAAGGTCGGATTCATTTGAAAAGTTAACTATCCAAATTGGATCTCAAACATGGTGCTCGTCAAAAAGATAAATGGTAGGTGGAGGATGTGTATAGACTTCAAAAAGCTGAACAAAGCCTGCCTAAAAGATAGCTACCTCCTGCCCAGGATTGATCAATTGGTGGATGCAACCTTGGGCCATGAGCTCCTCACCTTCATGGATGCCTTTTCTGGCTACAACTATATCCAGATGGTGCCAGAGGATGAGAAAAAAATTACTTTTATTACTGATCGTGATTTTTACTATTATAGGGTTATGTCTTTCGTACTCAAGAATGCAGGGGCAACATACCAATGCTTGGTCAATAAAATCTTTAAGAAGTAGATCGATCGAAACATGGAGGTGTATGTGGATGACATGCTCGTCAAGAGCTGAGCTTCAATAAAAACATTGCCGACCTTGAAGAGATCTTCATTGCACTTAAGAAGTACAAGATGAAGCTGAACCCGACCAAGTACGCTTTTGATTTGACCTCAAAAAAATTTTTAGGATTTATGGTATCGAGGTGTGAGATTGAGATGAATCCAGAGAAAATTCAGGCTATTCAGGAGATGACCACTGCAAAAATAATTAAAAAAGTTCAGTGCCTAACTGAAAAAGTGGCATCCCTAAATCGCTTCATCTCGAGATCGGTCGACCAATGCATGCCCTTCTTTCAAGTTCTCAGGCAGCCAAAGAGCTTCTACTAGACGATGGAATGCCAACAGGCATTTAAGGAGCTTGATAACTACCTTGGCTCACCTCCACTACTGGAAAAGCCTGAGCCCAAAGAAGAATTATTCTTATACCTAGCAGTCTCCCTAGCAGTCCTAGTAGCAGTCCTGGTCAAGAAGGAAATGAAAGTGCAGCGGCCGATCTACTACATAAGCTGGATCTTGAGGGATGCAGAGATCAGATACTCTAAATTAGAAAAATTGGCTTACTCTCTTCTAATTGCTGGTGGGAGACTCCGACCTTACTTTCAGGGGCACACCATAACTATCCTCATGGATCAACCAATTAAAGTAGTCCTTCATCGAATGGATGCCTCCAAAAGAATTGCAAAATGGGCAATCAAGCTTAAAGAATTTGATATCAACTACTGACCTCGATCGTCGATCAAAGCCTAGATATTAGTAGATTTTGTAGTAGAATACACCATTTCAGATGAAGTCGAGCTTGAATAGAATAAAACCAGTATTCTATGGTTGCAACCGAGCCCCCCCGAAGAGAGAGCCGATCTTCTTGAAGGTTTTTACGTTCTGTACGTGGATGGTTCATCTAACACTATTGGAGTAGGCACGGGGTTGGTCTTGGTTAACCCCGAGGGAGTCATCACCGAATATGTGCTACACTTCAAATTTTTTGCAACTAATAATGGAGCCGAATATGAAACCTTGATAGCTAGGTTAAAAATAACAAAAGAGTTAGAAACAGATCGGCTCCAAGCCTACAGTGATTTCTAACTGGTGGTTGGATAGGTTAGCGGTAGTTACGAAGCTCGTGAAGAAAGCATGATGAAATATCTTGAGAAAGTAAAGAACTTGACTCTGGTCTTCGATAGTTTTAGCATTCAACAAATTTCGAGGGAAGAAAATGCACTAGCCGATCTTCTCTCTAAATTGGCCACTTTAGCCCCAGTCGAACTACCCAAAGAAGTATTTCTTAAAATTCTAAAGTGCCCAAGCTCAAAGAAGTCACAGCCTGTTATGCAAGTCGAGCATGAGCCGAGCTGGATCGATCCACTAGTTGCCTACCTCAAGGATGGAACTCTTCCTTATGATCTAAAAGAAGCTCGAAAACTTAGAAATCAAGCTTTTTGATATGTTCTATATGAAGGCAAGCTGTATAAAAGATCATATTCTCTACCGCTCTTGAGATATCTCTAACGTTCAAAGGCCGACTTTGCACTATGAAAAGTGCATGAGGAAATTTGCGAAAGTCATGTAGGAGCCAGATCCATTCATAAAGATTACTTCGATAGGGGTACTATTAGCCAACCTTATACCACGATTCTATAGAGTATGTCAAGAAATATAATTGCTGTTAGAGAAATGTGAACATTCAAAAGCAGCCAACTTTCGAAATTACACCACTGAGCGCCCCATGGTCGTTTGCCTATTGGGGGATGGACATACTCGGACCTTTTTTCATGGCATCCAAATAGCGAAAGTTTTTTTTGGTGGCGATAGACTATTTTACAAAATGGGTTGAGGCTAAACCTCTGGTAAAAATCACTAAAGTAAAAGTGCAAAATTTTGTCTGAAAGTTGGTCATCTATAGGTTTGGCTTGCCTCGAACCCTCATAATAGATAATGGGTGGTAGTTTGCAGGAGCAAGATTTGCCAAATTTTGTGAGGATCTGAACATCTTCCACCATTTTATGTTAGTCGCCCACCCACAAGTAAATGAAGAAGTCGAAGTAACAAATAGAACCCTGCTGCAACGTATCAAACCAAGACTTGAAAGGGCAAAGGAGACTTGGACAGATGAACTCTATCATGTACTCTTGGCATATCGAACTATCCAAAGATTGCCAATTGAGGAGACCCCATTTGCCTTAGCTTTTGAAATAGAAGTTGTTATCCCAATAGAACTCAAACTTTCATTAGCATGAGTTATGGCATTCAATGAGCAGCAAAACTCACCGAACCTCAGGGCTAATCTCAATTTGTTGAAGGAAAAATGAAAAAATATTCAAGTTTGGATGGCAGCCTACAGGCAAAAGGTAGCTCGCTACTACAACTTAAAAGTTAAAGGCAAAATATTCAAAGTGGGAGATTTAGTGCTTCGACAAGCAACTATTTTACAACCTGAGAATCAAGGAAAGCTTGCTTCGAATTGGAAAGATCCATATGAAGTAGAGGAGGTCATCCGGCCTGAAACTTATCGCTTGAAGGAGCTCGGATGAACAACTCTCCCATGATCTTGGAAATTTGAAAACCTAAGAATGTACTACCAGTAACTTTTCTTTAATAAATTTTTTCTATTCTAATATTATTATTTTTTGGTGCAAAAATTATGTGATGATAGAAAATAATAAAAAACCCTCTGATGCAATCAAAAGTGGTCCTATTAGGGACAGGAGGATGAGGGGGGAGGCCTTGCTAATGGTTCTAATATGCCCCTACGGTCTGTTAGGAACAGGAGGATAACCTCATCCTACCGTGAGTAAGGTCGAAGGCCTCATTAAATTTAGATAAGAGAAGGAGAGAGGCCCTGTCAACGATCCTAATGTATGCTTATGGTCCATTAGAAATAGAAGGAGAACCTTATCCTAACGTGAGCAAGGTCGAAGACCTCATTAAATTAAGATGAGATGAGGGGAGAGGCCCTACCAACGGTCCTAATGTGCCCCTACGGCCCATTAGGAATAGGAGGAGAACCTCATCCTAGTGTGAGCAAGGTTGAAGGCCTCGTTAAGTTAAGACGAGATGAGCAGAGAAGCCCTGCCAATGGTCCTAATGTATCCTTACAGCCTATTAGGAACAGGAGGAGAACCTCGTCTTAACATGAACAAGATCGAAGACCTCCTTAAATTAAGATGAGATGGGGGGAGAGGCCCTACTGACGACCCTAATATACCCCCACAAGCCACATTAAGAGCAAAAGAAAAATCTCATCCTAATGGGAGTAAAAGTCAGGATCTTATTGAGGGAAAAAGAGAAGCTCGACAACCCTTAGACGTGTTCTTTCTATGACTACATGGTTACACTAAACATAAAAAGAAGGATCCTATGTTGGTTCGTAGAAGAGACCTTGGCTCGACGTACATAGCAAGCATCACATCAGAAGACAACACAAAAACAAACGAAGTGAAGAAGGTAAAGCCACGAACAAGCCTCAAGTTCATGCAAAACAAAAATAACAAAAAGATACCATTTCATTACAAGCATAAGGTCTTTATAAGCAAAACGTAGGTCGGCACGACCAATTACACTAAAAAGAATAAAAATAAAATAAAAATAAATATATATAAGAAGGAAAGGGGAAGGTTGCTAAAATCCTAAGAAGAGCTAGATTCCTCAGACTTTGGACTAGTGGCCATTAATAAGACTCCTTAAGACGGTCGACCTCCTCCTCGAGCTCCTCTGCCTCATCATATTATCATGAAACATCCTGTTGGCTCGGTGGTAGTCTTCTTCTAACTCTTGCAGCCTCCTCCTTAGGACCTTGGACTCGACCTCTGCATCCTTGGTAGCTTGACTCTCATAAGTCAGCTCGAGCTTCGGTTATTGCACCTCAGCCTTTTCCACACCGACCAACTCTCAGAGTTCACCGATGGTCCTCTTCAAGGAGGTGACCTCAGCTTTCCTGCTCATACCAGTTCGAAAGCTGTCATCGAGTTGTTGCTGGAGTTGAGCTGCTTCGTTGTTGGAAGCATGAAGCTTCTATTCTAGCTTGGACATCCTATCACTCCAGCCCAATCGGTAAGTCTCATATGTGAGCTCAGCATCATGAAGCTATTTTTGAAATGCGGAGAACCTCATCGACCAGTCCCACTCAAATCATGCCTTATCAGAGGATCATAGCGAGCCCTCCAAAAGTTGAATTTTCTCCTTTGCCGCCTTGAGTTGAGTCTCGAGGGAGCTGATCTTTGCCATCAACGTCTAGGATTTGTCACTCGCATTCTTCAAAAGTTTGGCCAGCTCCCTCTTGAAGCTCCCCTTCTAAATGTTGAAACTGGCAGAGTCCTTCATGTGCAAGTTTCGGAGGTGAGTGACTTCTTTGGTCACCTCCGAAGCATTCCTTCGCGAAGCTTGAAGGTCGTCCTCTATCTTCTTTAACTTCTTCTTCAACTGATGGACTTCCTTCTTTAGGCTTTTTATTAAGGATTTTAGGAGAACCCCCTGAAGCAGTGGGTCAGCATCGATGGGAGACTGTATTCAAGGTATGAAAAATGCTCAAAGGTATGGACAAAAGGAAATCCACTTTTATTTAATCAAGAATTTTGAGTACAAAGCAAAAAAGAGAGAAAAAGCAAAATGTACAACTACTCGAGGATTTCAACCTCGAAAGGGATGACAAAAGATGGAGTTAGAGCACTCTCGACTGCCTCGGGTGCCCAAACTGGCTCGAGTGCTTTTGCGACAGACTCAGATGGACCAGACGTGGGCTCAACGAAGGAAGGATTGACTGCGGCATCGGATGGTCCTGCTTCTACATCATCTTCCTCCTCCTCCAAAAAGCTAAGATCTAGCTTAGAGAACCTACAGGCCACCCTACCTTTGCAGAGCTCAAAACCCTTGATGAACGCCTCCTGGCCAAATTCGACATTCAAATTCCTCATCTCAGAAGAGGCCTTGAACTCTTCCATAGCTCGAGTCATCGTCTCCGAGACTGACTTCACTATTCGAGCCTCTAGTTCGACGACCTTATACTTAGCTTCCTTCTTTCTCTCCTCCTCCAGAGCCAGTGCGGCCTTGAGTTTGGTCGAGATGAACTCTTCTTTCCAAAGTGCACCCTGGAGACTCCCGATGTCTGCCGCCTTCTCCTCTGTAAGGTGCTCGACCTCGGCGACCCTCTCTTGAAGATGGTAGATCTTGGCTCGAAGGCCCTCCTGGACCTTTTGTGCTTCCACCTCTTGACAGCATGCCCTCTTGATGTGGGCGAGCATCTAGTGACCCAACTGCAACAAGTGACTGGTGTTCAAAAAAAAAAAAAAGAGAGAAGAGAAGGAAGAAGAAGAAAAGAGAAAAGCAGAAGAGTCGAATAATGGAGCAGTTACCTTGAGGATGGTTCCAAGAGAACTCCAAATGAACTATAGTGGGTCAAGGTCGGCCATGTGATCCACCACCTCTGACATCGCAAACTTGTCAGTTAGATCTCGGACGATCTTTAGGTTATCGAAGAGATCCTTTCCTTGTTCATCACTATCATCATCTGTCTTGCTAAGGCAAGCCCTACGGGGCATCTTGGCAATAGGCTTTTTTTTTTTCTTACCTTTCCCTATCTCTCCCTCAGTAGGAAGCTCCAAAGCTTGAACCCCACTACAAGGAACCGAAGGCATGGAGCCCGCACCAGTGGTGCCGACCTCGGTAGTTAAGGCAACTTTGGCGTTGGCGACGATCTTGGAAGTAGCACCAGTGATGGTAGGGGTCACGAAGCTAAAAGCGCTGACCTTCGCTCTCTTCAAGCTAGCAACTAGCACTTTTCCTTTCCTCTTTTTGATGTAGAGCCCTTTGGTAAGCATTTTGGTAGCTTTAGTATCCATTTCTACAACAGAAAAAGAAGTGCAGTCAGTGGCAATACACATATGCGAAACCATATGAATTAGAAAAGCAAAAGGTGTACTAATGGAGTCAAGGGGACTCAAACCTAGGTTGAATAAGGTCTGTTCTTTCAAAAGGTCAGGAAGAAGAGGAGCTCGTTATGCTTTAAATTTATTGAAGGAATCAAGGTCAGCTCCATCCAAACTAGAAGCTCGGCGAACCAACTCCCTAATGTAAACCCAGGAAGGAAGATTTAAGAGTAGGGTCGGACAATACACAAAAAAATACTTTTTCTTTCAGTTATGAATGGAAGAAGGGGCACCTTTCAATAACCCCTTCTTGTCGAACTGGAAAAAAAATACCACCAGTCCTTTGTGGAAGGATAGTGCTTGAAAGTGTAGAAATTTCTAAAGAGCGAAATGGTTGGCTGGACCTCAGCCAGTTGATAGAGGAAAAGGAAACCAATGATGAACCAAAGGAGTTTGGTACAACAGATGCGAAGAAGATGTTTAAAAGTTGGAAGATGGCAACTATAAAAGGGGATAGTGGGAGCCGAAGCCCGACACACAAAGTCTCTAAATACAAACAAAATCGACCAGTCGGAGGAGAGCTAACTCGATCATCGGAGCTAGGAAGTTCAAGATCGTATTTCGGGAGGATTCCATATTGGATTCGAATCAGAGAAAGATCATCCGGAATAAAAATAGACGGGATGGTGTCTAAAACAAAGGATGAGTGAGACATGCTCCTAGATTCTACCTCGGCCAGTGGTGCAGGATCAAGGAAGGTTGGTCCAAGTGAGCCCTAAGAACTGATGGAGTGAAAGGTTTTGGAAGATATTCGAATCGAAACTAGATCCCAAGAAAATTCCCAAAATATAAGGAAAAATACAGGGCAAATGTTGCTACCAAGAAATCAGGGGAGCAAGAAGCTAGAAAGAAAAAGCATGAATAACCTAAGAGAAGGGTTAGGAAATTGTCCTAAGTTGTCTAGAGAGAACGAAAGGAAGATGGATGCGACGAGAACTAGTCGATAGGGTGTCCGAAGCTCAGGAAAGCGAGGGAGGAGGCTAAAACCCTTGGAAAGAAGACGAGCGGGGATTGAAGGAAGGAGAAGACTCGGGCAGGAATGACTTCTAGATTATAGGAGAAGGCCTTAAATAGCCAGAGATAATCTGAGGCAGTTATAATTGCGGAATGACTTCGGCCAGTTAGCGTGCACCGCGTGTCCCACTCATCATGATAGAGGACCGGCGATGAAATGAGTCTTTATGGCACCATACCTAGGATAGAGTTTCGGCGGGAGATACGAAGGGCTGTCTTCTCAAACTCATTTTAGATTTAAAAATTTTTTGCGCTAGCATGGTAAATGCCAAAATGTCTCGTCAAGACAAGAGCGAGAGCCCAAGAAAGAACTTCAGTAATCAGCTTTTTACTTCCTTCCTTTCTCAAACTCGGAAGTGGGGAGAATATTGTTGGGGGTAAACCTCACTCTCGCTGAAGTTTGGTCTAGTGCTCAGCCAAGTGTAACTCATAATTATAGGAGAGCTTCAATTGCAAACTCCTTCTGGACCCTATCCAGTAGATGAACACCTTCCAGACTCCTTCAGTAGCCAAACTTCTTCTAGACTTCTCTAGCAGTCGAACTCCTTCGAGACTCCTCCAGCAATCAAACTCCTTTTGGACTTTACCTTTAGTCAGATCTCTCCATCAGATAAATTTTTCTTCAGGTCTCTCCTCCTATGGATCTACATGCAGATTTCTCCAGTAGACCTACATTCGGATCCTCCTAATAGTTCCACATTCTGACATCTCCGATAGACTTCCTTCAAAGACTCCTCCAATTGCAGGACTCTCGAACCCCTCTCGGCTAAACTTCCGATAGTCGCCCAGAAAGGTCTCCCCTTGAATCTGGCTTCATACACAGTGCGAATCAACTCACACACGGACTACCTTAGAGGAGACCAAATTCCTTTGGTATTGATATAACTTAAAGATTCATCACCAACTGATGTCTACTCCTCTGAACTTCGACTATTAAGTCCCAACGGACTGGCACATCATGACAATAGACACTACCCTATATAACAAACTTCACGTGGTTTCGAGCAGCCCACTACCAGATGGTTATGACCGTCGCTATCAGTTTGTTATAGGCTACATCTATAAAAAGAATCCTCTAGATATATTTTTTCTAGGCTCTCTTTTTCTTTCCAAGACTCTACAATTTTCTTGACTGAGCACTATTAAATATGTGTGTCCTAGAAGCTAGATTGGCTAACACTTGTAATACACTTTTAAGGACAAAATTATAATTTTAACTATAAATAATAAAATAGGTTATTTTCTATCATAGTGTGTATTTGAAAATATTTTTGATTAAGGCGTTCTCCTTGGCTATCCAGTCATAAGAACAAAGTAGGATTTAAAGGCCCTCTCCTCCCATTCAATGGGATGTTCTTATGATGTGTAGGGGTGGTGCACGTTCATCCTTAATCAGAAATTAGAACTTATTTTCTACAAAATTTTAAATCCTAAAATCCTAGGATTTTGTTACATATTTTGTTGATGAACCCAAATTTAATTAAGAATTAAGATCATAAAATTAATTAGAACTTAAAATTATGAATTTTTAGATTTAAGACACCTTCATAAAATTGGATTCAGATTTGGATAACTCAATTAGGTCTCGCGGTTGATCAAATCAAATCAAAAGTTGGTTAGGTGGGATTAAAGAAAGCTTAAATTTGACCAGCCTAATAGGATTAAGTCTGGGTCAAGGTCGAATCACATTGAGATGTGACTCGATCAAGTCAAGACCTAATTTAGCTCTACGGTTCGAGTCTGGATTGTAGGCTAACCCGATTGATTCTGATTCAATAATTTGATGTCTAAGATAAGTCTGGCAGATATGACCGAGTAGTTTTTAATTGGGAGCTATTTGACCTGAATGCATTCTTGTTGAGTTAATGGCATATCCCTTCCACCAGTCTCACTTACCTAGCCATTTGTGTCAATCCATTTCTGATTTGAGGTGGTTAACAATTCAAGCCAACCTATGCCACTATATTAGTCATAATTATTATGACTAAGTCAAGTCAAGTTTAAAGAAACCTAAATTAAATCTTTCTAAGAGAATATTAAGTCTAAGATCTTCCACTATTGTAGATATGTGGGTCATTTCTGGGGTTGATTATTCTTGGCTAGATACAGTGGTTCAATTGCACCGAAAAGATGCAACTATGTCTATTAGGCATTGGATGCTACGGGTTGGAGAATGGATTGGGCTTAATATTTTGGATATGATGAGGGACCTAATCAGAAATCCAACTTATGTAAATGGTGGGTCTGACTTAACTAAGAAGTAGAGCAATATTTCAGGCATGGTGAGCTTCATGAATTAGAGATCAGGTTTCGATGCACCATGATTAACTAATCATTGGACAATAGTTGTCTACTCATTGATTGATCGATCATCAATAACTATTAGGTGAGATGATGAGCCAGTTGATGGGACCACACCATCCACTAGAAATCTAAAATCATGGAGATTTTCGCATCTCTGCTAAGGAAGTGTAGGGATCCAATTAATAGTGGAAGCCTAATTTGTTTAAAAATGAAACTTCTAAATAAATTGATTAAGTCTAATTACAAAATCTAACTAGAAACTTTGACTCTTTATAGAAAAATGTCGGCATCCAATCTACTAGTCCGTATCCTTGACACCCATAGATTGACCAGACCTAACTACAAGGATTGGCTCCAAAATATTAAAATTATTTTGAGTTTCGAGAAGTTGACTCATGTGTTGGAATAGGATCCTCCTAATTTATCAACCCATCCATCTGCTGAATAGAGAGCATCTCTAAAAAAATGGATGAATGAAGATAATAAAATTAGGTATTACATGTTGGGCTTGATGTCTAATGAGCTCCAGCACCAACATGAAGACATAATGACTAGTCGCCAAAAGTTGGCTCACCTACAAGAGTTGTTTGGTGAACAGAGTGGCGCAATCAAATATCAAGTCACTAAGAGACTTTTTAAGGCTTAGATGTGTAAGGAATCCAGTATTGCTCTGATACCAATTATTGGTGCATCATCCTAGATCATCTAGCTCTGATGCCATATTATGGAAGCTCCTTATCTTTAGTGTGGACCATAGAAGATCTTTGATGTTCTCTAAGGTAGCATATCATAGATCCATCACCTAGATCTATGCTAGGGCACCTCCCTCCTTGGGCTTGAGGGAGATGCCCCCTCTCTCTAGGGCTTCTTTAGGAATCTAGGGCAACTACTCTAGAGAAAAGAGAGAGGAGAGGTTGAAGGAAGAAAAGATCTGTATTATTTTTACCTCTATAAAACCCTAATATGACCAATGTATTTATACATAGCCATTAGGTCCGACCAAAAACTCTCCTAGCTAACCCAATACATGAAAGCACTCATCAAGCCCATATACACCCAAGTCTCCCATGCTTTCATTCTCTGGATCTATGCCTAATCAATACATGAGTTAGCCCCACCTCTCAAATCAGGCCTTAAGACCCCTAGGATAAGTTCCTATCCTAGCCCCAAAAAGATCCTCGCATAGCTCTACCCGCAGATTGAGCAGCTTAGTCTCAGCACTGAGCTGGCTAACCTGAGACTGGGTCGGCTTAGTTTTAGAATAAGCTGACCCAGTTGCATGCCATGCTGCAGTCTCGAATGTGCTCCTCTCTATTTAACCTATCCTCTGAAACTTAGCCAATCCAATTTCAGACTGAGCCGACTAACCTATAGAAATGACCCTTTCTGCAGTCTTGATTTCCAGGCTTTGGTTCCATGCTCCACCTTGAATCCTAGATCTCCGTAGCACCAACCAAGCCCCTAAAATTTTTGGAGCCAACATCCTGGCTCTTTCCATGGCCTTTCAAGGCTTTGGAGCACCATCAATCCTCATAATCTCTACCTTGGTGCCCCAATCCTTGGCAAACCTCTCGGCAATGCACTCCTGCACGATCCTGCTATCGATGCGCATCCTGATAACACCTGTGCAAACATCACCTCTGCCAATCCTCTTCAGCTGTTGTGCATCTTTGAGGCCTTTGGGATGACTATCTCCACCACTGAAGACCTGTGCTTCCTCCTTGGCACCACCCTAGAATTGTAGGATATCTTCTACTTAGCAGCTACATCTCTTTCTTTGGACTTTTTTGGAGAACCTACAGCATTTTTGTACCAGTACATGCTGTACCACTTGACACAATCTTCTCAGAACTATGCCTGTCCAGCTGCACATGCCGCTCCACCAGAAACTATGCATCACCAGCATTGACCCTCAGCTCTAAACTCTTGCCAAATTTTCTCTCCACTTGTGAAACCACGACTGTAGAGCTCTACCTATATCCGAAGTCCATCGGATGCCATAGAAGTCGACTCTATCATCGAGTCCCTCGAGGTCAACCACTCAACGCTGCACTGCTAAGCCTGCCACTGCACCTCAAACACCGTTGCTGCCCCTTTGAACCCTCCGCACTCTGCGACCCTCCTTGAAGCCATCTCAGATACCTCCATAACCTATGGTTACCTTCGAAACCCAAGAGCTCATCCAACTCTTCTGAATCCAATGACTCAATCCTAGGAAATTCCACCCTAGCCTTCTCCTCTTCTATCCCTACGCCAGCCATCACTTCAGTTATGCCCGAAGGAACTATAGCTCAAACCCTATCCTAGGCTCAGACCTATCTACCTCATCTTGAGACTCTCGAGACTCCATGGCTCTCCCTGAGACCTGCTCCTGATCTTCCTCAGATGCCTCTTGATACTCTCTACTAAATACCTCCCTCGGCTGCTGCACCATCAAGCCTCTCTCAGCCCTGTATCTTCAGGGTAGCACTTCTGCAGCACTCCAGTGCTCCCTAACTCATCTCGACACTATCACCTCATAGGTATCCAAATCTTCTCTTGCTGTACACAAACCATCCTCCACTGAACTGCCACTCTCCTTGATGCTCCTACAGAAGAAACCTGATCCAAGACACTCCAAGCTATCTAAGAACTCCTATCACTCTCCGAGACCTCCCGGCTCTCCTTGAGACCTACTCTCGATCTCACTGAGATGCCCTTGACAGTCTCTACCGAGATACCTCCCTCTGCAGCTACACCATCGAGCCTCTTTCAGCCCTTATGCCTCTAGGGTAGCACTCATACAGCACTCTAGCACTCCCTGACTCATCTCTGCACCACTCTACAGCCACCCAACCCTAACCTACTGGACCTTCATGGATCATCCATCACTAAGGCTCCGTATATTCATGCTCTGGTCAAACCATTGAATACATCTTCGACTACTTTCCTACCTTCCTACAATCGAAGGACGTATAGTTGCTTCTTCAGCCTTTCTTTGATCATTATTCCTTGAAAAATGATAAGTACCATAAATTCATCAAAAAAAATATTAATTTATCAATTAATTTATATTAATCTTTAAGAATTAATGATTAATTTATATATATTTTGATAAATTAATATTCTTATTAATTAAAAATTAATTAAAAAATAATAAAAATTAAAAAAATAAAATTTTATAATCAATAGAAAGAGCTTATTTTTTTATCAAAATAAAATAAGTTTTGCACAAAATGAAGCTAAAATGGAGAAGATATGAATTTTTAAAATAATAAAATAAATAAAAATTAAATGAAAAATAATATACGGCTCAGCCAGCTCAAGTCAATGCGTTCAAACATGCTGAGCCAAGCCGACAAAGTTAGTGCACCAAGCCAACCATGCAAGCCGACTCAGTCATGAAATTCGACTCAGCCATGAAAGCTATCAATCGGTCCACGATCCAGGCATGGACCACCAGCTCAGCAGAAACCAACGAATCACAGAGCAACACCTGATGGACCTAGATCCTTTAAGGGTTCACAAAAAATCTATCATGGCTCACAGAGTATTTTGGACTTTTCATTTGATGATAGAGGTGCTGGTTCATTACGGTGTACGGTGTAGCCGGTCCACGTGGTCCATGGGAATAGTTATTGCATGATCGGACGGCTGCAGTAGCTTGCGATAAAGATCAGATGGTGGAGGTTTAAAATCAAATCTAATTCAAAATCAGCTTCACGTGGATCGCCATCCAATGAAAGCGCTCAATCCAGAGGATGATCTGATGGTGAAGAGAGCTCTTGGCAGTGATCAGGACTCCAAATGCGCGATCAGCAGTCAAATTTTCTCCATCAACATGCGATCAATGGTCAGAATTTAATCCAACCTGATCTGGACTGATACACATCTGATTTTGGAATTTTTTGGATTGTTTGATCCATATCTGATGGCCAGATTTCATCTGGAGCAATAGAATTCATCCACAACTCTTTTTAATCTAAATTTCACTTGGATTTCTTCCTATTTTGATGATTAAAATATCTTTAGTCCCACATTATCTATAGAAAAACTCTCCAGCCTTCCAACACCTATAAATAAGACCTCAGGCCTTTAAAATTTAGAATCTTCAATCAAGATGAAGCTTTGGTATAGGATGAAGCCAGACTTTGGATTAACAGCTACTTCAAAGTAACGGGTGTCAAGAAGAAGGGCTGGGCTTCTACACCATCTTTCTGCCAATATCGATCCAAGATCAGAGATTAGCCTGTTTTAATTTTTTTTTATATATATTTAAGTTATGAACCTTTTTAATTAATGTAATATTTATTTTTATGCCCTTTAATTTCATGCTCTTTATTTTTATTGTAATTTAGTTTCTACACTTTAATTATTGCTCTTTATTTTATTATAAGTAGATGCTAAGAACTAACTAGTAGATCTTAGTACCAAGTTTAAATTCCTACACCTTTTAATTTTTGCTTTTTATTTTCCGACTTCACTTTTGATTTCAAAACTCTTTTATTTTCTTTTTCTTTTTAAAAATTAAATATTTTAAATCTAAAAATACTATCTTTTCTGTGGATTCGACCTGACTCGCTACTATCTACGTATTCTTAATTATTTTAAGAAGTCGAATTAAACTGATAAATATAGTGTCTTAACGATAATATCGCGCTCTTATCAAGTTTTTAGAGCTATTATCGAAGACTATTTTTAATTTTTAATTTTAATTTTTTGATTTATTTTTAATAAATTAAAAATAATTTTGATAAATGCATTAAGTTTTGGCGCCATTATCGGGGAAGGCATGGGCATTAAATTTTTTATCTCTTTGATTTTTCTATAAATAAATTATAAATAAAATTTTTATTTTCTTATAAATATTACTTGCTAATTTTTTTTATTTTATAGAAAAAGAGAATAAAGAACAAAAAGAACCAGGGCAAGGAATAAATCATTCTATCTTGCTTGGTGAGGTCAATCCTAATCCTAGTTCTCTTTTCTTTTTATTTATTTATTTATTTTATTTTTAAGTTAATTTATAAAATATTTATTTAAATCTAATTAAAAGCTTCATGATAAGATTGGAAATTCTAACTGCTTAGAGTATGCAACATATTAGTTTTATTTTAATTTTATTCTATTTGGTGATCACTGGAGACAAGGTAAGCTCTTACGTTTAATCAATTTTATGCATCTTTAGTTGCATAGAATCCCTTGTTGAAAGTGACTGTGCATATGCATCTTTAAATTAAATTAAGGGCAACACCCAATTAAGCAAGATCAGATGGGAATTTGATCATCCTTCCTTAGCCCATAAACAACCAATCAGCATCCTACATTGACCTATGCCTTTAATTTTAAAATCAATTAGACATCAATCCTAGGAGCTCGAGCTCAATAGGATAAGAAATCTTAAGAGTCGAACCAGGTTAGGGTTAATCAATTTGATCGGTGTCTAGAAAAGTGATTCAGAAATGACTGGGTCCGAAGGAAGGTGGTTTCTAATTAGTTCCGTTAGCTTATCTGGTTAACCATAATTGATGTCTAAGGCAAGCAATGGGGAGACTCCCACCGAACTTACACTTATCTGGCCAGTTTATTGGCTGATCTTATACTTGGAGGGCTTGAAGGTGACCTTGGCGGTTAGGAGCTGTCTAGATGTAGGATAACCCTTAGTCAGGATTAATTGACCAACATTATCACTAATTAAAACTAATTCCTCTCTCACTTCTTAGTTCTAGGATTCCTTAGGACCTCTTCTTTAGAACTCTTCTTTCTTTCTTCTCCTTTCTTCTCTAAAAATAAAATAAAATAAAATAAAATAAAAATTAAATTAAACTAACTAAAAAATATTAAAAATAATAATTAAATTAAATTAAATTAAAAATAATAATTAAAAAAATTAAAAAAATTTAAAAAAATTAAATTTTTTTAAAATAATAATATAATAAAATAATAGAAAAAATATATATATATAAATTTTTAAAAAATCTAAAAAATTTTGAACCATACATAAGGATTACATTAATACATGCACAATAAAAAATCACTTTTTTTGATTTAGTTGAACTTAATTGAATGGTTGATTCATATTAAACCTGATAATCAAATGGCTGATCTGAACCTAATAATCCAAAAATTAGGTAAAGTTAACCTTTTTGCCCTAAATTTAGATCAACTCCTAACCTTAGGTCAATAATCTCCTGCACAATTCATATCACCTTCTAATTATCAGGAGTTTTATTCTATTTATGCTAGCCTAACCCATCATGTGAATGAATGTCCCACGACTGCATAATTTCCATCTTTTATCCAGAAATAAGTCCAAACTACTCAAGGATACTCCAAGCCGATTAATAATCTTCTTTCAAATTCATATAACCGACATTGGAGTAACTACTCTAATTTTTCTTGGACATCCCAACAGACTCAGGCTCAGATCCAAATTTTATCTATCCAAAATTATCAAAATAAATCCCAATACCAAAACTATTCCTAAAATAATGGTCAGCCTAGTCAGTTTATCCAACCATCATATAACAACCAACTATCATACCCACCTTCTAAATAGACTAATCTAGCCGATGATAGATTTAATCAACTTCAATAATTAATTCTGAATCAACATTAATCGATCTTTACTCAACAAGAATCTATCACCAAGCTAGAAGCTCAAATAGGATAATTAGTTGAGTCTAACATGAGGAAAGAACTAGATCAACTATCGAGCCGATTAATTTCAAATAACCCACCTAATGTCCACCAACTATTTGGATCAAGTTGTCAATTTAAAGTCACACATAAGAATCCTCAATTTGAGAATGCCAAAGTAATTCCTAAACTTAAAAGCTATAGAATTCTTGTGGATCCATACCAAGATCAGGTGAGAGAAGTTAGTACTGATGCTAGCCAAAATAAAAATTTAGAGGAATAGATTAGTACTGAGACTAACCACATAGAAGAATCTAAGCTTGGAACTACTACTGATGCTGATTCTAGTTTAAATGAGACAGACATAGGAAAAAAGAGAATAGATGATTTACCCAAGACTTATAAACCTAATGTCCTATTCCCTTCAACCCTGAAAGTCGATTCTTCTTACAAAAATCAAGAGGCTTCAATGGAGTTGTTTAAGCAAAATCACATTAATTTACCTTTAGAATTAAACCCATCTTTAGACATCCTTCCAACACCCATTGAATCAATCTTAACTCCTAATTCAAAAAATTTAATTTATGAGCATTTTAGAAGAACAAATAGGAGAAATTCTTAATAAACATGGGTCTAAGAATGGGGTCACAAATTATGTCTCTAAAATTAACAATGATTATATCAATAATGGGATTATAAATTAACTTTCTGAGATTGGCAATCTAAAACCATTGGAATTTGTCAATCCAATATTCAACACAAGATAGTAAGCTACATTGTGTCTGGCTGAAGATGGTAAACTTAGAAATTATTGGGAGGCAATCTAATATTTAATTTTATTTAGTTTAATTTATATTTTTAGTTGATTTTTTTTTTAGGATAATTTGAATAAGTTGGAGGGAGAGCTTAAATTTTCAAAGGCATGTGCTGGACCAAAAATATACTGAGTCTGGTGTATTTTTTCATGTTCTTTAATACACCTTTTAATTTTTTTCTCCATTAAGGATAATATTGATTAAGTTAGGAGGGAGAATAATAAAATTTTTAAAATTTTAAGTCCTCAAAAAAATTAGTATTTAGTATTTAGACACCTGATTATGCTTAAGAATTGAATTAAACTGAGCATTTTTAAAAGAAAATTGATGCATAGATCAGAGAATCTATGAGATATTAAGGAATCAAGTATTAAGAAAATTTAATAAAGAGTTAAGTCTAGAACATAAAATTTTTTTTCTTTGAGTATTTCTAATTTTTTTTTACTAATCAAAGAAGAGTCTACTTTTTATGGGCTTGTGTAGGATAACTATATATTTCTTCATATAAAAAATTAAATAAAATAGTTTTCAAGTACTTCTCACTGACTAACTGGGCCTCTTTATCTAAGCAAACATTGAATTTTGCATCAAAAGATGAAAAGGGCAAAGAAGCTCGTTGTAAAGCTAGTCTTAACTCGTAGCCTGTTTGATTTGAGCTAGTAAGCCCGAGGGGTATTCTATACCTAGTGCCCTAAAGCTAACTGATTTGGGAGTCATTGGCCCAAGACTCGCTACATGGATCAAATAGAAAGCTTAATGGATTAAGACACTCAATAGTGGTACAACGTTAAAAAAAAAATATTAATTTTTCACTGAGTAATCAGATCCCATTACCTAAGTAAGCAATGATATTTGCATCAAAAAGTAGGCAATATGAAAATAAAAATCAATAAATAAAGGATGTAAGTAGCAATACACTTGCCTATATGAAAGTTTAGACAAATTAGAGATAAAGATGGAATAATTTAGAAAAAGTTCAAAAAAATTTAATGTTCTTTACTTAATTTTTCTATTGATAAGTATTAATACCCCAATAATATGTCTTACTTAAGCTTTACTGAATATCAATGGTCATTTTGAAAACTGCTTAGATAAAATTCGAAACTCTAAAGTTAAATGGTATTTAAAACTAAATTCATTCTTTACTCGAGGATGAGCAAAGCTTAAGTTAGGTGGTGTGATAAGTACCATAAATTTACTAATAAAAGTATTAATTTATTAATTAATTTATATTAATTTTTAAGAATTAATGATTAATTTATATATTTTTAAGAAATTCATATTTTTATTAATTAAAATTTAGCTAAAAAATAATAAAAATTTAAAAATAAAATTTTATAATTAATAGAAAGAGATTATTTTTTTTATCATAATGAAATAAGTTTCGTACAAAATGGAGCTAAAATGGAGAAGATATGAATTTCTAAAGAAATAAAGTAAATAAAAATTAAATAAAAAATAACATACGGCTCAGCCAGCTCAAGCCACCGTGCCATATCAGCCGACACATCCAAATGCACCGAGCCAAGCTGATAAAGTCAGTATGCCAAGCTAGCCACACAAGCTGACTCAATTGCGGAAGCCATCAACCGATCCACGATCCAAGCATGGACCGCTAGCTCAGCAAAAACCAACGAATCACAAAGTGACACATGGTGGACCTAGACTCTTAAAGGGTTCACAAAAAATCTATCATGGCTCATAGAGCATTTTGAACTTTTCACTCGATGACAAAGTCGCTGATTCATTGCGATGATGATGCAGTCGGTCCACACGGTCCATGGGAACAATAATTGCACGATCAGACGATTGTAGTAACTTACGATCAATATCGGATGGTGGAGGTCTAAAATCAAATTTGATTCAAAATCAGCTTCACACGGATTGCCATCCAATGGCAGCGCTCGATCCAGGGGACGATCCGATGATGGAGAGAGCTCCCGACAGTGATCAGGACTGTAAACATGCGGTCAGTGGCCAGATTTTCTCCATTAACATGCGATCAACGATCAGAATTTAATCCGACCTGATCTGGGTTGACACACATCTAATTTTGGCATTTTTCGGATCACTTGATCCATATCTGATGGCCAAATTTCATCCAGAGCAACAGAATTCATTCAGAACTCTTTTTAATCTAAATTTTACTCGAATTTCTTTCTATTTTGATGATTAAAATATCTTTAGTCCCACATTGCCTATAGAAAAACTCTCCAACCTTCCAATACCTATAAATAAGACCCCAAGCCTCCAAAATTCAAAATCTTTGATCAAGGTGAAGCTTTGGTATAGGGTGAAGCCAGGCTTTGGGTTAATGGCTGCTTCAAAGCAATAGATACTGAGAAAAAGGGCTGGGCTTCTACACCATCTTTCTACCAATGCCAATTCAAGATCAGAGACCAACCTATTTTAATTTTTTTTCTTTTTTTTATGTATTTAAATTATGAATCTTTTTAATTAATGCAATTTTTATTTTTATGTCCTTTAATTTCATGCTCTTTATTTTTATTATAATTTAATTTCTACACTTTAATTATTGCTCTTTATTTTATTGCAAGTAGATGCTAAAGTCTAACTAGTAGATCTTAGTACCAAGTTTAAATTTCTACATCTTTTAATTTTTGCTTTTTATTTTTTGACTTCACTTTTGATTTTAATTTTTTTTTTTTTTAAATCAAAGTTTTCAAATCTAAAAATACTACCTTTCTTATGGATTTGACCTGACTTACTACTATCTACGTATTGTTAATTATTTTAAGAAGTCAAATTAAACTAATAAATATGGTGTCTTAACGACAACATCGCACTCTTATCAAAAAATCTCTCTTCAATAGCCCCACACTGTCCATCTTTCTAGAGAACCCTGATGCTCTCTGCTAAGATACCTTCCTCGGCTACTACATCGTCGAGCCTCTCTCAGCCATGCATCTTCAGAAAAGTACCACTACAGCACTCCAGCACTTTCTGCCTTGTCTGCCATCATACATCTCGATTTTTCCACCAAGACTGACCAACAAATCATGCATCCAAATCTTGCATCTTGAAAAAAATCTTTTTCGTTAATCCTCTCAGCCTCCACCTTCAATCAACTACTCCAGATTAGCCAAACCATAGTAATAACAAAGGTAGATTTGAGACATACCATGAAATACTCATGCAGATTTTTGTTTTCATCCTATATGACTTTTCTTTCGCTTCCACGCACCATCAGACTTTGATATCAATTATAAGGAGTCTGGTATTGCTTTGATACCAATTGTTGGCACATCATCTTAGCATCACCTAGCTTTGATGTCATATTACGAAAGTCCCTGATCTTTAGCATGGACTATAGGAGACCTTTGATGTTGTCTAAGACAGCATATCACAGATCCATCACCTAGATCTATGCTGGAGCACCTCCCTCCTTGGGCTTGAGGGAGGCACCCCCTCTCTCTAGGGCTTCTTTAGAAACCTAAGGCAACTACTCTAGAGAGAAGAGAGAAGAGAGGTTGAAGGAAGAAAAGATCAGTATTATTTTTCCCTCTTTAAAATCCTAATATAACCTATGTATTTATGCATAGCCATTAGACCCAACCAAAAACTCTTCTGGCTAACCCAATACATGAAATGTGAGGATTTATGGTGCTCCCAAGCCTTAAGAGGCCAGGGAGGAGTCACGATGATGGCTCCAGAGATTCTAGGGGTTTGATTGGTGCTTTGGAGATCTGGAATATAAGGTAAAGCAAGAAATCAAAGTCGAGGAATCAAGACTGCAGAAAAAAGATTTTCTATAGGTTAGTCAGCTCAATCCATAACTAGGTCTGTTAAGTCTCAAAGAATAGGCAAAATAGAGAGCTGAGCATTTAAGACTGCTGGCACGGCACAAAACTAGGTCAGCTCACTTTCAGACTGAGCTGACCTAGTGAAACTTAGCCGACTCAGTGCTGAGATTGAGCCGGCTCAGTGTGCGGGCAGAGTTACATGAGGGTTTATTTTGGGCTAGGATCTTAGTTGATCCTAGGGTCTTAAGGCCTAGTTCAAGAGGTCTTAAGGGGGCTAACTCATGTATGGGTCAGGTCTAGATCCAGAGGATGAGAGCATGGGAGACATGGGTGTACATGTGCTTGGTGAGTGCTTTCATGTACTGGGTTAGCCAGGAGAGTTTTTGGTCGGACATAATGGCTATGTATAAATATAGAGGTTGTATTAGGGTTTTAAAGAGAGGAATCAATATAGATCTTTTCTCCCTCAATTCTCTCTTCTTCTCTTCTCTCTAGAGTTGCAGTCCTAGGGTTCTTGAAGAAGCCCTAGAGAAGGGGGCATCTTCCTCAAGCCTAAGGAGGGAGGCGCCCCATCATAGATCCAAGTGGAGGGTCGGTGGTTTGCTGTCCATAGAGAACATCATAAATTCCTTCAGGTTCGTGCTGAAGATCAAGAGCTTCCACAATATGGTATTAGTGCTTGTGTTGTCAAGGATGATTGGCGTTCGAGCGATATCATGTATCTACAATTTGGTATCAAAGCTAAGTGATGCCTGAGATATTGTGGACGATAATATGGTATTAGAGCTAGGTTTCATAGCCTGATGGTGCATGGAAGGAGCTAGGTTTCAAACCTGATGGTGCATGAAAGCAAAGGAGAAGTCATACAAGGTGAATTCAAAAATCTGCACAAGAATTTCATGGTATGTCGCAAATCTATCTTGTTGTTGCTATGGTTTGGACAACCGGGAGTAGTGAGTTGAAGGTGAAGGTTGAGAGAATTAACGAAAAGGATTTTTCTTAGGCTAGAAGGATTGAGTGCATGATTTGTTGATCGATTTTGATGGAAAGGTCGAGGTGTATGGTGATTATGTGATAGGCATGGAGCGCTAGAGTGTTACAGTAGCATTTCCTGAAGATGCAGGGTTGAGGGAGGTGTTAGATATATGTGCCCTAGAAGCCAGAATTGGCTGACACTTGTAATACACTTCTAGGGGCAAAATTATAATTTTGACTAATATGAATAAAATAGGTTATTTTCTATCATATATGTATATTTAGTGTTTGTGATACATCCTTTGAGTTAATGGTAATGATAATTCATATTTTCAAGAGTTGAAAATTTAAGATATGAATATCATTATTAACTCATAAATTGCTCCCGACCATAGGATCATCACGAGGATGGTGATTGATTCGAAAGGTTGGTGTACAATCGCTTCTCTTTAGTAGATGAGTCTTGAGTCTACGGTGTGGAGACACTGAAGCGAGAGTACAGGTACTCGTTAGAGAACGAGGGCACTGAGCGTGACCACCTCGAGTAGTCATTAGGGAGTCTACCTTCTCGTCAATGACTGACTCGATGCTGCAGTAGTGTGTCTGGTTCTTTGACCTGAGGTGCATCGGCAGTTCACCTTGAGGGTGTTATAGTTTGACTACACCATTACTCAGTCTCCTAGCCATATGGAATCCTGAGGTGTATGTTGGCTATAGCATGTTCATTGTAGGAACTGGATGGCATCAAGATGGAATCTATCTACCTCGGTGGTAGAGGAGCAGCCCTATGATGATCATGAGAATCAAGTCCTAAAATCCATGGCCATGGTAGAGTGAAATAATAGAAAGAGTTTCTATTTAGATTTTCACATCGGACTCGAATCGAATGATTACATCATATGACAGAGACTAGGGTTTGACGAGTTTACCTTAACCCTAATCTGATCGGGGCTCAAGATAGAAGAACTTAATCACACAGGTAGCTGCACCAAGAGGTTCGCATTCAGCTCTGATGGGTTGCCACCATATACTGCTAGGTGTCACTGGTGGATTTTGGGAGCAATTAGAATGATTTAGATGATCGATCATTCTAGCTGTTCGAATCAGAAGAGTTCTGATCCATCGAAAGGAGTTTCGATGATGTCGATGATAGAGATCATGACATATCCCATTACCATACAGAACTGAACCTAACTGGGTCACACAAACAAGGGTTTGAATCTGGTGATCATCAATTGAACTGATCTAGTTCAATTGATCTGAATGAGATTCAATTAGGTTCAAGAAAATCGTGCTAGCACTCGATTGAACCTAACGTTCTTCTTTTACTATCATAAATAAGTTGTCCTGTCTGAGCCAAAGGAGTTTGTGCTCAATTAGAGGCCTTCATATGGTCTGACTGGAGGTTGTCCAAGTCAGAAAAGGTTGTCTTATTTTGTAAGACATTACCTACCATTTTTGGTCACCTGCCATTTCTTGTTCTTTGACTTTGGTCAAAAGTCTACCTTTGACTGGTCAAACATTGACCATTGACACTTTGACTTTTGACCACATGTCATGCACCTATTGGAGAGCTGGTGGGGGCCTGTCCCCCTGCCAGAACCTGGCAAGGAAGAGGGCGCACGCCACCCTAGGCATGTGCCCAAGTTGGAGGCGCCTAGGAGTCCTTGTTGGACAAGGACTCCACCTCCCTTTTGGATTCCAATTAGAGTTCTTCTAAGAAACCAGTTTGACTGGTCTTAGGCACCCTCTAAGGAGGAATCCAGGGGACTCTATTCCCACCAATCAGATTTAGATCTGATTTCACAAAGGGTTGTGATTGGTTGGGAAGAAGAGGAGTTGGATCACAGGTAGTCTATAAATAAGACCCTACGCCCAACTCAAAGATTGATTGAAATAAGAGTTTCCATACGCCCAAAGGCCTTTTCTCCTCTCCTCCTCCATGCCAAAGCTTCTTCTCCCTCTCCTCTCCACATGTCCAAAATAGTTTTGGAGCTTGGTTGGTGCGATCCAGATCAAAGAAAGGCGATCAAAAGCAAGAAGGCTGCACTGCTGCAAAGGACGACTGCTGATCTTCAAAAGGAGTTTTGAAGATCCTCCAGATCAGATCCAGATCTAATTTTTGGAGACGTGATAGAGAAGAAGAGGATCTCTAGATCTAGCCCGAGTGGATACTGATAGAGGCTAGGTGCTTATGTGGCTAGATCCAGAACCTTCCGCTGCATACAGGATCATCAATGGGTAATTAGATTACCCAAATTAGGTAAATTAAATTTGATTTAATTTATCTTTATTTTATTTTATTTATTAAAATAATAAGAATCAGATCTGAAATATTCTAAATCTGATATAGATCAAAGAAAAAAAATTTTGAAATAAATCTCTTGATCTGAGCAGATCTGAACGAACCTGGACCAGGAAATCAGGATTTTCCTTCAAGAGGCTCGATGATGCAGTAGCTGAGGAAGGTATCTCTATAGAGAGCATCAGGGTTCTCTTGGAAGATGGAAAGTGTGGGGCTATTGAAGAGAGATTTTTCAAGGGGTAATGGTTGAAGGAAGGCTGAAGAAGTGACTATACGTCCTTCAATCTCAGGAAGATGGGAAAGTAGTCGAAGATGTATTTAGCCGTTTAACCAAAGCATGGATTTATGGAGTCTTGGGAGTGATGGAGATGGATGATCCATAGAGGTCCAGTAGGTTAGGACTGGATGACTGTAGAGCGGCGTAGAGATGAGTTAAGGAGTACTGGAGTGCTGTGGGAGCGCTACCCTGGAGGCATAGGGGCTAAGAGAGGCTTGATGGTACAGCAATTGAGGAGTGTATCTCAGTAGAGTATGTCAGGGGCTTCTTAGGGAGATTGGGAGTAGGTTTCAGGAAGAGCTAGGGGGTCTCAGGGAGTGCCAGGAGGTCTCTAGCAGTCGAAAGTATCATGAATCAGGTTTCTTCTATAGGAGCACTAGGGAGAGTTACGGTTCAGGTGGAGGATGGTTCTCTGGACACAATTGAAGCAATGGCTGGTGTAGAGGCAGAAGAGAAGGACTAGAATGGAAATTTCTAGGATTCAGTCACTGGATTCAAAAGAGTTGGATGAGCTCTTGGATTTCGGTAGTGCCTGTAGGATGTCGAGGTATCCGAGACAGCTTCGAAGAGGGCCATAGAGTGCGGAGGGTTCGAAGGGGCAGCGACGGTGTTCGAGGTGCAACGGTAGGCTCAGTAGTGTAGCATGGAGTGATTTTCCTCGAGGAACTTGGTGATAGAGTCGATTTCTATGGCATCAGGTGGACTTTGGATATAGGTGAAGCTCCATAGTGGTGTCTTCATAAGTGGAGAGAAAATTTGGCATGAGTTCAGAGCACCGATGATGCACAGTTCCAGATGGAGCGGCATGTGTAGGTAGATAAGCGCAGCTCTGAGGAGATCATGTCAGGTGGTTCAGCATGTGCTGGTAAAAAAATGCTATAGGTTCTTTAGAAAAGTTTAGAGAAAGTGATGCAGCTGCTAAGCAGAAGGGATCCTACAATTCCAAAATAGTGCCAAGAAGCAAGCACGGGTCTTCAGCAATGGAGGCAATCATCCTAAAGGCCTCAAAGATGCATAACAGCTAAAGAGAATTGGTTAAGGCGATGTTTGCACAAATGCTGTCGAGTGCGTAGGGACAGTGGGATCATGCAGGAGGGCATTATCGAGGGATTTGCCAAGGCTTGGGGCACCAAGGTGGAGATTGTGAGGATTTATGGTGCTCCCAAGCCTTGGAAGGCCATGGGAGGAGTCACGGTGATGGCTCCAGGGATTCTAGGGGCTTGGTTGGGGCTTCGAAGATCTGGAACATAAAGTGAAGAAAGAAACCAAAACCGAGGAATCAAGACTACAGAAAGAAGATTTTCTATAGGTTAGTCAGCTTAGTCCAAAATTGGGTCGGCTAAGTCTCAGAGCACAGGCAAAATAGAGAGCTGAGTAATCGAAACTGCTAGCACAGCATAAAACTAGGCTGGCTCAATTTCAGACTGAGCCGACCTAGTGAAACTTAGCTAGCTCAGTACTAAGATTGAGCTAGCTTAGTGCACGGACAGAGTTACACGAGGGTCTATTTTGGGCTAGGGTCTGGGTTGATCCTAGGATCTTAAGACCTGGTTCAAGAGATCTTAAGAGAGCTAACTCATGTATGGATCAAGTCTAGATCCAGAGGATGAGAGCATGAGAGACATGGGTGTACATGGGCTCGGTGAGTTCTTTCATATACTGGGTTAGCCAGGAGAGTTTTTGGTCGGACCTAATGGCTATGTATAAATACATAGGTTATATTGGGATTTTAAAGTGAGGAATCAATATAGATCTTTTTTCCCTCAATTCTCTCTTCTTCTCTTCTCTCTAGAGTTGCCGCCCTAGGGTTCTTGAAGAAGCCCTATAGAAGGGGGTGTCTCCCTCAAGCCCAAGAAGGGAGGCGCCTCATCACAGATCCAAATGGAGGGTCGGTGGTTTGCTGCCCATAGAGAATGTCACAAGTTCCTTCAGATTCGTGCTAAAGATCATGAGCTTCCGCAATATCGTATCGGTGCTTGTGATGTCAAGGATGATTGACATTCGAGCGATATCATGGGTCTACAATTTAGTATCAGAGCTAGGTGATGCCTGGGATGTTGTGGACGGCAATATGAAAGCACTCATCAAACCCATGTACATCCATGTCTCCCATGCTCTCATTCTTTGGATCTAAGCCCGACCTATACATGAGTTAGTCTCTTTAAGATCTCTCAAACTAGGTCTTAAGACCCCTAGGATAAGTCCCTATCCTAGCCACAAATAGACCCTCGTGTAGCTCTGCCCGCAGACTGAGCCATCTCAATCTCAGCATTGAGCCGGCTAACCTAAGACTAGATCAGCTCAATTTTAGACTGTGCCTATCTAGTTGTATGCCATGCTATAGTCTCAAATGCGCTCCTCTCTATTTAGCCTATCCTCTGAGACTTAGTCGATCCAGTTTAAGACTAAGGCGGCTAACCTGCAAAAATGACCCTTTCTGTAGTCTTGATTCTCTGACTTTGGTTTCTTGCTTCACCTTGAATCCTAGATCTTCGAAGCACCAACCAAGCCCTTGGAATCTTTGAAGCCAACACCCTGGCTCCTCCCATGGCCACCCAAGGCTTGGAAGCACCATCAATCCTCACAAGATGCATGATGGGCAGTCGGTCCAAGATCATTGTTTGATGATGATCAAGAACTTAGAAGAGCTTGAGAAGCTTGGTGTCAAGTTAGATCAGAATCTATAGATTGATATAATTTTGCAGTCCTTGACTGATGCGTATGGACAATTCATCATGAACTATCAATGAAAGGTTCAAAGGGCTTAGTGCTTCCTGTAAAGCAGACATCTTCCAAGAGAAGATCTTTTGGAAAGAAGAAGAAGATCACGAAGAAGCAGAAGGTGGAAGGTGTGAAGAAGAAGAAGGCAGAGCCAAAGAAGATGGCCACTGATAAGAAAAAATATTTTTATTGCAGCAATGTCGACCACTAAAAGTAGAACTGCCCTCTATACCTGGCTAGCCTAAAGAACAAGAAGGAGGCAGGTCCTTCTAGAGGTATGCTCATTATAGAATCTAATCTTACAATTTCTTCTACATCCAGTTGGTTGCTTGGCTCTGGTTCTAGTGCTCATCTATGCACTTCTATGCAGGGTCTTGAGGATAGCAGGAGGTTGAGGGATGGTGAGATGATCCTATACATCAAGATCAGAGCAAGAGTTGCTACTGTGATCATGAAAATCTATCCTCTTTGCCTACCATCAGAATTAGATTTAGTACTTAGAGACTATTTTTATATGCCTGTAGCAAGCAGGAATTTGATTTTTGTTTCATGTTTAGCACAGAAAAGCTATGTAATAAGTTTTCTAAAGGACTATTGTAATATTCTTTATGAAAGAAATAAAATTGCAAGTGGTTTCCTTATAAATGGTCTCTATTAGTTACATATTGATGTTTCTATTTTTAATATCAAGCAAAATATGAATGCCATAGGGTCAAAGTGACCTAGGGATAATCTAAAGGATAGGTATCTTTGGCACCTTAGGCTAGGTCATATAGCTGAAGATAGGGTTAATAAATTAAAAAAATTTAGGCTATTTAGTCCATTGACTTTCGAGTCATATCCAATTTATGAATCATGTCTTCATGGCAAAATGACCAAGCTCTTTTTTGTAGGATATGGGGAAAGGGCCATAGACCTACTTGTCCTGGTACACACAGATGTGTGCTGCCCATTTGATGTGTCGGCCAAAGGCACTTATATCTACTTCATCACCTTTATCGATGATCTATCTTGGTATGGGTGTGTATTTGATGTAACATAACTCTGAAGCCTTTGAAAGGTTCAAGAAATTCAAATATGAAGTAAAAAAATAAATAGAAAAATCCATTAAAATTCTTCGATCGGATCGAGGAGGCGAATATCTTAGTCAAAAATTCTTAGACTATCTTAAGGAAAATGGCATAGTCTCATAATGGACTTCACTTGGAACACCTCAACTCAATGAGATTTTAGAATAAAGAATCGGATCTTATTAGATATGGTCCGATCTATGATGAGCTTCATGGACCTCCCTGAGTTTCTTCGGGGATATAGTCTGATGACTGCTATATATTTACTAAATAGAGTTTCCTTTAAAACCATTCCTACCATACCATATGAGATATGGTATGGTAAGAAACCAGGTCTGAGTCATCTCAAAATTTGGGATTGTCCGACTCATGTCAAGAGACAACAGGGGGATAAATTAGAGTCTAGGTCTTTTAAAGCTCGATTTATAGGATATCCAAAAAATTCTTAGGATATTATTTCATCTTCAAAAAGACCATAATGTGATTGTGAGTCGACAAACTATTTTTTTTAAAAAATAGTTTATTCAAGATAGTGGCATCAAGAGATAAATAAGGCTCGAGGATAAAGTCTCCATTGAGCAATGAGCTAAGGAACTTGAGGAACTCAATCGGTTAGAGCCAACACAGACACTACCTCCTCCACCTCATAGATCAAATAGGATTTTTCATTCTCCTAAAAGGTATTTGGGTACTATTCAAGAGGATGTAGAGAAAATATTTTCTATAAAAAATAGGGTTCCTAGTGATGATCCCAAAACCTATAATGAGACAATATCAGATATCGACTCTGAGAAATGGTTAGAGGCAATGAGGTCAGAAATTGATTCAATGTGCTCAGATCAAGTCTGAACCTTGGTAGATCTATCTGAAGATAGCACCTATTGGATGTAAATGCATCTTCAAGAGAAAGATATGTGCCTATGAAAATGTAGAGACATTCAAAGCAAGGCTTATAGCGAAAGGGTATAGTCAGTGTGAAGGCATTCAAACCACATTGCTTGCCGTTGTAGCCTATTTTGATTATGAAATATGATAGATGGACATGAAAATGGCATTCTTAAATGGATATCTTGAGGAAGATATCTATATGGAACAGTTGTTTGGTTTTACATCCAGTGATGGTGATCACAAGATATGCAAGCTGCAAAAGTCCATATGTGGACTTAAGCGAGCATCTCGAAGCTAGAATGCTCATTTTAATGATATAATTAAATCATTTGATTTTATCAAAAATGAGGAGCTCTATATTTTTAAAAAGGTCAATGGGAGTGCTTTTGTCTTCCTCGTACTGTATATGGATGACATCTTTTCAATTGAAAATGATATTTTCATGTTGACTACAATCAAAATGTGGTTGTCTAAGGAGTTCTCTATGAAAGACTTAGGAGAAGCATCCTTTATTTTGGAAATTAAGGTCTATAGACATAGACCGAATAGGATGCTAAGTCTCTCATAGAAGATGTATATAGAGGAGGTGCTAAAGAGGTTTAACATAAAAAACTCCAAAAGAGGTTTAGTATCCTTTAGACATGGCATTCATCTCTCCAAGAAGATGTACCCTAGCACACCTAAGGAGATTGAGCTCATGAGCAAGATCCCTTATGCTTCAACAATAGAAAGCCTCATGTATGCCATGCTATGTACATGACTTGATATTGCCCATGTTGTAAGTGTCACGAGCAGGTATTAGTCGAAACAAGCGAAGAGCACTAGACTTCTGTAAAATATATCCTTAAGTACTTGAGAAGAACTAAAAATATGATTCTAGTCTTTGGTAATGGAGAACTCCAGATCCAGGTGTATATAGACTCGAATTTTATATCGAACATAGATGATCGAAAGTCGACATCTGAAAGTCTTTTTATATGCAATGGTGGAGTTGTTAGCTGGAAGAGTTCTAAGCAGACTGTGATAGCTGATTCCACCATGGAAGCAGAGTACATCTTTGCATCAGAGGTTGCAAAGAAGGCATTCTAGTATAAGAAATTCACCATAGAGCTCAGAGTGATACCATCAGATGTTGTCCCTCTATACTGCGACAATAATAGCACCATAGCCATAGCTAAGGAGTCAAGGTCTCAATAGAAATCCAAGCACATCGAGTGGCGATACCACCTTATTTGCGATTATCTCAAGAAGGGACACGTCGAGGTCAAGAAAGTTGACACTATAGATAATTCGACTGAACCGCTAATGAAGCCGTTGGGATAACAAAAGATTGAAGCCCACCTTGAGAAGATGAGACTTATATTTGTAGTCAATTGGCTTTAGGTCAAGTGGGAGTTTGTTAGATGTGTGCCCTAGAAGCTAGATTGGCTAAACACTTATAATACACTTCTAAGGGCACTTTTATAATTTTGACTATAAATTAATAAAAGAATTATTTTTTTATCATAGTGTGTATTTAAAGTGTTTGTGATACATCCTTTGAGTTAATGAAATGACAATCCATATTTTCAAGAATTGCAAATTTAAGACATGAATTATCATAATTAACTCAAAACTTACTTTCGATCGTAGGATCATCACGAGGATGGTGATCGATCCAGAGGATTGGTGTACGATTGCTTTCTTTGGATAGATGAGTCTTAAGTCTACGATGTGGAGATACTAAAGCGAGAATATAGGTACTCATTAAAGAACGAGGGCACTGAGCATGACCACCTCGAGTAGTCATAAGAAAGTCTATCTTCTCATCAATGATTGGCTCAATGCTACAGTGGTATGTCTGGTTCTTTGACCTGAGATGCATCAATAGTTCACCTTGAGGGTGTTATAGTTTGACTACATCATAACTCGATCTCCTAGCTATTCAAAATTCTGAGGTGTATGTTGGCTATAGCATGTTCATTGTAGGAATTGAATTGCACCAATAGAAGATCTATCTACCTCGGTAGATGAGGACTAGCCCTATGATAATCATGAGATTAGGGCCTTAAGCCTATGGCCATGGCAACGTGAAGATGATTGAAAGAGTTTCTATTAGAATTTCACATTGAACTCAAATTGAATAATTAATTCATATGAGGGATGTTAGGTTTGATGAGTTCACCTTAACCATAATCCTATCGGGGCTCAAGATAGAAGAACCCAATCACACAAGTAGCTACACCAAGAGGTTCATTTTTAGTTCTGATGGCTTGCCACCATATACTGCTAGATATCACTGGTGGATTTTAGGAGCAATAGAATGATCTTGATGATCGATCATTCTAATTATATGAATCAGAAAAGTTCTGGTCCATCAAAAAAATATTTTGATGATGTCGATGATGGAGATCACGACATATCCTATTTGAAGGGAAATCCTGATTTCCCGGTCCAGGTTCGTCCAGATCTGATTAGATCAAGAGATATATTTCAAAAATTTTCTCTTGATCTCAATTAGATCTTGATATGTTTCAGATCTGATTCTTATTATTTTAATAAATAAAATAAAATAAGATAAATTAAATCAAATTTAATTTACCTGATTTGGGTAATCCTATTACCCTGTAGATGATCCTAATTGCAGCGGAAGGTTCTGGATCTAGCCATGCAAGCGCCTGGCCTCTACCGGTATCCAGTCAGGTTAGATCTGGAGATCCTCTTCTTCTCTATCATGCCTCCAAAAATCAGATCTAGATCTGATCTGGAGGATCTTCAAAACTCTTTTGAAGATCTGCAGTCGTCCTTTTGCAGCAGCGCAGCCTTCTTGCTTTTGATCGCCTTTCCTTGATCTGAATCGCACCAACCTAAGTCCAAAACTCTTTTGGATGTGGAGAGCAAGGGGAGAAGAGATTATGGCATGGAGAAAGAGGGGAGAGGCAGCCTTGGGGCGTGGGGTTTCTCAATTGAATTGCGTTCACTTAGAATTAGGGTTGGGCGCAGGGTCTTATTTATAGACCTCTTGTGATCCAACTCCTCTTCCTCTCAACCAATCACAACCCTTTTGTGAAATCAGACCTGATTGGTTGAAATAGAGACCCCTAGATTCCTCCTTAGAGGGCACCTAAGACCAGTCAAACTGGATTCTTAGTAGAACTCTGATTGGAATCCAAAAGGGAGGTGGAGTCCTTGTCCAACAAGGACTCCTAGGCGCCTCCTACTTGGGCTCACAGCCCACCCTTGGCGTGCGCTTCTTCTTGCCAGGTTCTGGCAGGGGACAGGCCCCACAGCTCTCAATAGGTGCATGACATGTGGTCAAAAGTCAAAAGTCAATGGTCACAGTTGACCAGTCAAAGGTAGACTTTTGACCAAAGTCAAAGAAAAGAAATGGCAGGTGCAAAAATGGCAGGTAATGTCTTACAAATAGACAACCTATTCTGACTTGGACAACCTCCAGTCAGACCATATGAAGGCCTCTGATTGAGCACAAACTCCTTTGGCTCAGACAGGACAACTTATTTGTGATAGTAAAGGAAGAACGTTAGGTTCAATCGAGTGCTAGCATGATTTCTTGAACCTAATTGAATTCTCATTCAGATCAATTGAACTAGATCAGTTCATTGATGACCACCAGATCAAACCCTTGTTTGTGTGACCCATTAGGTTCAGTTCTGTATGGTAATGGGATATGTCATGATCTCTATCATAGACATCATCGAAACTCCTTTCGATGGATCAGAACTCTTCTGATTCAAACAGCTAGAATGATCGATCATCTCTAATCATTCTA
>QRFJ01004011.1:0-32371 GCA_006176705.1 Cocos nucifera
CAAAAATTAGATCTGGGTCTGATCTGGAGATCTTCAAAACTCCTTTTGAAGATCAGCAATCGTCCTTTGCAGCAGTGCAGCCTTCTCTTTTGATCGCCTTCTTTTTGATCTGGAATGCACCAACCTAAGTCCAAAACTCTTTTGGACGTGGAGAGGAGAAGGAGGAGAAGTTTAGGCATGGAGGAAGAGGGGAGAGGCAGCCTTGGGGCGTGGGAAATCTCTATTCTAATTGCATTGGAATCTGAGTTGGGCGTAGGGTCTTATTTATAGACTAAGCATGATCCAACTCCTCTTCCTCCCAACCAATCACAATCCTTTGTGAAATCATATCTAAATCTGATTGGTGGGAATAGAGACCCCTGGATTCCTCCTTAGAGGGTGCCTAAGACCAGTCAAACTGGATTCTTAGTAGAACTCTGATTGGAATCCAAAAGGGAGGTGGAGTCCTTGCCTAGGGTGGCGTGCGCCCTCCTCCTTGCTAGGTTCTGGCAGGGGGACAGGCTCCACTAGTTCTCCAATAGGTGTGTGACACGTGGACAAAAGTCAAAGTATCTATGGTCAACATTTGACCAGTCAAAGGTCAACTTTTGACAAAGTCAAAGGACCAAAAATGGTAGGTGACCAAAAATGGCAGGTCATGTCTTATAAAATAAGACAATCTTCTCTAACTTGGACAACCTCCAGTTAGACCATATGAAGGCCTCTGATTGAGCACAAACTCCTTTGGCTCAGTCAGGACAACTTATTTGTGATAGTAAAAGAAGAACGTTAGGTTCAATCGAGTGCTAGCATGATTTCCTTGAACCTAATTGAATCTCATTCAGATCAATTGAACTAGATCAGTTCAATTGATGATCACCAGATTCAAACCCTTATTTGTGTGACCCAGTTAGGTTCAGTTCTGTATGGTAATGGGATATGTCATGATCTCTATCATAGACATCATCGAAACTCCTTTCGATGGATCAGAACTCTTCTGATTCGAACAGCTAGAACGATCGATCATCTAAATCATTCTAATTGCTCCCAAAATCTACCAGTGACACCTAGCAGTATATGGTGGCAACCCATCAGAGCTGAATGCGAACCTCTTGGTCCAGCTACCTGTGTGATTAAGTTCTTCTATCTTGAGCTCCGATCAGATTAGGGTTAAGGTAAACTCGTCAAACCCTAGTCTCTGTCATATGATATAATCATTCGATTCGAGTCCAATGTGAGAACCTAAATAGAAACTCTTTCTATTATTTCACTCTGCCATGGCCATGGGCTTCAGAACTTGATTCTCATAATTATCATAGGGCTGCTCCTCTACCACCGAGGTAGATAGATCCCATCTTAATGCAATCCAGTTCCTACAATGAACATGCTATAGCCAACATACACCTCAGGGTTCCATATGGCTAGGAGACCGAGTAATGGTGTAGTCAAACTATAACACCCTCAAGGTGAACTGTCGATGCATCTCAGGTCAAAGAACCAGACACACTACTGCAGCATCGAGTCAGTCATTGACGAGAAGGTAGACTTCCTAATGACTACTCGAGGTGGTCATGCTCAGTGCCCTCGTTCTCTAACGAGTACCTGTACTTTCACTCCAGTGTCTCCATACCATAGACTCAAGACTCATCTACTAAAGAGAAGCGATCGTACACCAACCTTCCAGATCAATCATCATCCTCGTGATGATCCTATGGTCGGGAGCTGTTTATGAGTTAATAATGATTATTCATGTCTTAAATTTTCAACTCTTGAAAATATGAATTATCATTACCATTAACTCAAAGGATGTATCACAGACACTAAATACACAGGTGTGATAGAAAATAATCCATTTTATTAATTATAGTCAAAATTATAATATTGCCCCTAGAAGTGTATTACAAGTGTCAGCCAATTCTGGCTTCTAGGGCACATATATCTAACACTATCTAGGTATGGGTATGTGTATCTTATGAGACACAAGTCTGAAGCTTTTGAAAAGTTCAAAGAATTCAGACATGAAGTAGAAAAACAAACAGAAAAATCCATTAAGGTTCTTCGATCAGATCGAGGAGGTGAATACCTTAGCCAAAAATTCCTAGACTATCTCAAGAAAAATGGCATAGTCTCTCAATGGACTCCACCAGGAACACCTCAACTCAACAGAGTTTCAGAATGGGGAAATCAGATCCTATTGGATATGGTTCGATCCATGATGAGCTTCACAGACCTCCCTGATTTTCTTTGGGGACATTCATTGTTAACTTCAATCTATCTACTGAATAGGGTTTCCTCTAAAACCATTCCTACCACACCGTATGAGATATGGCACGGTAAGAAACCAAGTCTGAGTCATCTTCAGAATTTGGGGTTGTCCGGCTCATGTCAAAAGACAACAAGCGGACAAGTTAGAGTTTAGATCCTTTAGAGCTCGATTTCATAGGATATCCTAAAGAGTCATTAGGATACTATTTCTACATTTCAAAAGACCACAATGTGATTGTGATTCGACATGCCATCTTTCTTGAAAAATAGTTTATTCAAGACAGCGGCATTGGAAAATAGATCAAGCTTGATGAGAAAGTCTCACAAGTGGAACGAGCTAAGGACCAAGTGGAACCAAATCAGGTTGAGCCAATAAGAACACTACCTCCTCCACCTCATAGATCGGAAAGAGTTTTCCATCCCCCTGAGAGATACTTAGGTATTATTTCAGAGAAAGTAGAAAAAATGTTCCTCGTAGGTAATGGTGCTCATGGTGATGATCCCAAAACCTACAACGAGGCGATATCAGATATCGACTCCGAGAAATGGCTAGAGGCAATGCAGTCAGAAATTGACTCGATGCACTCAAACCAAGTCTGGACCTTGGTAGATCCACCAGAAGGTATAGTACCTATTGGGTGTAAATGGATCTTCAAGAGAAAGATTGGTGCAGATGGGAATGTGGAGACATTCAAGGCTAGACTAGTGGCAAAAGGTTATAGTCAACGCGAAGGCATTGACTATCAGGATACCTTTTTTTCAGTGGCTATGCTAAAATCCATCCGCACATTGCTTGCCATTGCAGCCTATTTCGATTATGAAATATGGCAAATGGACGTGAAAACGGCATTCTTAAATGGATATCTTGAGGAAGATATCTATATGGAACAGCCACTAGGTTTCACATCCAGTGATACTGATCACAAGGTTTGCAAGCTGCAAAGGTCCATATATGGACTTAAGCAAGCATCTCAGAGTTGGAACACTCATTTCAATGATGTGATCAAAATAGTTTGATTTCATCAAAAATGAAGAGGAACCGTGTGTTTTCAAAAAGGTCAGTGGGAGTGCTGTTGTCTTCCTCATATTGTACGTGGATGACATCCTCCTTATTGGGAATGATATTCCCATGATGACAACAGTCAAATTATGGTTGTCCAAGGAATTCTCCATGAAAGACCTAGGCGAAGCATCCTTTATTCTAGGAATTAAGGTCTATAGGGATAGACCGAATAGGATGCTGGGACTTTCATAGAAGATGTACATAGAGAAAGTACTAAAGAGGTTTAGTATGGAAAACTCTAAGAGGGGATTAATACCCTTCAGACATGGTATTCATCTTTCCAAGAAGATGTGCCCCAGCACACCTGAGGAAATAGAACGCATGAGCAAGATCCCTTATGCTTCTGCAATAGGGAGCCTCATGTATGCCATGCTATGTACACGACCTGATATAGCCCATGCTGTGAGTGTCACAAGCAGATATCAGTCAAATCCAGGTGAAGAACACTGGACTTCTGTGAAATGTATCCTTAAGTACTTAAGAAGAACTAAGGATATGATGTTGGTCTTTGGTAACGGAGAACTCCATGTCCAAGGATACACAGACTCGGATTTCATGTCCGATATAGATGATCGAAAGTTGACATCTGGGAGTCTGTTTGTGTGCAATGGTGGTGCTGTCAGAAAGAATTCCAAGAAAATGGTGATAGCAGATTCCACCATGCAAGCAGAATATATTGCTACATCAGAAGCTGTGAAGAAAGCATTTTGGTACAAGAAATTTGCTGCAGAAATCAGAGTAATGCCATCAAATGTCATTCCTCTATACTGCGACAACAATGGCATCATAGCCCTTGCTAAGGAGCCGAGGTCTCATCAGAAATCCAAGCATATTGAGCGGCGATACCACCTCATCCGCGATTACCTCGAGAAGGGTTACGTCGAGGTCAAGAGAGTCAACTCCACAGATAATGTGGCAGACCCACTTACAAAGCCGTTGGGACCAACAGAAGATCGAAGCCCACCTTGAGAAGATGGGACTTAGACTTGTAGCCAATTGGCTTTAGGATAAGTGGGAGATTGTTAGATATATGTGCCCTAGAAGCCAGAATTGGCTGACACTTGTAATACACTTCTAGGGGCAAAATTGTAATTTTGACTATAATCAATAAAATGGGATTATTTTCTATCACATATGTGTATTTAGTGTCTGTGATACATCCTTTGAGTTAATGGTAATGATAATTCATATTTTCAAGAGTTGAAAATTTAAGACATGAATAATCATTATTAACTCATAAAATGCTCCCGACCATAGGATCATCACGAGGATGGTGATTGATCCGAAAGGTTGGTGTACAATCGCTTCTCTTTAGTAGATGAGTCTTGAGTCTATGGTGTGGAGACACCAGAGCGAGAGTACAGGTACTCGTTAGAGAACGAGGGCACTGAGCGTGACCACCTCGAGTAGTCATTAGGGAGTCTACCTTCTCGTCAATGACTGACTCGATGCTGCAGTAGTGTGTCTGGTTCTTTGACCTGAGGTGCATCGGCAGTTCACCTTGAGGGTGTTATAGTTTGACTACACCATTACTCGGTCTCCTAGCCATATGGAACCCTGAGGTGTATGTTGGCTATAGCATGTTCATTGTAGGAACTGGATGGCATCAAGATGGAATCTATCTACCTCGATGGTAGAGGAGCAGCCCTATGATAATCATGAGAATCAAGTCCAGAAGTCCATGGCCATGGCAGAGTGAAATAATAGAAAGAGTTTCTATTTAGATTTTCACATCGGACTCGAATCGAATGATTACATCATATGATAGAAACTAGGGTTTGATGAGTTCACCTTAACCCTAATCTGATCGGGGCTCAAGATAGAAGAACTTAATCACACAGGTAGCTGCACCAAGAGGTTCACATTCAGCTCTGATGGGTTGCCACCATATACTGCTAGGTGTCACTGATGGATTTTGGGAGCAATTAGAATGATTTAGATGATCGATCATTCTAAGCTGTTCGAATTCAGAAGAGTTCTGATCCATCGAAAGGAGTTTCGATGATGTCGATGATAGAGATCATGACATATCCCATTACCATACAGAACTGAACCTAACTGGGTCACACAAATAAGGGTTTGAATCTGGTGATCATCAATTGAACTGATCTAGTTCAATTGATCTGAATGAGATTCAATTAGGTTCAAGGAAATCGTGCTAGCACTCGATTGAACCTAACGTTCTTCTTTTACTATCATAAATAAGTTATCCTGTCTGAGCCAAAGGAAGTTTGTGCTCAATTAGAGGCCTTCATATGGTTTGACTGGAGGTTGTCCAAGTCAGAAAAGGTTGTCTTATTTTGTAAGACATTACCTGCCATTTTTGGTCACCTGCCATTTCTTGTTCTTTGACTTTGGTCAAAAGTCTACCTTTGACTGGTCAAACGTTGACCATTGACACTTTGACTTTTGACCACATGTCACGCACCTATTGGAGAGCTGGTGGGGGCCTGTCCCCCTGCCAGAACCTGGCAAGGAGGAGGGCACACGCCACCCTAGGCGTGTGCCCAAGTTGGAGGCGCCTAGGAGTCCTTATTGGATAAGGACTCCATCTCCTTTTTGGATTCCAATTAGAGTTCTTCTAAGAACCAACTTTGACTGGTCTTAGGCACCCTCTAAGGAGGAATCCAGGGGACTCTATTCCCACCAATCAGATTTAGATCTGATTTCACAAAGAGTTGTGATTGGTTGGGAAGAAGAGGAGTTGGATCACGCTTAGTCTATAAATAAGACCCTGCGCCCAACTATAAGATGATTGAATCGCAATTCTCCATGCCCCTAGGATGCCTCTCCCCTCCTTCTCCATGCCAAACCACCTTCTCCCCTTGCTCTCCACATCCAAAAGGAGTTTTAGATTTTTGTTGGTGCGATTCAAGCAAGAGAAAGGCGATCAAAAGCTAGAAGGCTACACTGCTGCAAAGGACGACTGCTAATCTTCAAAAGAAGTTTTGAAGATCCTCTAGATCAGATCCAGATCTGATTTTTGGAGGTATGATAGAGAAGAAGAGGATCTCCAGATCCAGCCCGAGTGGATACCGGTAGAGGCCATGCGCTTGCGTGACTAGATCCAGAACCTTCCGCTGCAAATAGGATCATTAACAGGATAATAGGATTACCCAAATCAGATAAATTAAATTAAATTTAATTTATTCTTATTTTATTTTATTTATTAAAATAATAAGAATCAGATCTGAAATATTTCAGATCTGATACAGATCAAAGAAAAAAATTTTTGAAATATATTTCTTGATCTGATCAGATCTGAACGAACCTGGATCGAGAAATTAGGATTTTTCTTCAATCCAATGCCTCCGCAACAAGATCCCAGCTAGATCAGCCTACTCCGACCCCATTATCGATGCCTCAACCTCCACCAACCGTAGTAGTGGATATAGAATAGTTCAATCTGCTGCTATAGTAGGTTAGAGGCCTCACTGAAGCAGTGCAACAACAACCTCCAGCACCTATTTAGATGGAAAGATCCTTACCGATGTACCAGGATCCAGTGTAGAGAGGGCCCACCTAAGCAAGTTGTTCGGTGATCCTTGGGAAGGGTAAGTAGTGAATGGAGAGCTCCTACTTTGATTATGACTCTATCTCCAGAAGATCCCTACCTTCGTTCAGTCAGCGGACCCTTAAGATTCATGATCAAGAAGATCTTCTCAATCAAAAACTTTAAAAAATAAATTAGTAGATTGAGGAGCTCTACCATATTGCCTGATAATCATCATAAAATACTAAATAAAAGTATTGAAATATATAATAGTTGATATTTATATTAAAATATTGATACTTTTATTAGTGTTTCGTAGAAAAATAGCCCATCAATATGAAGAGCTCGATTTATAGGTTCCAACAGAAAAAATTTCACATAAATCAGAGCTAAATTTGAATTATTATGGAGGCTGGAAGTTTAAACAAAATAAAGAAAAAAAATTAACTAAACCGGCCGGCTGAACCGGCCGGTCCAGAAGAAAAGCCAACCCAGACCGCCGACCGCAAGCCCCGCGCGCGAACCAACCTGGGCCGGCCTAGCGCCTGACGTCAGGCCTACGCAAATTTCATCGCGGTTTATGGGTGCCCGGTTAGTGCAGCTACAGACCGGGTCTTGTCGCGGTCTACAGCGGGCGTGGCAGGGCGTTTGCGCCATCGTGCGGCTACCAGCAATCCAGGGTCGGCATCCGACGGCTGCGACTCGAAGCTAGTTCTCTATTCAGCGTCCGTTGTGCCATCCAACGGCTGTCAGCTCTCCCGGTCATGATCAAACGGCGAGCGTCGAATCCGGTTTCGATTCAAAGCATCCAGCCTCCCTAAGCACGATCCAACGGCCGATGTTGCTCCAAATCAAGATCCAACGGCCTGAGATCAATCCGACTGTGATCAGGAGGCTTTGCGCCTGTTTTGTGATGGATTTAAGGCCGTTGATCATAGAACGGACGGCTAAAAATATTTCTGAGAGAAGATTTTGATCCAGACATCAATTGGACTCCAACCAAGACCCAAAAACCCTTGTTTCTCATCTATTTAATCACCTGTACGCCAGAGAACCCTGTATTTCTTTTTATTAAGTAATAAATTTTTTTTTTCTTTGACATACCTTTCTTATGCTTAAATATTTATTTTTCTTGTACTTTATATCTAAAGAGATAGATCATGATCATGAAAAAATATAATTTATACTCAAATTAGAATAAATTATAAGACTTATACTTTAATATTTAATTTTTTATAATTTATATCTAAGTAGATAAGTCATGATCGTAGATAGATATGATTTATTATCAAATTAGGATAAATTATAAAAATTAAATCAAAATTATATTTTTTGATTACATGATTTAAATAATCTATATCTGTTAGATGAGTTATGATCAAACTAAATATGGTCCATACTCGATATAATAGGTTATATTAGAATCTGATCAACGAAACATGCATCTCATAAGATTGAATGTTGATAATGAAAAGATTGCATGAATCAATTACAGACTTAAATATTGAAAGATGGAATTAAAACCCTAGATAATTTTTCTTCTTATTCTTATTTTTAATTAATTCCAAAAATCTTAATTAATTAATTATCTACTTTTTTTATTTAAATTTGTTAAAATCTCAATTAATTCTCTTTAACCTGCTTCTTTAAATTTTACTTAATAAATTAATTCTATTTTTAATTATATTAAACGTAACATAGCTTTCAATTTCTGAGAAAATCGATATCCGACTCACCACTATTCTAATTAATAGGTATATTATTTTAATTATCATTTGACACTCTAACGACAAGCAGTCAAATTTTTGGTACCGTTATCAGGGATTGTAGCATGGTTGCTTTAATTAATTAAAAATTAATTAATTAATTTTAAAAAAATAAAAAAAATAAAAAAATAAAAATAAAAAAATTATTGCTCTTTATTTTTATTTTGTTAATTATTCTCTTGCATAATTGCTTTCTTACTTTCTGTAGTTTAGATTTTTACTGCTTTTCAGACTTAATCACTTAAATTTATTTTCTTTTACAAAACCACATAATCAAAATCTAAAATACACCTATAAAAAGACAAAACCCTAAATCCTAAAAAAAAAATCACTGACATCTCATAACACTTAATTAATTTAGTAAAATAAAAATATAACTTAAAATTAATTTCTAACATATTTGGATACTTTGTTTGATTTGCATTGCATATTTATAATATACTTTAAGGGCACAAGCCATTAAATAAGATAAGATGGAAATTTGATCATCCTTTCTTAGCCCACGAACCACCACTTTTTATATTGCATTGACCTAGACCTTAATTTAAAATCAATTAGATGTTGGCTCCTAAAGATATTCGAGCTCTTTAGGACAAGAAATCCTAGAGTTGGATCGGGTTAGGGTTAGCCAGTTTGATTGGTGTCTATGGAAAGTGGTTCAAGGATCACATCTCGAAGGAAGGTGATTACTTAATTGATTTTATTAGCTTGCCTGACCAAGATAATTGGTGTCTAAGAAAAGTAACGGATGTACTCCCATCGACCTTACACTTACCTGGCTAGTTAAAGGACTGATTCTTTACTTAGAGAGCTTGAAGGTTATCTTAGCAGTTAGGCACTATCTAGATCTAGGTTAACCTAGGATAGAGAGTCCATGCCTGCTTAACTTGTTTGTCTTTATAATTCAAATCCTAATTAAAAAACTCTTTTCTATCATCTCTAAATCTAGGACTCTTTAGGGCTCTCATCTTAGGAATTCTCTCTCCTCATCTCTTTTCTTATTCTTTAAAATTAAATAAAATAAAATACATAAACAATCAGAGTTGGATTTAGATAATTTATTTGCTAATCTATCCCATAGAGTAGATCGTCTAGAAGCTAATAGAAATCCTTCATACCCATCTTTTCTTCCTGCATAATAAGTATGTGCAATCTATTCGAGCTTCATCCACTTTGCAAGAAGATGCCCAAATCGATTTTCTGAGTATAGGTATGAGCATGATTATCAAGATCAAATCCAAATAGCCTACAGATCAGAAAATAATCCATACTATAATTCATACAATCCAGGCTGGGGGGTTCAACCAGATTTTTCGTGAAAATCATAATCAGTGATTACCCCGACACCATAAAGGCCCACTTTCATGGATACACTTTATGATATGCCTTATCCACAATATCAATCTTCTCTAAATAACAATAAGTTAATTTTTAAGGAGAGGATTCAGCAAGCAATAGATGAGTTAGGATTTACCAATCAACCATTGAATACTCTAGATGAACAAAGGCCTAACTCTCTAGTAACTGCTCTTAATAACTTTATACAGACCATGAACTAACTAATAAGTTCAAACTCCCAAGTTATAAATTCAAACTCCCAAGTCATTGCTCGTATGAAAATACAGGCAAATCAATTAGCCATGGCTTTTAGTAAAAGTGAGTTGCCTAATCAATTCGAGAGTGAACTTGAGGGACCGTATATAACTAAAAATTTTAATGTCCTAAAAACTGTTCCTAAACAATCAATTAAGACTCTCAAAAATAATATAGTCACAGAACAACCTTGCAAAACTAAAAAGACCCTTTTAGACCATATAATTAGGGCAAAATTATCAATTCCATCATCTTACCTATATATGGAACCATTTCAAAGTGCCTTAGAATCATCTAATCCTTTTAATAGGGAAGAACAAACTGATGAGATGATGGAATTAATAGAGACTTCCCAAGAACCGTAAGTATACAACATACCAGAGGAAGCTTCACCCACAGATCTTTATCGAGAATCGTTAAATCCCTATATTGCTCATTATGAGATGGATGATTTTGATGATGATGGGTATAATATAGAAATTAATGACCAAGAAGAAACACCCAACCCTAAAACCATCCCGCTATGGATTGAAAATTTTGAGCCACCACTTAGCTCATCAATAGCTTTCTTGTTAGAACCACCAATTGATTAAGAATTAAAAGCACTTTCTGATAAATCTACCGATACTCTACCAGTGATACTTACCTAGGAAAACCAACTTATGAATGTTCTAAAAGCACATAAAGAAGTTATTGGTTGGGATTTTACTAAAATAAGGGATAACAATTTTATAAATAATTTTTAATATTTGGCACTACTTTCAAGGATGGCCTTCAAAATTTATCTACGATATTAAAATATTGTATGTAGATAGATTTAAAATTAATTTGAAAAAAATGCCATGATTTTGATCAGGAAAAGTTGATGTCAAGATACATTATACCCGAGAAAGGATGTAGGGTAGATCGGGTTATAGATGAAGTAATTCCTAAAACACTACCCCTAATTTCGAGCCAACAAATACAATTTCTTCTTGATCATCATCAAAATTATAATAATTCTAGATTCTGGTATAACAAGCTTGCTCTATACACCTTACTAATCAAGGGTAAATCTAACAACCAAAAAGTATTCCATGAATGATTTTCTATCATGATAACAAGGCTTCCTGATTGGCCTTATTCTTTTGGAACTTTGAAGGATATACTCAAATTAATTTTACTTAAAGCTCCTTTATAGGGTCCGACTGAAGACGTTAAACTTAGCGCTTACTGGGAGGCAATCCAGTTTTCAGCTTTTGCTTTTGAATTTGCTTTTTCTTTTTAGTTTATCTTTCTTTCAGAATTAAGTTGGGGAAAAAATTATAAACTCATGCTAAATGAAGAACAAATAAACCTAGATCGAGATCAGAACCACACTAAACCAGGTGAACTCTTTTCTTTTTTTTTTTTTTGTCAATTATCATACTCTATTTTTTTCCTCCATTGAGGATAATGAAAATTAAGTTAGGGGAAGGATAAATTAAAATTTTAAAGTCTTCAAGTATGGTAATAATTAGTCTTATTTACTTGATTTCGTGTAGATTTAAAATTTTTCAAGCATTTTAATCGATGATTGATTAATGATCTAGAAAATTTTTGAAATATTAAGGATTAAATTATTAAAAAAATCTAATAAATGGTCAGATATAGAACAAACAAAATTTTTGAGTGATTCTAAAACCTTCTTCCAGCCTATATTCGATAAAGAATCTACTTTATATGGGTATGAATAAAAAAAAATATGAAAAAAATTATGAAAAATTTTTGAAAATTTGAAGAAAAAAAGAAATAAAGAGCATGTTCTGAACATTGATCTCCCATCGAGTAATTGGGTCCCATTACCTAAGTAAGAAATATTATTCGCATCAAAAAGTGGGCAATATGAAGAAGCTTGCTATATAGTTAGTTTTAATCTGTAGCCTATTTGACTCGAGTCAGTAAGCCTAAGAGGTGTTCTATACTTAATGCCCTAAATTCAACTGATTTGGGAGTCATTGGTCTAAAACTCGCTACAAGGGTCAGATAAAAAACTTAAGGGGTTCAAACATTACACTGACTATAAAAAAAATAAAAATAAAAAAAAATACTAGTCCATACTAAAGAAAGAGGATTTAAAAAATAAAAATGAAGAATTGATCGAAGAAAATCTCTTAAATTTTATGTTCTTTACTTAACCACTATTTGGGATGGAATTAATAATTCAATGAAGTATTTCTTAAAACATAATCAGGTATCAACTGACTTTAGAATGATCTGAAGAAATTTTCATATTTTATCAAGTTGGTACATATTTTTAATTTTTTTTTTTTTACTTGAGAATGAGTAAAACTCAAGTTGGAAGGTATGATAATCATCATAAAATACTAAATAAAAATATTAAAATATATAATAGTTGATATTTTTATTAGTATTTTATAGAAAAAAATCTATCAATATGAAGTAGGTTCCAACGAAATAAATTTTACGTAAGTCAGAGCTAAACTGAAATTATTATGGAGGTCGGAAGTTTAAACAAAAAAAAGGAAAAAAATAAATTAACTGAACCGGCCGGCTGAACCGGCCAGTCCAGAAGAAAACCCGGCCCAGACCGCCGACCGCAAGCCCCGCGCGTGAAGCAAGGCCGGCCCAGCACCTGACGTCAGGCCTACGAAAATTTCATCGCGGTTTATGGGTGCCCGGGTACTGTATCTATAGACCGGGTCTTGTCGCGGTCTACAGCGGGAGAGGTAGGGCGTTTGCGCCATCGTGCGGCTACCAGCAATCCAAGGCCGGCATCCAATGGCTGAAACTCGAAGCTAGTTCTCAATTCAGCGTCCGTTGCGCCATCCAACGGCTGTCAGCTCTCCCGGTCGTGATCCAACGGCGAGCGTCAAATCCGGTTTCGATTCAAAGCTTCCAACCTCCCTAACGCGCGATCCAACGGCCGATGTCGCTCCAAATCAAGATCCAACGGCCTGAGATCAATCCGACTATGATCAGGAGACTGTGCGGCTGTTTTATGATGGATTTAAGGCCGTTGATTACAGAACGGACGGCCAGGAATATTTCTGGCAGAAGATTTTGATCCAGACACCAATTGTACTCCAACCGGGACCCAAAAACCCCCATTTCTCATCTATCTAATCCCCTGTATGCCAGAGAACCAAGGAGAGCCCCCTTGGGACAAAACAGAGCCTCTCTTCTCCTCTTCTTTTCTCTCTTCTTCTTTCTTCCTTTTTTTTCTTTTATTTATGAGATCTGAACATGCCAAATATTATGAAGATCCATACGATGAGCCGCTAAAGGTTTCATATCCAGAAAAGTAAGAAAGGTCTTTCAAGCATGAGTGTTTGCAATTTGAACTCTATATTTCTTTTTATGGAGCAATAATTCTTTTTTTTTTATATGCCTTTTTTATGCTTAAATATTTATTTTTCTTGTACTTTATATCTAAAGAGACAGATTGTGATCATGAAAAGATATGGTTTGTACTCAAGTTAGAATAAATTATAAAACTTATACTTTAATATTTAATTTTTTATAATTTATACCTAAGCAGACAAGTCGTGATCGTAGATAGATACGATGGATGCTCAAATTAGGATAAATTATAGGAATTAAGTCATAATTATATTCTTTGATTGCATGATTTAAATAGTCTACGTTTGTGAGATGGGTCATGATCGAGCTAGATATGGTCCATGCTCGATATAATAGATTATGTTAGAATCTGATTAACGAAATATACATCTCATAAGATTGCATATTGACAATAAAAAGATTATATGAATCAATTACAGACTTAAATATTGAAAGATAAAAGTAAAATCCTAGATAATTTCTCTTCTTATTCTTACTTTTAATTATTTCTAAAAACTTAATTAATTAATTATTTACTTTTTTTATTTAAATTTGCTAAAATCTCAATTAATTCTCTTTAACCTACTTCTTTAAATTTTTACTTAATAAATTAATTCTATTTTTAATTATATTGAACGTAACTTAGTCTTCAATCCTTAAAAAAATTGACATCCAATTCTGAAATGAATATGCCCTCAAGCCAATCGAAATATATATTTTGATGAACTATTCTTTATCTTCCAAACTTATGTAATGATATTTTTTAAATAAATAAAGATATTTATTTCATCATATGCTGCATCTTAATTATTTATTTAAGATTATGATGAACCTATAAATTATGACAATAATTTTAGAATTATGATGAGATTATACTAGTTAGACCTAAAATCTTAAAATTCTAATTTAAATATTCTTGATCAATGGAACATTTAGTTGGGGATCAATATTTTCGGTAAGACTAGCACATCCTATGTATGCTCGATGGAGAGGATGATTGATTTTATAATCACTTGTGTATGACACAAATACAAGGATTTAGATGCTTATTGGAGAATGAGTTTTGATCTAACTCAAGAACATCTAATGGAGTCTTATCTATATGTCAATAGATGGTTCTCATAGTGGGAGTTGTGCATATAGTCCTTTGACCTGAGACTACCATAGAATCTTATATATATGATTCTATATTTTGGTTCATTCTCATTCATGACTCAGTCATGTATGGAGTGTTCTGGATATGGTAGATTATATATAAAGATTGTGAGTAGGTCAATATGGAATCGATCACTCCTGATAAGAGGAGATCGCATCCTACTTACTTCAATCAAATGATGATTCAGAAAGTCTTTGATCAAAGCATGATGAAAATTAAAAATAATTTTTAATATTTCATTAATCAAATCATCATCATAAGATTGAGAAAAATATGAATATGTTATTGGGTTTGGCATATTTTCATACTCAGAGTTATATTTGGGATGCAGGATGATCGAAGGATCTTGTTGCATGGTAACTATCCACTGAAGGATATTTTTGATATTTTTATTAAAATTTTATATCTTCTAGGTAGACATGATACGTTGCTAGACGTCAATCTTGTCTTGTGGCTTCGATCGAATTAAAGAGTTTAATTTGATCATTAAGTAGAAAGTGCTTTAATTGATCCAATCGGGTTAGCTAGTTTTGACCTAAATTAGTTTGGTTGAGTTCTAACCAAATTAGGTCAAATCGCACTCGAACCTATTGCTGGCTAGATGTGGAACCTAATGGGTCATACACAAAGAAAATTGATGAAGGATTTAATTGGATTAAACCACGTTTGCAAGTTGAACATGCTAGCACATGTTGCAAATTCTAGCACCTAGATTCGAATCGGATTTGAATCGAGTTTCGATTTGGGCTAATTATGATCCGATTTGAGTCAAATCAGATATGACCTTAAATTGGATTAGCCTAGGCTTATTAGGCTTCTTTTTTTGTGCCACTTACCTGAGTCCCACGCACTAGAGACTCTCTCTCTTGGTATGTGGGGAAGTGATTCATGCGCTTCGGATTCTTGGCGCATAAAATTAAATGGCACCACCTTATCCATTTATTTTACATAACTTGTGTTATGTAAATTTTTAGATCTGAATAGAAGGATGCCTAAGAGTCTTTCTGCATATTAATCACTTCGGTGATTAATGGTATTTGGATAAGGATCAGTCTCCTTGCCACCCACTCCTTGGTGCCACTTGGACTCATGAGTCCAAGTGGTTAAGGACTCCTCCACGCCTCTTTTATCTCCATGCCTCCCCCCATGTATGGCATCCCACTTTTAGGCCATTGGATGGCCTACATCTCTAATCAAATAGTAGAGATTAATGACGCCACTTTAATGAAGTTTTACAGCTTTTCATAAAAAACTATGTAGAATTAGTTTGAAGAGTCCTTCTGCTTTAAGGCATCTCTTGGACTAATTCTATGTAATTTTAAATGGGGCAAAATTCAGATGGGTGTGAGATATGGTGAAGAGGCATGAGATGAAGATAATAAAGGGGCATAAAAAATTTAGGTGGCATCCCTACGTACATTATAAATAGGGGTGCACACTGAGAGTCCAAGGTATTAGAAACTCCTCCCTTCTTTCTTACAATAGGTTCTCTTATCCAATTTTCTTTATTACTTCTCTCTTATCTAGATAAGGTCCTAATAAGGATAACAAGTCTTTCTTAAGACAAAGAGATTAGGAATAAAAATTAAGGTGACAAGGAACAAGAAAGGAAGGCAAGGAAAAAGGTTAGGAGGGTGACATTAAAGGCTAAGGAAGGTTCTGCCCAAAAAATTAAAATTTTTATTATAAGAATTTTAATTAAATTAATCAGAGGTACTGATATTTTGATCAAGTCTCCATGTGGATCAACATTGGAGGATGAACACATGGGCACCTGATGAAAATCCTGACGGACTACTGTCGGTAGTCATAGTCAAAACTAGGATTTAGCGATTAAGGTATGTTCCAATACTATTTTATTTATCATAAATGTATATGATATGATTTAAATTCTAATAAGATGGTCCTAAGGTTTGGATTTGGTTTTATTATTTCATAAATTTACTTTAAAATCCATGCTTTCACCCTATACACCAAACTCTATAGTGGTATCAGAGCAAGCCTTATTAGACTAAATCATATCTTGCTATGTTGATATAATAATGGCATAATTATAAATATGATATGATCATATTTAATTTATTTAGTATATTATTTATATGATGTGATCATGTTTGTTTAATCATAATTAGATTATGATGTATACATCATTCTATAAAGATTGCCCTGACATAGTGGCATAAGTTCACTATGTAATGATGGTTGTCCTAGAATGATTATACATGCTATTATATTTGTAATATATCATGATTGATATATATTCATGTATTCAGTATAATTTTAAATTAGAATGTGCTAGAGACCATGTAAAGCCCTCTATAAAAATTATATTAAGTTGTAGTATAATTAATCGATGGTAGAATCAATCTGGATGTCTAATTGATCAATCGGTGTCTAGAAAAGTGGTTCATGATGGGTAAAGAAAACATGATTTCTAATTGATTTCATTGTCTGACCTGGCCAATTTATTGGTGTCTAAGAAAAGCAACGGGAGGACCCCACCTCTCTCCCACTTACCTGGCTGATTAGATTAATTTAATCTTAGATTGGAGTGCTTAGAGTTATATTCACTACATTAAGGCCTTTCTTCATGCTAGGTCATTATTATATCACGAATCATATTAGGTTTATTGTGTAACTATAAGATCTATTATGGGGATTGATGTAATATTAATCTAGTGTATTTAGTTGCTTACAGCATTTTGGGTATACTGCTTTATTATGCAACCACAAGAGCAGTTATATTTGATTCTAATAGTATAGAAATGAAGGATCCTACTTAACTAAAATATTATAGTTTGTTGTGCTAACACAAAGCTATTAATGTTTTAGAGGCCAGGGTTATAATGAGAATTGCATGAGATGCAATTAGAAAAAGTTTCCTACCTTTAAACTTATAAAATGTTTGTTGTGCTAACACAAAATCTTTTATAAGGAATTAGGATCTTAATCTCACTAAGAAAACCAATTAGGATTTCTCGACTATCATATTAGAGGGGTATAATTTTCGATAAAATAGTGGAAGACATAATTAAATTAAAGTCCTAATTTAATTATGTTTGTCATCATGAGTTGTTTGCTTATGTAATGTTCTTTATTATGTAGATTAAATAGCTTCTTCACTATCACCGTATTCAATTTTGGATTCAAATAAATTGATCAAACCCAATTATGTAGATTAGTTGAGAAACCTTAAAATATTACTCAATCAAGAGAATCTCTCCTATATCCTTGAATCCCTTGAACCTAAGAAATTAGGAGAAAATGCCACAGATGAAGAAAAAGCTGCTTATAAAAAGTGGCAAAATGATTTCCTTACTGTCAAATGCATCATACTGGCCTCGATGAGTAATGAGTTATAGAGGCAGCATGATGACATGGATGCTCAGTCCATATTGCTCAATTTAAAAGAGCTTTATAGAGAACAAAGTAGGACTGCTAGATATGTGATATCTAAATAGTTATTTTGTGCAAGAATGGCAGAAGGTACATCTATACAACATCATGTTCTGATGGTAATTGACCTAATCACTTCATTAAGTCAATTAGATTTTGTTATGGATGTAGAGTTGAGTTAGGATCTGATCCTGCAATCACTTCCAAAATTATTTTCTCAGTTTGTCGTGTACTATCACATGAACAAACTGAACACTTCCTTACCTGAGCTGTTAAATATGCTAAAAATAGTAGAGAGCCATGTCAAGAAGGATAAGGCTCCTCTTTTTCTTGTAGATAAGATCTCCAAGAAGAAGGCAGGTAAAAAGGATTCAAAGAGAAGGCTGAACCCTAAAGGTGGCATGAATAAGAGGAAGAAGGAGAAGAAGGCCTCTAGTCAGACGACCTATTTTCACTGTGGCAAAGCATGTCATTGAAAGAGGAATTGCAAGGCTTACCTTGCAACTGTGAAGAATGGTGCAAATGCTGCACCAAAAGGTATGTATGAGATACATACATTTTTTGTCATTAAATTTTTTCATTTCAAACTCTTGGGTATTGGGTACCGGCTATGATTTTCATATCTATAAATCATTGCAGGGGCTGCAAAAAATTAGAAGTTTGAATAAAGGTGATTTCGAGCTCTACGACACTGGCATCCAAGCGGAAGCTGTAGGAACAAATATATTGAAGTTATCTTCTAGAAAGATCTTAGAGCTGATAAATTATTATTACATGCCTAAGATCATTAGAAATATTGTATCTATATCCTTATTATTAAAACAAGGTTATAGTCTTGATGTAATAAGCAATGGTTGTTCTATTATATTCTAATGAAATAATTTATTCTGGCATTTTTAATAATGGCTTGTTAACTCTTTGTTTGGATGATAATATTTTTCATATTAATAAAAATAGAAAATGTAAGAGGGATGACGTTAATAATACTTTACTTTGGCATTGTCGACTTGGTCATATTAGTAAGACCAGGATTAACAAGTTATACAAAGAAAAGTTCTTTGAACCTTATGATTATGAATCATTAGGAACTTATGAATCATGTCTCATGGATAAAATTGTTAGATATATGTGCCCTAGAAGCCAGAATTGGCTGACACTTGTAATACACTTCTAGGGGCAAAATTGTAATTTTGACTATAATTAATGAAATGGGTTATTTTCTATCACACATGTGTATTTAGTGTCTGTGATACATCCTTTGAGTTAATGGTAATGATAATTCATATTTTCAAGAGTTGAAAATTTAAGACATGAATAATCATTATTAACTCATAAACAGCTCCCGACCATAGGATCATCACGAGGATGGTGATTGATCCGGAAGGTTGGTGTACGATCGCTTCTCTTTAGTAGATGAGTCTTGAGTCTACGGTGTGGAGACACCGGAGCGAGAGTACAGGTACTCGTTAGAGAACGAGGGCACTGAGCGTGACCACCTCGAGTAGTCATTAGGGAGTCTACCTTCTCGTCAATGACTGACTCGATGCTGCAGTAGTGTGTCTGGTTCTTTGACCTGAGATGCATCGGCAGTTCACCTTGAGGGTGTTATAGTTTGACTACACCATTACTCGGTCTCCTAGCCATATGGAACCCTGAGGTGTATGTTGGCTATAGCATGTTCATTGTAGGAACTGGATTGCATCAAGATGGGATCTATCTACCTCGGTGGTAGAGGAGCAGCCCTATGATGATCATGAGAATCAAGTCCAGAAATCCATGGCCATGGTAGAGTGAAATAATAGAAAGAGTTTCTATTTAGATTTTCACATTGGACTCGAATCGAATGATTACATCATATGACAGAGACTAGGGTTTGACGAGTTCACCTTAACCCTAATCTGATCGGGGCTCAAGATAGAAGAACTTGAATCACACAGGTAGCTGCACCAAGAGGTTCGCATTCAGCTCTGATGGGTTGCCACCATATACTGCTAGGTGTCACTGGTGGATTTTGGGAGCAATTAGAATGATTTAGATGATCGATCATTCTAGCTGTTCGAATCAGAAGAGTTCTGATCCATCGAAAGGAGTTTCGATGATGTCTATGATAGAGATCATGACATATCCCATTACCATACAGAACTGAACCTAACTGGGTCACACAAACAAGGGTTTGAATCTGGTGATCATCAATTGAACTGATCTAGTTCAATTGATCTGAATGAGATTCAATTAGGTTCAAGGAAATCGTGCTAGCACTCGATTGAACCTAACGTTCTTCTTTTACTATCATAAATAAGTTGTCCTGACTGAGCCAAAGGAGTTTGTGCTCAATCAGAGGCCTTCATATGGTCTGACTGGAGGTTGTCCAAGTCAGAATAGGTTGTCTTATTTGTAAGACATTACCTGCCATTTTTGGTCACCTGCCATTTCTTGTTCTTTGACTTTGGTCAAAAGTCTACCTTTGACTGGTCAAACGTTGACCATTGACCCTTTGACTTTTGACCACATGTCATGCACCTATTGGAGAGCTGGTGGGGGCCTGTCCCCCTGCCAGAACCTGGCAAGGAGAAGGGCGCACGCCAAGGGTGGCGTGAGCCCAAGTAGGAGGCGCCTAGGAGTCCTTGTTGGACAAGGACTCCACCTCCCTTTAGGATTCCAATTCAGAGTTCTACTAAGAATCCAGTTTGACTGGTCTTAGGCGCCCTCTAAGGAGGAATCCAGGGGTCTCTTTTTCAACCAATCAGATTTAGATCTGATTTCACAAAGGGTTGTGATTGGTTGAGAGGAAGAGGAGTTGGATCACAAGCTTAGTCTATAAATAAGACCCTGCGCCCAACCCTAATCCTAAGTCTTATTGAAAGAGATTTCCCACGTCCAAGGCTGCCTCTCCCCTCCTTCTCCATGCCATACTCTCTTCTCCCCTTGCTCTCCACGTCCAAAAGTGTTTTGGACTTAGTTTGGTGCGATTCAGATCAAGGAAAGGCGATCAAAAGCAAGAAGGCTGCGCTGCTGCAAAAGGACGACTGCAGATCTTCAAAAGAGTTTTGAAGATCCTCCAGATCAGATCCAGATCTGATTTTTGGAGGTGTGATAGAGAAGAAGAGGTTCTCCAGATCCAACCCGAGTGGATACCGGTAGAGGCCAGGCGCTTGCGTGGCTGAGATCCAGAACCTTCCGCTGCAATCAGGATCATCTACAGGGTAATAGGATTACCCAAATCAGGTAAATTAAATTTGATTTAATTTATCTTATTTTATTTTATTTATTAAAATAATAAGAATCAGATCTGAAATATATCAAGATCTGATTAAGATCAAGAGAAAATTTTTGAAATATATCTCTTGATCTAATCAGATCTGGAACGAACCTGGACCGGGAAATCAGGATTTCCCTTCAACTGGTATCAGAGCCATGGTTCTAAAATTGTTTAGATCTGATTTTAATTTTATTTTAATTAAAAATAATGTGATTTCAGATGTCACATGAGATGTGATCAGATCTGAAATCAGAAAAAATTAAAATTAAATGATTTGGATCTAAGAACATGAAGATATGCATGACTAGTTCTAGAATAGAATAGTTCTATAGAATAGTTTTGCATGTCTTTGATTTAATCTGATTAAATCATATTTTAGATCTTCTTATTTACTATTTTCTGATATTATAAGTGTTATAATAACATCTGATAAATAGCAAATAAAAATTATTTAATTTTAAATATCATATGAGATATGATAGATGCATGACTAGACTAGTTGTAGAATAGTTCTACATAATTGTCTAGATTAGAATTTATTTTGATTAGATCAATTTAAATCTAATTTTTCAGATTATTATGTGATAATTTAGATCTGAAAACATGCATGATTTGATACATGAGATGTATGCAAAATATGCCATGATTAGATCTAAATTTGTATATGAGATATATGATATAGATCTGATAACTGTTTTGTAGTATTTACATGTTCCTGATTAAGGCGTTCCTCTTGGCCGTCCGGTCATAAGAACGAAGAAGGGTTTAAAGGCCCTCTCTTCCCATTCGATGGGGTGTTCTTATGACGTGTAGGGGTGCTGCGTGTTCGTCCTTAATCAGAAACCCAAAACTTACTTTCTGCAAAACCCTAGATCCTGAAACCCTAGGATTTATTGTGCATATTTTGTTTATGAACCCAACTTAATTAAGAATTAAGTTTATGGAATATTAATTAGGTCTAAAATTGAGAATTTCAGATCTAAGACATATTCATAATACTGGGTTCGGGCTTGGGTAGCTCAATTAGGTCTAAGCGGTTGATCAAACCGAATCAAGAGTTGGTTAGATGGGATCAACAATGCTTAAATTGACCAGCCTAATAGGATTAAGTCTGGGTCAAGATCGAGTCACGATCAAGCAAGACCTAATTAGGCTCAGAGGTTAGAGTCTGGATTGTAGGCTAACCCAATTGGTTCTGACTCAACAATTTGGTGTCTAAGGTAAGTTTGGCACAGACGACCGACTGGTTTTTAATTGGAAGCTACTCGACCTGAATGCGTTCTTGTGCGAGTTAACGGCATATTCCTTCCACCGGTCTCACTTACCTGGCCATATCTGTTGACACAGTTCTGATCTGAGGTGGTCAATAATCCGAGCTGACCCATGCCACTAGGTTAGTCATAATTGTTATGACTAAGCCAAGTCTAGTTTAATGAGACCTGAATCAATTCTCCCTAAGAAAAGATTAAGTCCGAGGTCTTCCACCATTGTAGACGTGCGGGCCCTTCCCGGGGTTGATTGTTCTCGGCTGGATACAGTGGCTCAGTTGCACCGGGAAGACGCAACCATGTCTATTAGGCATTGGATGCTATGGGCTGGAGGATGAGTTGGGCTCAATATTTCGGATACGGTGAGAGACCTCAATTAGGAACCCAGTCTATGCAAATGGTGGGTCTGACTTAACTAAGGAGTGGATCAATATTCCGGATACGGTGAGATTCATGAATTAGAGACCAAGTTTGGGTGCACCATGATTAGAGAATCATTGAACAAGAGTTGTTCACTCATTGGCTAACCCATCACCAATAACTGTTAGGTGAGGTGATGAGTCAGTTGGTGAGACCGCACCACCCACTAGAAATCATTCAATCGTGGAGATTTTCGCATCTCTACAGAGGGAGTGTAGGGATCCGAGAAAATAGTGGGAGCTAATTTGTTTAAAAATAAAATCCCTAAACAAATTGGTCAAGTCAAAATTACAGTATCTAACTAGAATCTTTGACTCTCTACAGGAAAATGTCTGCGTCCAACCCACTGGCACGTATCCTAGACACACATAGACTGACTGGACCCAATTATAAAGATTGGCTCAGGAACTACAAAATTGTTTTGGGTTCAGAGAAGTTAACACATGTTTTGGACCAGGACCCTCCCACCTTACCAGCTCGTCCATCCACTGAACAGAGAGCGTCTCTGGAAAAATGGATTGACGAAGACAATAAGGCCAGATACTACATGTTGGGCTCGATGTCTGATGAGCTCCAGCGCCAACATGAAGATATCGGGACTGCTCGCCAAATGTTGGCTCACCTGCAGGAGATGTTTGGTGAACAGAGTCGCGCAGCCAAATATCAAGTCACGAAATGACTTTTTAAGGCTAAGATGCGTGATGGGCAGTCAGTCCAAGATCACTGTCTGACAATGATCAAGGACATGGAAGAGCTTGAGAAGCTCGGTGTGAAGTTGGACTTGGACCTGCAGAACGATATTATTCTGCAATCCTTGACTGATGCATATGGGCAATTCATCATGAATTACCACATGCATAAACTTCAAGAATTCCTTGGCCGAGTTGATGAATATGCTGGTTACCGCTGAGCTTTCTATGAAAGGTTCTAAAGGCTCAGTTCTTGCTATGGAACGGACTTCTTCCAAAAGAAAGTCTTATGGAAAGAAAAAGAAGTCTGTGAAAAAGCAAAAGGTAGAAGGATCAAAGAAGAAGAAGGCAGAACCGAAGAAGAAGGTCGATGGCAAAGGAAAGTGTTTCCATTGCAACAGCGACGGCCATTGGAAGCGGAACTGCCCTACTTACCTGGCCACCCTGAAGAACAAGAAGGAAGGTCCTTCTGGAGGTATGCTCGTTATTGAGTCTAACCTTACGGTTTCTTCTGCATCCAGTTGGGTGCTTGACTCTGGTTCTAGTGCTCATCTGTGCACTTCTATGCAGGGTCTTGAGGATAGCAGGAGGCTGAGGGATGGAGACATGATCCTACGCGTCGGTAATGGAGCAAGAGTTGCTGCAGTAGCCGTGGGAACATACCCTCTTCGATTACCATCTGGTTTAGACTTAGTTTTGAAAGACTGTTATTATGTGCCTGCAGCTAGCAGGAATTTGATTTCTGTTTCATGCTTAGCACAAGAAGGTTATGTGATCACCTTCTTTAAGGACCATTGTAACATTCTTTATGAAAGAAATAAAATTGCAAATGGTTTCCTTATTAATGGTCTTTATCAGCTACATATTGATGTACCTGTTTTAACTATCGAGCAAAACGTGAATGCCAAACGACCTAGGGATAGTCCAAACGACAGATATCTATGGCACCTGAGATTAGGTCATATAGCAGAAGATAGGATTAACAAATTGGAGAAAAATGGGCTATTGAGTCCATTGACTTTTGAGTCATATCCAACTTGTGAATCTTGTCTTCAAGGCAAAATGACTAAACTCCCTTTTGTTGGACATGGGGAGAGGGCCACAGATCTCCTTGCCCTAGTACATACTGATGTGTGCGGCCCATTTCGATGTGCCGGCTAGAGGCAATTTTGTCTACTTCATTACCTTTACCGATGATCTGTCTAGGTATGGGTATGTGTATCTTATGAGACACAAGTCTGAAGCCTTTTGAAAAGTTCAAAGAATTCAGACATGAAGTAGAAAAACAAACTGGAAAACCCATTAAGGTTCTTCGATCAGATCGAGGAGGTGAATACCTTAGCCGGGAATTCCTAGACTATCTTAAGGAAAATGGCATAGTCTCTCAATGGACTCCACCAGGAACACCTCAACTCAACGGGGTTTCAGAACGGAGAAATCGGACTCTATTGGATATGGTTCGATCCATGATGAGCTTCACAGACCTCCCTGATTTTCTTTGGGGACATTCATTATTAACTTCAATCTATTTACTGAATAGGGTTCCCTCTAAAACCGTTCCTACCACACCGTATGAGATATGGCACGGTAAGAAACCAAGTCTGAGTCATCTCAGAATTTGGGGTTGTCCGGCTTCATGTCAAAAGACAACAAGCGGACAAGTTAGAGTTTAGGTCCTTTAGAGCTCGATTCATAGGATATCCTAAAGAGTCATTAGGATACTATTTCTACATTCCAGAAGACCACAATGTGATTGTGAGTCGACATGCCATATTTCTTGAAAAATAGTTTATTCAAGATAGTGGCATTGGAAAGCAGATTAAGCTTGATGAGAAAGTCTCACAAGTGGAACGAGCTAAGGACCAAGTGGAACCAAATCAGGTTGAGCCAATAAGAACACTACCTCCTCCACCTCGTAGATCGGAAAGAGTTTCCCGTCCCCCTGAAAGATACTTAGGTATTATTTCAGAGGAGTAGAGGAAATGTTCCTCATAGGTAATGGTGCTCATGGTGATGATCCCAAAACCTACAACGAGGCGATATCAGATATCGACTCCGAGAAATGGCTTGAGGCAATGAAGTCAGAAATTGACTCGATGCACTCAAACCAAGTCTGGACCTTGGTAGATCCACCAGAAGGTATAGTACCTATTGGGTGTAAATGGATCTTCAAGAGAAAGATTGGTGCAGATGGGAATGTGGAGACATTCAAGGCTAGACTGGTGGCAAAAGGTTATAGTCAACGCGAAGGCATTGACTATCAGGATACCTTTTCCCCAGTAGCTATGCTAAAATCCATCCGCACATTGCTTGCTGTTGCAGCCTATTTCGATTATGAAATATGGCAAATGGACGTGAAAACGGCATTCCTAAATGGATATCTTGAGGAAGATATCTATATGGAACAGCCGCTAGGTTTCACATCCAGTGATACTGATCACAAGGTTTGCAAGCTGCAAAGGTCCATATATGGACTTAAGCAAGCATCTCGGAGCTGGAACACTCGTTTCAATGATGTGATCAAAAAGTTTGGTTTCATCAAAAATGAAGAGGAACCATGTGTTTTCAAAAGGGTCAGTGGGAGCGCTGTTGTCTTCCTCGTATTGTACGTGGATGACATCCTCCTTATTGGGAATGATATTCCCATGTTGACATCAGTCAAGATGTGGTTGTCCAAGGAATTCTCCATGAAAGACCTAGGTGAAGCATCCTTTATTCTAGGAATTAAGGTCTATAGGGATAGACCGAATAGGATGCTAGGACTTTCACAGAAGATGTACATAGAGGAAGTACTAAAGAGGTTTAGTATGGAAAACTCTAAGAGGGGATTAATACCCTTCAGACATGGTATTCATCTTTCCAAGAAGATGTGCCCCAGCACACCTGAGGAAATAGAACGCATGAGCAAGATCCCTTATGCTTCTGCAATAGGGAGCCTCATGTATGCCATGCTATGTACACGACCTGATATAGCCCATGCTGTGAGTGTCACAAGCAGATATCAGTCAAATCCAGGTGAAGAACACTGGACTTCTGTGAAATGTATCCTTAAGTACTTGAGAAGAACTAAGGATATGATGTTGGTCTTTGGTAATGGAGAACTCCAAGTTCCAGGGATACACAGACTCGGATTTCATGTCCGATATAGATGATCGAAAGTCGACATCTGGAAGTCTGTTTGTGTGCAATGGTGGAGCTGTCAGCTGGAAGAGTTCCAAGCAAACTGTGATAGCAGATTCCACCATGGAAGCAGAATATATAGCTGCATCAGAGGCTGCAAAGGAAGCATTCTGGTACAAGAAGTTTGCTGCAGAAATTGGAGTAATGCCATCAGATGCCATTCCTCTTTACTGCGACAACAATGGCGCCATAGCCCTTGCTAAGGAGCCGAGGTCTCACCAGAAGTCCAAGCACATTGAGCGGCGATATCATCTCATCCGCGATTACCTTGAGAAAGGTTACGTTGAGGTCAAGAGAGTCAACTCCACAGATAATGTGGCAGACCCACTTACAAAGCCGTTGGGCCAGCAGAAGATCGAAGCCCACCTTGAGAAGATGGGACTTAGACTTGTAGCCAATTGGCTTTAGGACAAGTGGGAGATTGTTAGATATATGTGCCCTAGAAGCCAGAATTGGCTGACACTTGTAATACACTTCTAGGGGCAAAATTGTAATTTTGACTATAATTAATGAAATGGGTTATTTTCTATCACATATGTGTATTTAGTGTCTGTGATACATCCTTTGAGTTAATGGTAATGATAATTCATATTTTCAAGAGTTGAAAATTTAAGACATGAATAATCATTATTAACTCATAAACAGCTCCCGACCATAGGATCATCACGAGGATGGTGATTGATCCGGAAGGTTGGTGTACGATCGCTTCTCTTTAGTAGATGAGTCTTGAGTCTACGGTGTGGAGACACCGGAGCGAGAGTACAGGTACTCGTTAGAGAACGAGGGCACTGAGCGTGACCACCTCGAGTAGTCATTAGGGAGTCTACCTTCTCGTCAATGACTGACTCGATGCTGCAGTAGTGTGTCTGGTTCTTTGACCTGAGATGCATCGGCAGTTCACCTTGAGGGTGTTATAGTTTGACTACACCATTACTCGGTCTCCTAGCCATATGGAACCCTGAGGTGTATGTTGGCTATAGCATGTTCATTGTAGGAACTGGATTGCATCAAGATGGGAATCTATCTACCTCGGTGGTAGAGGAGCAGCCCTATGATGATCATGAGAATCAAGTCCAGAAATCCATGGCCATGGTAGAGTGAAATAATAGAAAGAGTTTCTATTTAGATTTTCACATTGGACTCGAATCGAATGATTACATCATATGACAGAGACTAGGGTTTGACGAGTTCACCTTAACCCTAATCTGATCGGGGCTCAAGATAGAAGAACTTAATCACACAGGTAGCTGCACCAAGAGGTTCGCATTCAGCTCTGATGGGTTGCCACCATATACTGCTAGGTGTCACTGGTGGATTTTGGGAGCAATTAGAATGATTTAGATGATCGATCATTCTAGCTGTTCGAATCAGAAGAGTTCTGATCCATCGAAAGGAGTTTCGATGATGTCTATGATAGAGATCATGACATATCCCATTACCATACAGAACTGAACCTAACTGGGTCACACAAACAAGGGTTTGAATCTGGTGATCATCAATTGAACTGATCTAGTTCAATTGATCTGAATGAGATTCAATTAGGTTCAAGGAAATCGTGCTAGCACTCGATTGAACCTAACGTTCTTCTTTTACTATCATAAATAAGTTGTCCTGACTGAGCCAAAGGAGTTTGTGCTCAATCAGAGGCCTTCATATGGTCTGACTGGAGGTTGTCCAAGTCAGAATAGGTTGTCTTATTTGTAAGACATTACCTGCCATTTTTGGTCACCTGCCATTTCTTGTTCTTTGACTTTGGTCAAAAGTCTACCTTTGACTGGTCAAACGTTGACCATTGACCCTTTGACTTTTGACCACATGTCATGCACCTATTGGAGAGCTGGTGGGGGCCTGTCCCCCTGCCAGAACCTGGCAAGGAGAAGGGCGCACGCCAAGGGTGGCGTGAGCCCAAGTAGGAGGCGCCTAGGAGTCCTTGTTGGACAAGGACTCCACCTCCCTTTAGGATTCCAATTAGAGTTCTACTAAGAATCCAGTTTGACTGGTCTTAGGCGCCCTCTAAGGAGGAATCCAGGGGTCTCTTTTTCAACCAATCAGATTTAGATCTGATTTCACAAAGGGTTGTGATTGGTTGAGAGGAAGAAGAGTTGGATCACGCTTAGTCTATAAATAAGACCCTGCGCCCAACCCTAATCCTAAGTCTTATTGAAAGAGATTTCCCACGTCCAAGGCTGCCTCTCCCCTCCTTCTCCATGCCATACTCTCTTCTCCCCTTGCTCTCCACGTCCAAAAGTGTTTTGGACTTAGTTTGGTGCGATTCAGATCAAGGAAAGGCGATCAAAAGCAAGAAGGCTGCGCTGCTGCAAAAGGACGACTGCAGATCTTCAAAAGAGTTTTGAAGATCCTCCAGATCAGATCCAGATCTGATTTTTGGAGGTGTGATAGAGAAGAAGAGGTTCTCCAGATCCAACCCGAGTGGATACCGGTAGAGGCCAGGCGCTTGCGTGGCTGAGATCCAGAACCTTCCGCTGCAATCAGGATCATCTACAGGGTAATAGGATTACCCAAATCAGGTAAATTAAATTTGATTTAATTTATCTTATTTTATTTTATTTATTAAAATAATAAGAATCAGATCTGAAACATATCAAGATCTGATTAAGATCAAGAGAAAATTTTTGAAATATATCTCTTGATCTAATCAGATCTGAACGAACCTGGACCGGGAAATCAGGATTTCCCTTCAAAAAAATTCAGATCTGATCAGATCAAGAGAGATATTTCTCTCATTTCAGAGATCCGATTATCCTTTGATGATTCTGCTGATTGCTTGAGGTTCTGGATCAAGCCATGCAAGCGCCTGGTCTCTATCAGTATCCACTTGGACTGGATCTGGAGATCTTCTCCTTCTTTATCACTTCTTCAAAAATCAGATCTAAATTTGATTTGAAAGATCTTCAAAACTCCTTCTAAAGATCAGCAGTCATCTCTGCAGCAGTGCTGCCTTCTTCCTTTCTCACCAGCTTTTTCTTGCCTAGATCGCACCAAATTGGAGCCCAACTTCCCTTGAGCATGGAGAGGACAGAGAGGATCAGAAGATGGCATGGAGGAGGGAGAGGGGTAGTCTTGGGGTGTGGGCTAGGAGGAACTCTCTGAAAGTTGGGCATAGATAGGGTTTATTTATAGACCCTGCTGTGCCATGTAGTGCTGCATCATCCCGATCAATCACGTTGCTTCGCACAATCAGATCTAAATCTGATTGGTGGGATGACATCACCTAATCCAATCAGATGAGAACCCCATAAATTCATCCTTAGATGGTGCCTAAGGCTGGTCAAAGTCTACAGGTAAGGGTCACCTAGGTTGAATCCAAGAAGCAACCTGAAGTCCCATCAATATGGGACTCCAGGCATCCCTATCCATGGGTGCACGCCATCCTAGGCATGCACCCCCTCCTTTCTAAATTCTAATGAGGGGATAAGCTCCTATTTGCTCTTTAATAAGTGCATGATACATGGGCAGATGTCCAAGGGTCAAAGATCAACGTTTGACCAAAGTCAAAGGACAAGAATTAGCAGGTGATGGAAAATGGTAGGTTTGTCTCAAATTTATCTCATAAATTAAGACAACCCTTTTCTAACCTGGACAAACTCCAGTCAGACCAAGTAAAGATATCTGAGTGAGTACAAATATATTTAGCTCAGTCGAGATAACTTTTAATGATAGAAAAAGAAGAACGTTAGGTTCAATCATGTGCTGGCACGATTTTCTTAAACCTAATTGAATCTAATTCAAATCAATTAAACTGGATTAGTTCAATTGATGATCATCCAGATTCCAAACCCTTGTTTGTGTGATCCAGTTAGGTTCAGTTCTGTATGGTAATGGGATATGTCATGATCTCCATCATCGACATCATCGAAACTTCCTTTCGATGGATCAGAACTCTTCTGATTCAGACAACTAGAATGATCGATCATCTAAATCATTCTAATTGCTCCCAAAATCCATCAATGACACCTAGCAGTATATGGTGGCAACCCATCAAAACTGAAAATGAACCTCTTCGGTGCAGCTACCTTGTGTGATTAAGTTCTTCTATCTTGAGCTCCGATCAGATTAGGGTTAAGGTGAACTCGTCAAACCCTAATTTCTATCATATGATTTAATCATTCGATTCAAGTCCGATGTGAAAACCTTAATAGAAACTCTTTCTATTATTTCACTCTGCCATGGCCATGGGCTTCTGGACTTGATTCTCATGATCATCATAGGGCTGCTCCTCTACCACCGAGGTAGATAGATTCCATCTTGATGCAATCCAAGTTCCTACAATGAACATGCTATAGCCAACATACACCTCAGGATTTCGAATGGCTAGGAGACCGAGTCATGGTGTAGTCAAACTATAACACCCTCAAGGTGAACTGCCGATGCACCTCAGGTCAAAGAACCAGACACACCACTGCAGCATCGAGTCAGTCATTGACGAGAAGGTAGACTTTCTTATGACTACTCGAGGTGGTCACGCTCAGTGCCCTCATTCTCTAACGAGTACCTGTACTCTCACTTGGTGTCTCCACACCATAGACTCAAGACTCATCTACTAAAGAGAAGCGATTGTACACCAACCTTCCGGATCAATCACCATCCTCGTGATGATCCTATGGTCAGGAGCATTTTATGAGTTAATAATGATTATTCATGTCTTAAATTTTCAACTCTTGAAAATATGAATTATCATTACCATTAACTCAAAGGATGTATCACAGACACTAAATACACATATGTGATAGAAAATAACCCATTTTATTGATTTATAGTCAAAATTATAATTTTGCCCCTAGAAGTGTATTACAAGTGTCAGCCAATTCTGGCTTCTAGGGCACACATATCTAACAAACTCCCACTTGACCTAAAGCCAATTGGCTACAAATCTAAGTCCCATCTTCTCAAGGTGGGCTTCGATCTTCTGCTGGCCCAACGGCTTTGTAAGCGGTCCACCGCATTATCTACGGAGTCGACTCTCTTGACCTCGACGTAACCCTTCTCGAGGTAATCGCGGATGAGGTGGTATCGCCGCTCGATGTGCTTGGATTTTTGGCTGAGACCTCGGCTCCTTAGCAAGGGCTATGGCGCCATTATTGTCGCAGTATAGAGGAATGGCATCTGATGGCATCACTCTGATCTCTGCACGATAAACTTCTTCTACCAGAATGCCTCCTTTGCAGCTCTTGACGTAGCGATATATTCTGCTTCCATGGTGGAATCTGCTATCACTGTTTGCTTGAAACTTTTCAACTGACAGCTCCACCATTGCACACAAACAGACTCCCAGATGTCGACTTTCGATCATCTACATCGGACATAAAATCCAAGTCTGTATACCCTGGACTTGGAGTTCTCCATTACCAAAGACCAACAACATATCCTTAGTTCTTCTCAAGTACTTAAGGATACATTTCACAGAAGTCCAGTGTTCTTCACCTAGATTTGACTGATATCTGCTCGTGACACTCACAGCATGGGCTATATCAGGTCGTGTACATAACATGGCATACATGAGGC
>QRFJ01004011.1:32396-73439 GCA_006176705.1 Cocos nucifera
CTGCGCCACTCAGATTCCAATGGCAATTAAGAATAGAAGATTTCCACGGCCCCAAGGCTGCCTCTCCCCTCTTCCTCCTGCCTAAACTTCTTCACTCCTTCTCCTCTCACATTCAAAAGGTTTTGTGACTTAGGTTTGGGTGCATTCCAGATCAAAAGAAAGGCGATCAAAAGAAAGGAAAACTGCACTGCTGCAAAGGTGACTGCTGATCTTCAAAAGGAGTTTTGAGATCCTCAGATCTAATTTTTGGGGCATGCTTAGAGAAGAAGAGGATCTCCAGATCCAACCCGAGTGGATATCGGTTAGAGGCCAGGCGCGTGCGTGGCTAGATCCGACTTTCCGCATTGCAATCAGGATCAATCTACAGGGTAATAGTTGATTACCCAATCAGGTAAATTAATTTGATTAATTTATCTTATTTTATTTATTATTAAAATAATCAAAGATCAGATCATTTGAAACATTTCAAGGATCTGATGGGAATCAAGAGAAAAAATTTTTGAAAATATATCCTTGATCTGATCAGCATCTGGACGAACTGGACCGGGGAAAATCAGGATTTCCCTTCAGATAGATCACGGGTTAAAGGTAATGAAGTAAAAAAAATTGCCTCTAGCCGGCACATCAAATGGACCGCACACATATCAGTATGTACTAGGGCAAGGAGATCTGTGGCCCTCTCCCATGTCCACAAAAGGGAGTTTGGTCATTTGACTTAAAGGCAGGATTCGCAAGTTGGATATGACTCGGAAGTCAAGTGGACTCACATAGCCCATTTTTCTCCAATGTTGTGAGCCTATCTCTTTATATGACCAATCTAGGTGCCATAGAGATACCTGTCGTTTGACCTACCCTAGGTTCATTTGGCATTTCATGTTTTGCCATAGTTAGAAACAGGTATCAATATGTTAGCTGATAAAGTCATTATATAAAGAAAAACCACATATTGTAATTTTTATTTCTTTCATATAAGAATGTATACAATGGTCCTAAAGAAGATAACTACATAGCTTTTTTATGTCTAAGCATGAATAGAAATCAAATTCCTGCTAGCTGAGGCACTAAATACATCTTTTAAAAACTATCTAAACCAGTATGGTAATCAAAGAGGATTATGCTTCTCCATGGACTACATACAGCAACTCTTGCTCCATTACCGGACGCGTAGGATCATGTCTCATCGCTTCAGGCTCCTGCCTATCCTCAAGACCCTGCATGGAGAGTGCACAGATGAGAACCTCATAGAACAAGCTAGTCAGCACCCCAATGGACTGCCAGAAACGAAACCGTTAACGGTTGACTCAAATAACGAGGTCATACCTACCAGAAGTTCCTTCCTTCGTTTTCTTCAGGGTGTGCGCACCGCCAGGTAATAGGATAGTTCCGTCTTATCCAATGCTGCATCGCTGTTTTGCAATGTAAATACTTTTCCTTACAGCAGACTTTCATCTCAGCTACTGCTCTTGTCTTCTTCTTTATTCCTTCCATCTTCTGCTTTCCGCAGAACTTCGTTTTCTTTCCATAAGGATTTCTCTGTTGGGAGAAGTCCGTATCCATAGCATGTGGAATTTGAAGTTTGCATGTGTAATTCATGATGGAAATTTGGCCCCCCATATGCATCAGTCAAAGATTGCAGACCCATAAGTATCGTTCTGCAAGTCACAAGTCAACCTGCACCACCGAGCTATCTCAAGCTCTTCCATCATCCATTGATCATGTGTCAGACTAGTACTTGGACTGACCTGCCCATCAGCCATCTTAGCCTTAAAAGTCATTTCGTGACTTGATATTTGTGCTGCGCGACTCCTGTTCCATCACACATTTCCTGTGGTGAGCCAACATTGGCGAAGCAGTCCAGATTCCTCATGTTTGGCGTGGAGCTCATCAGAATCGAGCCCAACATGTAATATCTGGCCTTATTTTCTTGTCTATCCATTTCTCCGAGAGCATGCTTCTCTATTCAACGGATGACGGGTGGTAAGGTGGGAGGGTCCTGTGTCCAAAACATGGGTTAACTTCTTAGACCCAAAACTATTTGTAGTTCCTGAGCCAATCTTTATAATTGGATCCGGTCAGTCTATGTGTGTCTAGGATTACGTGCCAATGGGTTGGAGGCAGATATTTTCCTATAGAGAGTCAAGATTTTAGTTAGATACTGTAATTATGACATTGACCAATTTATTTAGAGATTTTATTTTTAAACAAATTAGCGTCCCACTATTTTCTCGGATCCCTACACTCCCTCTATAGAGATGCAAAAATCTCCATGATTAAGGATTTCTAGTGGGTGGTGCGGGTCTCACCAACTAACTCATCACCTCACTTACAGTTATTGGTGATGGGTAGCCAATGCAGTGAACAATCATTGTTCAATGATTCCTAATCATGGTGCACCAAACTTGGTCTCTAATTCATGAATTCACCGTATCCGAAATTATTGATTCACTCCTTTAGTTAAGTCAGACCCACCATTTGCCATAGATTGGGTTCCTTATGAGTCTTCTCACCGTATTCCAAAATATTGAGCCCAACTCATCTCCAGCCCATAGCATCCAAGCCTAATAGACATGGTTGCATCTTCCCGGTGCAACTGAGGCACTGTATCCAGCGAGAATAATCAACCTCAGGAAGGGACCGCACATCTACAATGGTGAAGACCTCAGACTTAATTCTTTTCTTAAGAAGAGTTGATTCAGGTTTCATTAACTAGACTTGTCATAGTCATAACAATTATGACTAACTAGTGATGGGTTAGCTCGGATTATTGACCACCTCAGTATCAGAATGTTTCAACAGATTGGCCAGGTAATGAGACCGGTGGAAGGAAATATGCCATGAACTCGTACAAGAACGCATTTAGGTCGAGTAGCTTTCAATTAAAAACCAGTCGGTCGTATGTGCCAAACTTACCTTAGACACCAATGTTTGAGCCAGAACCAATTGGGCTTAGCCTACAATCGCAGAATCTAACCTCTGAGCTAATTAGGTCTTGCTGATCGTGACTCGATCTTGACCCAGACTTAATCCTATTAGGCCGTCAATTTAAGCATTGTTGATCCCATCTAACAACTCTTGATTCTTGGTTTTTCAACCGCTTAGACCTAATTAAGCTACCCAAGTCCGAACAGTATTATGAATATATCTTAGATCTGAAATTTCTCAATTTTAGACTAATGATATTCCATAATCTTAATTTTTAATTAAGTAGGGTCATAAATAAATATGCACAATAAATCCTAGGATTTCAGGATCTGTAGATTTTGCAGAAAGTAAGTTTTTGAATTTCTTATTAAGGACGAACGTGCAGCATCCCTACACATCATTAAGAAACCCCATCAAATGGGAAGAGGGCCTTTAAACCCTTCTTCGTTCTTATGACTGGACGGCCAAGAGGAACGTTCTTAATCGGAACATGCAATACTACAAAATAGTTTTAGATCTAGTATCATATATCTCATATATAAATCAGATCTAATCATGCATATTTTGCCATACATCTCATGTATCGAATCATGCATGTTTTTCAAATTAAATTATCTCATAATAATATAAAAAATAGATTTAAATGATCTAATCAAAATAAATTTCTAATCTAGAAAACTGATGTAGAACTATTCTTACAACTAGTCTAGAATGCATCAATCATATCTATATATGATGTTTAAAATTAAATAATTTTATTTGCTATTTTTTAGATGTTATTATAACACTTATAATATCAAAAAATAGTAAATAAAAAGGATCTAAATATGATTTAATCAGATTTAAATCAAAACATGCAAGACTATTTTATAGAACTATTCTATTTTAGAACTAGTCATGCTATTTCTCAATTCTTAGATCCAAATCATTTATTTTAATTTTTCTGACTTTTAGATCTGATACATCTCATTGTGAATCTAAATTACTTATTTTTTAATTAAAATAAATTTGAAATCAGATCTAAATAATTTAGAACCTTGGCTTTGATACCAGTTGAAGGGAAATCCTGATTTCTTGGTCCAAGTTCGTTCAGATCTGATCAGATCAAGAGATATATTTCAAAAATTTTTCTCTTTGATCTATATCAGATCTGAGATGTTTCAAATCTAATTCTTATTATTTTAATAAATAAAATAAAATAAGAATAAATTAAATCAAATTTAATTTACCTGATTTGGGTAATCATATTATCCTGTTGATGATCCTGTTTGCAGCGGAAGGTTCTGGATCTAGCCACGCAAGCGCCTGGCCTCTATCAATATCTACTCGGACTGAATCTGGAGATCGTCTTCTTCTCTATCACACCTTGAAAAATCAGATTTGGATATGATTTGGAGGATCTTTAAAACTCCTTTTGAAGATTAGCAGTCATCCTTTGCAACAGTGCAGCCTTCTAGCTTTTGATCATCTTTCTCTTGCTTGAATCGCACCAACAAAAATCCAAAACTCCTTTTGGACGTGGAGAGCAAGGGGAGAAGGTGGTTTGGCATGGAGAAGGAGGGGAGAGGCAGCCTAGGGGCATGGAGAATTGTGATTCAATCATCTTATAGTTGGGCGCAGGGTCTTATTTATAGACTAAGCATGATCCAACTCCTCTTCTTCCCAACCAATCACAACCCTTTATGAAATCAGATGTAAATCTGATTGGTTGGAATAGAGTCCCCTGGATATCCTCCTTAGAGGGCTAAGACCAGTCAAAGTTGTTCTTAGAAGAACTTTAATTGGAATCCAAAAAGGAGATGGAGTCCTTGTCCAACAAGGACTCCTAGGCGCCTCCAACTTGGGCACCCACCTAGGGTGGCGTGCGCCCTCTTCCTTATCAGGTTCTAGTAGGGGGATAGGCTCCCAACAGCTCTCCAATAGGTGCGTGACATGTGGTCAAAAGTCAAAGTATCAATGGTCAACGTTTGACCAATCAAAGGTAGACTTTTGACTAAAGTCAAAGAACAAGAAATGGCAGGTGACCAAAAATGGTAGGTAATGTCTTACAAAATAAGACAACCTTTTCTGACTTGGACAACCTCCAGTCAAACCATATGAAGGCCTCTAATTGAGCACAAACTCCTTTGGCTCAGATAGGACAACTTATTTATGATAGTAAAAGAAGAACGTTAGGTTCAATCGAATGCTAGCACGATTTCTTTGAACCTAATTGAATCTCATTTAGATCAATTTGAACTAGACCAGTTCAATTGATGATCACCAGATTCAAACCTTTATTTGTGTGACCCAGTTAGGTTCAGTTCTGTATGGTAATGGGATATTTCATGATCTCTATCATCGACATCATCGAAACTCCTTTTGATGGATCAGAACTCTTCTAATTCGAACAGTTAGAATGATCGATCATCTAAATCATTCTAATTGCTCCCAAAATCCACTAGTGACACCTAGCAGTATATGGTGGCAACCCATTAGAGCTGAATGCGAATCTCTTGGTGCATCTACCTGTGTGATTCAGTTCTTCTATCTTGAGCCCCGATCAGATTAGGGTTTAGGTGAACTTGTCAAACCCTAGTTTCTGTCATATGATGTAATCATTCGATTCGAGTCCGATGTGAAAATCTAAATAGAAACTCTTTCTATTATTTCACTCTACCATGGCCATGGACTTCTGGACTTGATTCTCATGATTATCATAGGGCTGCTCCTCTACCACCGAGGTAGATAGATTCCATCTTGATGCCATCCTGTTCCTATAATGAACATGCTATAGCCAACATATACCTCAGGGTTCCATATGGCTAGAAGATCGAGTAATGGTGTAGTCAAACTATAACACCCTCAAGGTGAACTGTCGATGCACCTCAGGTCAAAGAACCAAACACACTACTACAGCATCGAGTCAGTCATTGACGAGAAGGTAGACTCCCTAATGACTACTCGAGGTGGTCATGCTCAGTGCCCTCGTTCTCTAACGAGTACCTATACTTTTGCTCCGATATCTCCACACCATAGACTCAAGACTCATCTACTAAAAAGAAGCGATTGTACACCAATCTTCTGGATCAATCACCATGCTCGTATGGTCCTATGGTCGAAAGTATTTTATGAGTTAACAATGATTATTCATGTCTTAAATTTTCAACTTTGAAAATATGAATTATCATTACCATTAACTCAAAGGATGTATCACAGACACTAAATATACATATGTGATAGAAAATAACCCATTTTATTCATTATAGTCAAAATTATAATTTTGCCCCTAGAAGTGTATTACAAGTGTCAGTCAATTCTGGCTTCTAGGGCACATATATCTAACATGGATTTCCTAGTTGAAGCTCTCCTAGGTGGCATCTTGCTGAGTAGATCGAAGGAGAAGAAATGAAGGAAAGAAGAATTTCGACTGAGTACTCCTTTAAGAATAAGGGTAGAGGCCTTTCCTCTAGCACCAATTCTATTGGTATAGAAAATAGCAAATATAAAAAAGAGCTGGAGTTGGAGAAGATGAGGTCGCCATCAAAACCTACAAGACAAATCCAAACCAAAGATGGGATGGCTCTGACAAGACCCTCTGATAAACAGAATGACAGCGACAGCCATAATCGTCTACTAGTGGGCCATTTGGGGTCACGTGGAGTTTATTACGAAGAGCGATATTCTTTATCATGACCTGCCAGTCCATTGAAGATTAATAGTTAGAATTCGTATACGACATCCACACAAGTGAGCAAATTATAAACAGTGAAGAACTCTGAGTCCCAGTAGTTTTAGAGAGGTTCAAACATCTTCAAGGTTGTCCATAAGATGGCTGATATTTACTGAGTTGGGAATTGAGCTCGTGCTAATGATGAGGTCCTTTCACTATTCAAGTCTGCTCGATCGATGTGCATAATGTAAGATGGCTAATTCAACTACTGAAAGAAGCTTGACTGAAAGAAGTTTTACTAAAAGGATTTTGACTGGAAGGAGTCCGACTGGAAAGAGTCTATTAGGCAATTAGAAGGAGTTCGACTAGAAGGAGCTCATTCGGAAGGAGTCCGCTTGGCGACTGGAAGAAGCTCGTTCGAAAGGAGTCTACTTGGCGACTGGAAGGAGCTCGTTCGAAAAGAGTTTGATTGGAGGGAGTCCATTGGGAAACTAGAAGGAGCTCGTCTGGAAGGAGTCCGCTTAATGACTGGAAGGAGCTCGCTGATTATAGCGGGGGAATTCGGCTGCCTTTATGATTTATTGCCAAGCAAGGTCAGACGGGTTGGGTTTTGATGCTTAAGTCTTGCTGTCTAGCGGGAGGTAGCTAATTTTATTATTCAAGCTCATCCGGATGAGGTCCATAATGCCTTATGGGTTCTATAGTTAGCCAATGGAGTTGATAATCATAGTTAAGAAGATCATCCGATACATACAAGCTAGAGGTCGGTTATCCCAGAATAAGCAGTAGCATAAAATCATACTAGTTGAAGTTCGGTCATGGTCATCACCCCTTGGTCTGGTAATAAGAGCACGATGTTGTCGTTAAGATACCGTGTTAATTAGTTTAATTCTGACTTCTTAAAATAATTAAAAATAGATAGAAAGTAGTGAGTTGGATCGAATCCACAGAAAAGATAGTGCTTTGATTTAAAATCTTTGATTTTTTTTTAAAAAAATTAAAAATAAAATTGAAGTCAAAAAATATAATTTAAAAATAAAAAAAATTAAATTATGTAGAAAAGTAAACTTGGTACTAAGATCTACTAATTAGATCTTAGCATCTACTTGCAATTAAATAAAAGAGCAATTAAAATAAAGTATAGAAATTAATTATAATTAAAAGTAAAAAGCATAAATTTAAATAATTAAAAAATAAAATTTATATTAATTAAAATTTAATTTAAAATTTAAATACATAAAATTTTTAAAAAATAAAAAGTAGTTGATCTTAATCTCGGATCGACATTGGCGAAAAGATGATGTAGAAATCCAACTCTTCCTCTCAGCATCAGTTGCCTCGAGGCAGCCATAAACCTAAAGTCTAACTCTACCTTGTACCAAAGCCTCTCTCTGATCGAAGATACTGAATTATGGAGGCTTAGGGTCCTTTAGATAGAGTTAGGAGGGCTGAAAGCTTTTATTGCAGGCAATATGGGACTATGAAAGGCTTTGATCATCAAAATATGGATAAATTCTAGTGAAAATTGGATTAAAATAGCTTTTGGATCAAATTCTGTGCATTTTCTTGAATTCTAGCCATCAAATTTTGATCAAACGACCTTAAAATTCCTAAAAAACCAAGTTTAAAAATCCTAGATCCGATCGGATTCAATTTTGATCATCCGATCACGCACTATGGAGGATTTCTGGCCATCGGATTAACACTGTGAGTCCAAAATCAATTCGGAGCCATCCTGGATCGTTGGATGAGCTTTGAAGCGCTGTTGGCCATCGGATTGCACCAAAATCTCCTTAAAAATCCTTCTTCAGATCGAAATGAATGCTGGCCATTTGATTAAGCTGAGATGCGAGTGCTGCCACTGGATCATTATCTAGGTCATTTGGAACTATTGGATCGCACTAGGAGGTTGGGAGAATTAGAATCAGAATAGGAAACACCCATAGCCATTAGATCTGGACTATAAGAAAGCACAGCCATCCAATCATGCAATTACTATTCATGTGGACCGCGTGGATCGGGATTTTTGAAGACCGCAGCGAATCAGTGCACAGCATTGCTAAAAAATTACCAAATTGCCCCTTCTTAAGGGTTTATGGTGAGCCGCAATAAAATTGACATCATGCTGACATCAACGGCTTTGGATGCATGGGCTGGCTTGCGGCACATCGGCTGAGCAGCTGAGTTGGCTGGCTGGCTGGTTGGTGCATTTGGACGCGTCGGCTGGTATGGCACTGTAGCTTGAGCAAAACGAGAAAGATTTTATTTGACATCAACTACCAACCTCGGCCATCAATTAAAGCTCAAATTTTGGCAGATTTTATTATGGAATGCACCATTCTTAATGAAGCCGAATTCGAGCAAAATGAGACCTGTATTCCATGGTTGCGGCCAGACTCCCCAAAAGAAAGGGTAGACCTTCCTGAAGGTTTTTGGGCCTTATATGTGGATGGCTCGTCCAATGCATCTGGTGTGGATGCAGGACTGATCTTGGTTAACCTAGAAGGTGTCATAGTAGAGCATGTGCTACGGTTCGAGTTTTTGGCAATAAATAATGGGGCCAAATATGAGACACTAATTGTGGGGTTAAAGATAGCCAAGAAATTGGAAGCAGATCGGATTCACGATTGGTAGTCAGATAAGTTAGTGGCAACTATGAGGCTCGAGAGGAAAGCATGATAAAATATTTTGAGAAAGTGAAGAACTTGACTCCAACCTTCAATAATTTTAGCATTCAGCAAATTTCAAGAGCAGAAAACATCAGGGTTGATCTTCTCTCTAAATTAGCCACCATGGCTCCAAGTGAACTGCCTAAGCAAGTATTCTTTGAAGTTCTGAAATGTCCTAGTTCGGAAGAACCTCAAGCTGTGATGCAAGTCGACTATGAGCCTAGCTGGATCGATCAGCTTGTTGCTTATTTTCAAGATAGAGTTCTTCCCAGAAATTCTAAGGAAGCTCGGAAGTTAAGAAATTAGACCTTTCGATATGTTCTATATGAAGGCAAATTATATAAAAGATCATACTCATTGTCGCTCCTGAAGTGTCTCTGACCTTCTGAGGCTGACTTTGCACTATAGGAGGTGCACGAGGGAATATGTGAAAATCATTTGGGGGCTAGATCTCTATCTAACAAGCTGCTTTAGTAGGGCTATTACTGGCCAATCTTATATCAAGATTTTTTGGACTATGTCAGAAAATGCGACCATTGTCAAAGAAATGCAAATATCCAGAGACAACCGGCCTCCGAGCTTACACCCTTGAGTATCCCTTGGCCATTTGCATAATAAGGGATGGATATACTTGGGCCCTTCCCAATGGCATCCGGACAGGGGACGTTCTTATTAGTGGCAATAGATTATTTCACCAAATGGGTTGTAGCCAAATCTCTGACAAAAATTATTGAAGCTAAAGTGCAGAACTTCGTCTGAAAGTCAATTATTTGTAGATTTGGCCTACCTCAGACTCTGATAATAGATAATGGATGCTAGTTTGCAGGGATAGAATTTATCGAATTGTATGAGGATCTGAACATCTCCCACAAGTTTATGTTAATTGCTCATCCGCAAGCAAACATTGAGGTTGAGGTAACTAATAGGACTCTACTATAAGGCATCAAAGCAAGACTCGATAGGGCAAGGGGAACTTGGGCATATAAGCTTTATCATGTGCTCTAGACATATCGAACTACCCAAAGATTGCCAATTGGAGAAACCTCATTTGCCTTAACCTTTGGAATAGAGGTAGTTATCCCAATAGAGCTTAAACTACTGTCGGCATAAGTCATGGCATTCAATGAACAGAGAAATTCACAACATCTCAGAGCCAACATTGACTTGCTAGAAGAAAAATAGGAAGAAGCTCAAGTTTGTATGGTAGCCTACAAGCAAAAGATGGCCTGCTACTATAATGCCAGAGTTCGAGGGAAAATGTTCAAAGTAGGGGGACTTAGTGCTTTGGTGAGTAGGTGTTTCACAACCTCAGAACCAAGAGAAGCTCGCTCCAAATTGGGAAGACCCCTATAAAATCAAGGAGGTCATCCAGCCTGGAACCTACTACCTAAGAGAACTAGGAGGAGCCGATCTACCACGCCCATGGAATTCAGAGAATCTATGAATGTATTATCAATGACATCATTTCAATAAAGTTTTTTTACTTTAACATATTGGCCCTTGGTGCAAAACTATGATGACAGGAAATAACTTTCCAAACTTCATCATTAGATAAAACTAGTCGTGTCAAGAATAGGAGGAGAATCTTATCCTGACATGGATAAAGACTTCCATTAACCTAAGATGGGAGGAGGGGAGAGGCCCTTTCAATAGTCCTTATGTGTTCTTACAGTCCTATTAGGAATAGGAGGAGAACCTCGTCCTAACATGAGCAAAATGAATATCCCCGTTAATCTAAGATGGAAGAAGGGAAGAGGCCCTTTCAATGATCCTTATATACCCCTACAGCCCTATTAGGAACAGGAGGAGAACCTTGTCCTAACATGAGCAAAATGAAGACCCCCGTTAACCTAAGATAGGAGGAGGGAAGAGGTCCTTTCAATAGTCCTTATGTGCTCCTGTTAGAAATAGGAGAAGAACCTCATTCTAATATGAGCAAAATGAAAACTCCTATTAACTTAAGACGGGAGGTGGGGAAAGGCCTTTTCAACAGCCCTTATATCCCTCTACTGCCATGTCAAAAACATGAGGAGGACCTCATCCTGACACAAAAAAAGCGGGAGAGACATCAAGCTCAGACGGCATGGTAGAGCAATTAAAAAATGAGTTGTCTCGTTAAAAGATGGAACTCTCCGCATAAGAGAATTGAGAAAGCAAAGCCATAAACAGAAGAAAGGAAGAGGAAAGTCTTGCCCTAACAAGAATGAAGATCGGATGCAACAGGAACATGAGGAGAACCTTGTCCTGATGTAGGAGAAGGTCTCCAGTTAAGCATCTCCAACAACCATACCAACAAAGATGAAGTAAAGAAAACAAAGCGATTGGCAAACATTGAACCCATGCAAAACAAAGGCAATGGAAGCAAAATATCACTTCATTGAAGTCAAAGTTGGTTGCAAAATGAAGGTCTGCAAGATCGTATCCAAGGAAAAAGAAAAAAAGAAAGGGAATACAAACGAGGTCTTAAGATAGATTGGACTCTTTCGATTTTGGGCTACTAGCCTCGGCCAGCACCAGAGCTTGCTTGAAGCTGATGACCTCCTCCTCAAGTTCATTCCTTTTTACCAGGTTCTCTATGAATAGCTTGTTGGCTCACCAGAAATTATCTTCAGACTCTCGCAGTTGTTTCCTTAGGATCGTTGATTCTTCCTCTGCATCCTTGACAGCCTGTTGCTCGTAAGTTAGCTAAACTTTTAACTCATGAAGCTCGGTCTTATCCTTTTCATATGCGGTGGATAAATTCTCTCTTAAAGAAAGAATCTTCTGAGAGTCCCTACCCGAGCCAGCTTGAACTCTATCTGACAGTCGCTGACGAAGATGGGCGATCTCGCCATCAGCTTTTCGGAGTTTACATTGAAGTTCGGTGACTTGACTGCACCAACTCCATCTATAATCATTGTGTGAATCTTCAGCTTTTTGTAGCTGGTTCTTCTATTTGGTGAATCTTTTTGATCAATCCCAGCCATACTCGATCCGACTGGTTGACCAAGCTGAATTTTTCTTGAGCACTTGAATCCTTTCTTGCACGGCCCTCAACTCGACTTCTAGAAAGCTAGCCTTGGTAGTCAAACCCCAAGCCTTCTCACTGTAGAGCCTTTGCATTCATTCCAATTCCTCAGTCATGTGCCGCTTTCTATCAATGAAGCTCATAAGTTCCTTCTTGTGCACTTGACAAAGATGGATGATCTCAATCATCACCTCGAAGCAGTCCTTCCTTGACATCTAAAGCTGATCTTTTGTCTTCTTTAATCTCTTCCTTAAATAATGAACCTCTTTTTTCAAGTTTTTAATCGATGATTTCAAAGGAATGCCCTGAGGTAGAGGATCGGCCTCGATTAGAGATGGCAAGTTGATGCGTGCTAATCTATAGCTATGGCAAGTGCACCAGTTGATCAAGTAATAAAGTGAGTAGAGTATCGTCCCTAGAAGATTGAAAAATAAGTACTGAAAAGCTCTTTCCTAACTTTATTTAGAAGATCGATTTATGAGAATAAGAAATTAAAGAACAAAATAAAGAAATAATTAAAAATTTTAAGAAAATAGAGAGAGTGTAATTATTAGGGTTTTAAACTCAAGAGCAATGTATTACTAAGGCAATCGATTCACCAACTCAGTCAATACAATATTCAGATTATTAGATTAATTTTATTTCATGTGACGGTGGAGTCTCCTAATTTATTCACTATCCTTTGGTCCAGGCATAGCAAAACTATCAATATTTATTAATTATCCTTTGGTCCAGGTGTAATTTAAATAAATATTAATGCATTAAGTTTTGTGAAATCCTCTAATTAAAATACGCTGCATCCAAAGTGCACTAAAATTTTTGCATGCATATGAATTCTAATTTGATTCATAATACAAGGTATATAATCAAGAAGCAATAACATAGATGTACTTGGTCCGTAACATCTATGTTCATCAGATCAATTAGAAGATGGCCAGTAATCTAAAAGCATTAAGATCAGATTTATATACTCCTCATGAATAAAATTTAAAATTAAAAATAAATCATACTGAATATTGCATCAAAAGAGTGGCTACACCTTAGCCTTAGTAAAAGAAAATTTAGTTCATGATAACAAGTTCAAAAATAGCAAATAAAATAAAAAGTATGAAGAAATTAGACTGTTTGATTGCTGAAATTGATTGTCCGTTGCTCTTGGTGTGGAGAACTTGGTGAAGAAGAAGAGCTCCTTGATCGATGATCTTTGATTGTCGAAAAAAAGAAAAGAAAAATAATAAAAATAAAAGCTATTTCTCTTCTCTCCTTAAACCCTCTCTCTGTTTCTTCCTGTTTTCTTTTTATTTTCAACTCTCTATTTCCTTTCCTCGGGCTCTCTGTACAGGTTCTTTACTTAGGTTCTCCTCTCTTCTTTGGTTTCTCTTCTCTTCTCTTCGACAATTTAGCAGGCAGCAGGCCTTTAAATATAGACGAAAGAGGAGGAAGATTTTCTAGTAGGAATTCCCTTTAAAATTAGGTTTAAGACTCCTTAAAACAACTCAAATAATTCTAGGATCGATTAGACCATTGGATGTTGATCAAACGCATCCAAAAATCACTTAAAAACCCTTTAAAATATTCCTTGATTCAAGTCGGATTAAACCATGCAGCCATTGGATCAATCATTGATGATTGAATCTGGGCCATCCGATCGTGACAAAGAAGGCCTTCTGATCTTTAGTTTAAAAACTCAGGATGAATCTCAGCCGTTGGATCTCGATCGGGAGCTGCGGATGCCTGTTCGTCAGCGATTCATGCAAAAATTTCGGAACCGTCCGATCAAATCTCAAGTGAAAGGCGCCCGTTGGATCAGACAAAATTCCTAAAATTGCCCTCTATAGACCATTGCGAGCCCGGTGTTGCATGGACCGCCGCGTTCTTCAGCCAATCGAAGCATGCAGCTTCTTCATGTGAAATTCTTGAAATGCCCTCGCCTGAACTGTCGCAGTCCATCCGTGCAGCGCAAAAAATGCTGACGTCAGACGTCAGCACAATGTCAGTGAGGCATCAGTGGGTCGATTTACTGAGTGCAGTTGGGTCTGTGGTCAAGCCAATTTGGTATGGACCGATCGATAATATATTTTTTTTATTATATTTTTTTCTTTGAAATTCAATTTCAGGGCTCGTTTGAAGTCCGTTTTGCTTGAAACTTATTTCATCTGAATCAAAAAAATAAGATCTTCATATTGGTGGCCTTCTTTCCTACATAAAATTAATAAAAATATCAATTTTTTAAAAATAAATAAATTTATTTTATAATTTAATACTTTTATTAGTATATTTTTACCACTTATCACACCCTCCAACTTAGTCATTGCTAGTTCCCTTAGCAATATTTTATTTAATACCATGTTTCAATAAGATTATCCATCACAAAGATAAAATCTAGGATTAAAGGATCAAAAAGTTTAGAAAATACTGCTAACTAAGCATTGAGCTTCAGAAGCAAATTTTTCAGTCAATACAATTAAAAACTTTCTTAGAGTACATCAAAGATCTATAGCACTTGTGTTCATGATGACTAACTTTAGCATTTCAGTATTAAATTAAAAGAACAAAAGTATCCTCTCTTATCACCTATTTTGGTCAATTTTCTATACATTCTCAATTTTATACTCATGAATTAAGGTAGCTTTCACACTGCCTCATTTTTTTTTTTTTTTGTGCTGAGCATCCTGGCCTTTCCTTCACCATTTTACGTGAATTTTCACACTTGACCTAGGTGCAGAGATCCCAGTTACTAGGCTTTGGGCAATCCACATATACTCTATCTTTTGCACTTTATTTTTAGGCAGGTAGCTCTTTCCTTAAATTCAAGTTTCTTTGATTAGAATGTATATTAATTATCAATTTTCAGTGATAATTGAATCCTCAGTTGGCCTTATAATCAATACCTACTTTGCCTTGTTAGTGTGCATGTGCAATTAGAAGTGCTAATAGTCTTTTAATGACCTAAGTAGGCTGCTAAAAGTTGACCAACTAATCTACTTCTTTAACTCGTTACATTCATTAGCAAATAATTCTATCTTTTATCACTTATCCAGTCTATCTTGCTCAAGATTTTCTTCTTGACACATAGTTTTTTTATTTTTTTTCATTAATTAATTTTTTTTTTATCCCCCAACTTATTCTACATTGTCTTAAAGGAGAAAGAAAAATAAAGGGTGCAATAAAGGATAGGAAGGAATACACCTGATTTGGTTCAGTCTGGTTCTTTGGAGCTTTGAAATTTTGCTTGAGCTCTCATTGATTTTTTTCTGCAAAATTGAAAAATACACACCAAAGCAGTAAAAGAGCAACAATAAATTACTTAAAAAATAAAAGAAAAAAAAATGATCAAAACTAAAAAGAAAAAGAAACAACCTATCTAGTAGTTCTGATTTATAGTCTTCAGCTTGACTTTCTTTGAGTTCTAAAGTGGATCAATCTGGTGCCACTTCAATTGGAATACTTTCATGTTTGGTCGAGCCCTCTTTCAATTTAACATTGCTAGCTTTTATAGTCTCAAACCTATTTTCTACAGAATTCTCATATACTGAATTATCAATAATATCAATTAGAAAATAAGTTTGATTATCATCAGGATGTTTAGTATCTTTGAAAATATTAAAAGTAACTTATTCATCTTGGACTCTAAGAATTAATTTTTCTTGTTGAACATCTATTAAAGCTCCTCCAGTAGCTAAAAAGGATCTTCCCTAAAATAAGGGGTACATCATAATCTTCTTCCATATCAAGAACAATAAAATCAATAGGGAAAAATAAACTTGTTTACCTTTACCAAGACATCCTCCACTATACCTCTTGGATATTTGATGGATCTATCAGCTAATTGAAGAGTAATAGTGGTAGGCTTCGGTTCTCCTAGACCCAGCTTCCTGAAAATAGAAAAAGGCATGAGATTAATACTTGCTCCTAAATCACATAAAACTTTATCAAAACTACAATCACCAATAATGCAAGGGATAGTAAAACTTTCCTGGATCTTTTAGCTTCTATGGTAATTTATTTTGAAGTATTGCTGAGCATTCTTCATTCAAATTTATTCTCTCATGCTCCTTCAGCTTTTTCTTATTTGTTAGGATTTCTTTGAGAAACTTGGCATACCTGGGCATTTGAGTAATAGCATCTACAAAAGGAAAATATTAATATGTAAATCTTTTAAAATTTTAAAAAAGTTAGAAAATTTTTTTATCTGGATGTTGTATTTGTCTCTCTAGGAATGGTAGTGGCGGCACATAGGGCTTCACATTTGGATCGGCAAACTTTATACCTGAAGACCATCCATCTGCTGGTTGTTTTGGTGACTGACGAATTTTAGTTGATGGTTCCTTATTTGTAGTTGGCTCTTCAGTCTCTTTCTTTTGATATGGCTCCTCCAGCTCTTTACCACTTTTTAGGATGATAGCATTGACTTGCTTCCTTAGATTGGTCTCCGTTATGCTAGGCAAGGATCCCTGAGGTCTCTCGGAGATTATCTTAGCCATTTGACCTATTTACATATCTAAGTTTTGAATTGCTGCTGCTTGGTCCTGCCTAAGCTTGGCTTCCAAATTTTTTATAGTTGCTTCTTGGTTTTGCATGAATTTGACCATAAGCTCCTCCATGTTGGACTTCTTTTCAGGTACTTGGAACCCTGGGGGTGGCTATTGTGCTGCATTTTGATTGCTTTACAAAAAATTTGGATGCTACCTCCACCCTTGATTGTATGTATTGGAGTAGGGATTATTTTATTGTGGCCTGAAAAAATTACCAACATAATTAGCTGTATCAGTAGCTTTAGCAAAAGAATTACCTATCTGGAAGTTGCTCGTATCATGTCCTCCTCCACACAGGTCACAAGTGATGCTCTGAACATGCATTGCTGTTCCCTTCAAGTTGTTGACTTCAACTCTAAGGGCTGCAAATTCAGCTAGTAAGATTGGCATGCAATCTACTCCCTGCACAGCTACTCGTCTTCTTGGCATCATGCATTCTGTTTGCCACTGATAGCTATTTGATGCCATCTCATCGATCAGATCAAAGGCTTCTTCCTTTATTTTTTGATTAATGGTTCTTCCTGCTACTGCATCAATCATAGAACGATTAGTAGGAGATAAATCATTATAGAAAATTTGTACCTAAAGCTATACGGATAGTTGATGATGTGGACATCTCCTCAGTAGTTTCTTAAAATGCTCCCAAGCCTTATATAGTGTCTCCAAGTCCATCTACACAAAAGAAGTGATATCGTTGTGCATCTTGACAGTCTTGGAAGGTGAAAAGTACTTGGCTAAAAATTTTTGGGCTAGGGCATCCTAAGTTATGATAGAACCTGCAAGAAGAGAATGAAGCCAACTTTTAGCTTTATCCCATAAACAAAAAGAAAAAAGTCATAATCTAATAGCATCATCCGACACCCCATTAATTTTAAAAGTATCACAAAGTTCAAAAAAATTAGAAATATGGGCATTTGGATCATCATGCACGTGTCCACTAAATTGGATAGTTGATTGAATCATCTAGATCATCATCGATTTTATTTTAAAGTTATTTGCTCGCACAGGCGGTCTCCCGATGCTCGAAGCTGTATCGGCTACAGATGGTGTGATGTAATTGTTTAATGGACGATGTGCTACTCGAATAGCATCTTTCCATCCCTCGGTGGCCATATCTAATTCTAGATTGATGTCGTTAGGATCTTCAGCTGCCATGTTCCTTTTTTGTTGTAATCTTCTGATGGTCCTTTCAATTTTTGGGTCTAAAGGTAGTAAGTCACTATGTCTAGTACGTGTTATGCACCAAACAAATCTTAAAATAAAGTAAGAATAAAAATTAAAAATAAAATTCTAAAGTAAAGCTAGGATTGAAATTTTAATATTATTTTTAGACATAATCCCCAACAACGGTGCCAAAAACTTGATGCATGCTAATCTATAGCTATGGCAAGTGCATTAGTCGATCAAGTAATAAAGTAAGTGAATAGAGTATTGTCCCAAGAGGATTGAAAAATAAGTACTGAAAAGCTCTTTCCTAAACCTTATTTAGAAGATCGATTTATAAGATTTAAGATAAATAAGATGAAATAAAGAAATAATTAAAAATTATAAGAAAATAGAGAGTGTATAATTTTTAAGGTTTTAAACTCAAAAGCAATATGTTACTAAGGCAATTGGTTCACCAACTCAATCAATACAATATTTAGGTTATTAGATTAATTTTATTTCATGTGACGGTGGAGTCTCCTAGATTATTCACTATCGTTTGGTCCAAGCATAGCAAAACTATCAATATTTATTAACCACCCTTTGGTCCAGGTATACTTTAAATAAATATCAATGCATTAAGTTTTTGTAAAACACTCTAATTAAAATACGCTGCATCCAAAGTGCACTAAAATTTTCACATGCATATGAATTATAAATCGATTCATAATATAAGGTATATAAATCAAAAAGCAATAACATAGATGTACTTGGTCCGTATCATCTATATTCATCAGATTAATTAGAAGATGGCCAATAATCTAAAAGCATTAAGATCAGATATATATACTCTTCATGAATAAAATTTAAAATTAAAAATAAATCATACTGAAGATTATATCAAAAAGAGTGGTTACACCGTAGCCTTAGTAAAATAAAATTTAGTTCATGGTAACAAGATCAAAAATATCAAATAAAATAAAAAAAGCATAAAGAAATTAGACTATTTATTTTCTAAAATTGATCATCTGTTGCTGTTAGTGTAGAGAACTTGATGAAGAAGAAAGCTGCTTCGTGTACTGATCTTCAAAAGAAGAAAAGAAGAGAAAAGAAAAATAACAAAATTAAAAGCTATTTCTCTTCTCACCCTAAAACCTCTCTCCGTTTCTTCCTATTTCTTTTTATTTTCAACTCTCTATTTCCTATTCCTCGGGCTCTCTGTACAGGTTCTCTACTTAGGTTCTCCTCTCTTCTCTAGTTCTCTTCTCTTCTCTTCGATAATAGCAGGTAGCAGGCCTTTAAATAGACTAAAGAGGAGGAAGATTTCTGGTAGGAATTCCCTTAAAACTAGGTTTTAGACTCCTTAAACAAGTCTAATTCTGGCTTGTTAGATCAGCATCCAATGTATCAAAAATAACTTAAAAATCCTTCAGATCTTTCTTGATTTGGTTGAATTAAACCACAGCCATCCATTCGTCTTGATGATTGAATCGAGACCATTCGATCACGACCAAAGAAGCCTCAGGCACTAGTTAAAAACTCGGGATGAATCTTAGCCATTGGATCCCGATCGACAGCCTTTTTGACTGCACAATCATGCCAAAATCAAAATCATCGGATCAAAATTGGAGCACCAGGAGTCATTGGACCCCATGAAATCCTCGAAATGCCCTCGTCTGGTTACTGTAGTGGTCTACCATGCACCACAAAAAATCCTAACATCAGAGGGGCATTAGCTGGCCGATTTACTGAGTGTGGTCAGATCTGTGGTCGAGCCGATCTGATTCTAAGCCGGTTCAATCTAGATCGATCGACAATATACTTTTATTATTATTATTATTTTTCTTTGAAATTTGATTTTGAGCTTGTTTGAAGTTCGTTTTGCTTGAAACTTGTTTCATTTGAACCAGAAAAATAAGATCTTTATATTGATAGTCTTTTTTCTACACAAGATTAATAAAAATATTAATTTTTTAAAAATAAATAAATTTATTTTATAATTTAATACTTTTATTAGTGTATTTTTAGTACTTATCACGAGTCATGACTCTGATTCTCGGTAGGGTACTAAGTAAGATATCGCAAGTGTGAAGAAAGAACTACTTTCATTGTTCAAAATATTGTATGTACATCAAAAAAAAAAGAAGAAAAAATATAACTGTTCGAGGCTCTTAACCTCGGGAGGTGTGGTGGCGGACAAAGTTGGGACGTTCTCCACAACCTTAGGGTCGTGCATGGGTTCAAGGGTCTCTGCAGTAGGTTCGGATGGATCGGGAGCAAGCTCGATGGGAGGAGGGTTGATCACAGCTGTGGATGATCCCGCCTCTTCGTCAGGAACTTCTCCTTCCAAGAAGCTGAGATCAATCTTGGAAAATTTTTAATTCATCCTGCTTTCACAAAGCTCAAACCCCTTGATGAAGGCTTGCTGGTCGAACTCAACATTCAGTTTCCTCATTTCGAAAGAAACCTTGAACTCTTCTATGGCCCAGACCTTCACCTCTAAGACTTACTCCACCATTTGATCCCTCAATTCAGCAATTTCAATCTCTGCCTTCTTCCTTCTTTCCTCTAAGGCCAGAGCAGCCTTTAGTCCAGTAGAGACAACCTCCTCCTTCCTGAGTGCATCTTGGACACTCCCAATTTCGACCGCCTTCTCCCTTGCAAAACACTCAACCTCGGCAACCTTCTCTGCTTGGAGGTAGCTAACCTCGGCTTGAAGATCCTCCTAGACCTTCAGTGCTTCAGCCTCCTATCGATGCATGCTTTTGATGTGGGTGAGTATTTGATGACCCGACTACAATAAGTGAATGATAATATAAAAAAGAAAAGAGAGAAGAAAGAAAGAAAAGAAAAATAATAAGGCAGCTACCTTGAAGAAGGTCCCAAGGGAGCCCTAGATGAGTTGCGTTTAGTCAAGATCGGCCATGCGGTCCACCACCTTGGGCATGGCAAACTTATCTATTAAATTCTGGATGATCTCCGAGTTGTCGAAGGGATCTTCTCCTAAATCATTGTCATCGTCGTTAGACTCATCAGAATGAGCCTTGTGGAACATCTTCACGATAATCAACTTCTTCTTCTTCTTCTTTTCTCTCTCTCTCTCTCTCTTTTGATAGGAGGTTCCGGAGTGTGATCCCCAGTAGGAGGATTCGAGGATGTGGGAGGAAGGGAGCCTCCTTCAATAGTACCAACCTCGACGATCGGGACGACGTCGATGCCTTCAGCAACTTTGGAGGCAACGGCGGTAGCTGTGGGGGTTGTAGAGCTTGGAGCACTGACCTTCGCCCTCTTTGAACTTCCGCCTGGCATCTTTTCTTTCCTCTTTTGGGCATAAAGCCCCTTGGTGAGCATTCTGACTACTTTAGTATCCATCTCTGTAATAAAAAAAGAATTCATAATCTATGGCAATATACATATGAAATTCCATAAGAGTTCAAGAAGTAAAAAGTATATCGGTAGGGTCGAGAGGGCTCAAATCCATATTAAAAAGGGTTTGTTCTTTTAGAAGGTTAGGAAGGAGAGGAGCTTGGTATGTCTTGAGTTTGTTGAAGGAATCAAGATCGGCTTTATCTAAATTAGGAGCTCGATAGACCAATTCTCTAAGAAAACCCTAAGGGGGAAGCCCTAACATCAGAGTTGGATAGTGCATAAAGAAAAACTTCTCCTTTCAATTGTAAATGAAATAAGGAGCACCTTTCAGTAGCCTCTTCTTATCGAACTGAGGTGAGAAGTACCACCAATCCTTTGCAGAAGGATGGCATTTGAAAGTGTAGAAGTTCCTAAAGAGAGAAATAGTCGGACGTACTTTGGCTAGGTAGCAGAGGGAGAGAAATCTGATCATGAACTTAAAGAAGTTTGGTACTGCAGAAGCTAGGAAAATGTTTAGGAAGCAGAAAAGTGCAATTACGAAAGGTGTGAGCGAAAGTCGCAGTTCGGCGCAAAGAGCTTCTAAATATAAGCAAAATCAGCCAGATGGAGGAAAACTAGCCTGATTGCTTGATTTAGAGAGTTCTAATTCATACTCCAAGGAGATCTCATATTGAATCCTAATCAAAGAAAGATCATTCTGGGTCAAGGCATAGGGAATGGTATCCGATATGAAGGGTTTGAAGGAAACAGTGCAAGGTTTGCTAAGCTATTTTCAAAATTTTTCAAAAATAGCAAAGAAGCAGTGAAAAATAATTAATCTAATTAATTATATACTGATCATATCAGATTATTTAATCCTGCATATTATGATCTAAATATAATATGCATGCATACATTAATAGATCTGAAAATAAAACTATGTAGTAAACTATTTATTACATCTACGTGTTCAGAACACAATACCTTTTCGTGGGTAGTTGATCACCATGATTTTATCATCATCAAAGAGTTTCACTAGTCATGATATAGCCATACAAGTGTCTGGCCTCCATGGATCATCCACATGAGGCTCTTGATCCTGATTGGCTCCCACACGAGTGCTAGCTCGACATTGGTGTCTTTCAAGGGCTGTTTTGATCGAACGCCTTTGATCCTTGTCTACGGGCCTCATGGATGCTTCAGGTCACTGGTAGATGTAGTAGAGGGATAGAGGAGGTTTTTCACGAAGTTGCATGGGCTTTCGACACTCGTAGCTTATGAAATGGATTCTCGAATCCTAGGTCAAAACACTAGATCAAATGCACCTTGAAACCTTGCGCTAGCCTTTCTCTATTTTTTCACCTCATGGGATTTTTTAAAACTTTTTCTCAAGCACCAGGAGGCTTATGGAAGTCCTCTCTCAATCTTAGATCCATTCTCTCATGTCCCAAAAATTCCTCCTATTTATTTTGCGCCAAAGAGAGTAGACACCATGTGGAGAGAAAGATCGGGTTGGTTGTTAGGCCAAATTCAAACTCATTTTGAATTCAACCTTCAAACCACCTGATCCCATCTACTTAGGAATGTGAGAAAGGATGGGCAACAACCTTTTTTGCATGGAAAGGAATCATGAGAAACCTTTTCTCATGTAGCAAAATTGTCGCACAAGAGAAGGGTGGTGCATGGATAAGGTAGAGTTTGTTTTTTATCCAAATTTGAATCTCATTCAAATCAAAACAAATAACAACCAAACCTTATCCATTTGGAATGTGGGAGACCTACTCAAAAGCTCATTTATGCATGAGAAATAAGTTACAAGAGAATTAGATTAAATTTTTATGTAGGCATGGGTTAAATGGCACAGGGAAAGAAGACTAGTCAAACTAGTCTTTGAAATTCAAACTTGAACCAATTGAACCAACCAATTCAAAATAGGTTAGGCCCAGTTAGGCTAATTTAAACCTAGCACATTTAGGCTTAATTAGGCTCAATTAAATTCCAATAAAATTAAAAATTGATTAAGCCCAATCTCTGATCAAATCAAAGATCAAACCTCCTCGGTGATTAGGTCAACCAACGACCTAATCGGATAAGACCCAACTGAAATCAATTCAATTAGACTTGGACCAAAAATAATTACTCAATCAAATTAATTTAATTAGTGATTAAATCACTAATAAAACCTCTCATAAAATCAAAATCCAAATTCAGTGGATATCCGGACAATAGAGTCCCATCAAAATGAAACTCTTGATCGAAGGTCCCAAACTAGTAGGACTCTTGATCCCGAAATCCGAAATAAGTGAAACTCGTGATTATGGAGTCCCAACTCTCAATCACAGAGTTTTAGACATGTAGGACTCAGAGTTTTAGAGCTGTGGGACTCTTGGTCGAAGAGTTTCAGTCCAGTGGGACTCTTGACCATAGACTCCCAGACATTGAGACTTAGTATCCTAACCTAGTAGGACCCCCGATCGAAGAGTCTCAGTCTAGTAGAACTCTTGACCATAGAGTCTTAGTCGAGTGAAACTCTTCACCAGCCATTAGATCAGGTAGGAACCTCTAGTGTGTGTGATTCTGTAGGTCCAAACCTAAGCCGGTAGCACAGAAATCAATTTCTATACTAATCGAAGTGACCATCTAGCAATGGTACCCGACGTTTGGATAGGTCAAATAATCATAATTGCAACATTCAGAACCTACGTGAATATGGTTATCGTATAATTCATCTCTATGACCTCTATGTAATAGATGACTCAAGATTAGACTATCAACCCTAGAAAATACATCCATGTCGTATCTTAAAGCAATTAGTTCCGTGACTCCTCACTAAGACTATCCTGATCAAGATTTTACTAAATTGAAATACAATTGAATACAACTCCTAAAATCAGGAGTGGTCAATCCCATCTTGATACACGCACCGACTCCATAAGTACTTGATTGTGTCCAGAAACCTTCCATCACTGAATTAGAAATTTAGATAGTCCGACACCAAAACACACTGAGTTGCTTGAAAGTCACCATGGTGATCTTAGGTCGGAGGAACATTTATATCCATATTCCATCAGAGCTAATCTTGATAGAAGAAAAACCCCGAAGTTGATCATGTTCAGTATAGATGTACCCATATATCTCACTTGCATGCCATATCAGTGTCTCAACACTCCTTGATTATGAGGACAACCAACCTATATGGCACACAACGACCTATACTTGATAAACATTGTCGTCCTAAGTAACAATGTATCATTTGATTGTGAACTATTTAAGGACTAAATGATAAATTCTTCTTTACCGAATCTAGATAGTCCTAAGAACTTCATCGCAACATAGGAGTTCATTAGAAGACAACAAAATTTATGATGAAAAATGCCAAATTTTTTTTTTATTAATTTATAATTTATATATAATTATAAATATATGGCCCAACCATCAACAGACTGATGATTGACTTTGGGATACATTTCCAACAATCTCTCACTTGGACTAAAGTCAATCGGTGCAGTATCTAATACTTATCTTCGACTAAAAGTCGTCGAACTCCTTCACCGCAACAGCTTTAGTGAATAGGTCGGCTAGGTTCTCCTTTCCATTGATCTTCTGAAGGTCGACATCATCTCGATCCATAATATCTCAGATAAGATGATAGCGATATAGAATATGCTTCGTCCGCTGGTGTGCCTTTGGTTCCTTCACCTGAGTAATGGCTCTAGAGATATTGCAATTGAGCAGAACTAGACCATCAAGGGAGGGTGCTACTCCAAACTCGGTGATAAATTTTCTTAGCCGCACCGCTTCTTTGGCAGCATTTGATGCAGCGACATACTCCACCTCACAAACTGAATCAGCATAATGTGCTGGTTGGAACTCTTCTAGCAGACGGCCCCACCATTAAGGATAAATATATATCCTGACACACTCTTGCTATCATCACGATCAGACTGAAAACTGAAGTCTGTGAATCCCATAAGTTTTAAGTCTGATTCACCATAAGCAAGCCATTGATCTTTAGTATTTCTTAAATACTTTAGGATGATTTTAACAACCTTCCAGTAATTCTCCCCTGGATTAGATTGGTTTCTACTCACTACACCTAGTGAGTATGCCACATTTGATCGCGTACATGTCATGGCGTACATTATAGAATCTAATGTAGAAGCATATGTTATTCTATTCATACACTCTCTATCTAGAGGTATTGTTGGACAATTCCTCTTTGAAAAAAAAATTTCATGGTCTATCGGTAGATAGCCTTTCTTAAAATTTTGCATGCTGAAGCATAGTGTCAATGTACGTAGATTGGGACAATCCAAGCAACCTTTTAGATCTATCTCTATAGATCTTCATCCCTAGGATGTAGGAAGCTTCTCCTAGATCTTTCATGGAGAATTATGATGAAAGCCAGATCTTTATTTCTTGTAATGTAGGGACATCATTTTTGATTAAGAGAATGTCATCCACATACAATATTAGGAATACTATTGCTGGATCATTAGCCCATTTGTATATGCAGGACTCCTTTTCATTCTTAACGAAGCCATACGTTTTGATTGTTCTATTAAATTGTATATTCCAGCTTTGAGATGCCTACTTTAGTCCATAAATAGACCACTGAAGCTTACACACCTTAGACTCATCTATAAATGTGAAACCTTTAGGTTGTATCATATACACCTCTTCATCTAGCTCTCCATTCAGGAAAGCTATTTTCACATCCATTTGCCAGATTTCATAGTTCAGATGGGCAGCTATGGCAAGCATTATCTAAATGGATTTGAGCATTGCCATAGGAGAGAACGTCTCATCATAGTCAATACCATAACATTGACGATACCCCTTGGCAATCGATAGGCTTTATAGGTCTCTATCTTTCCATCTATGCCTCTTTTTCTTTTGAAGATCCACTTACACCCTATGGGTTTTACTTCTTTGGGTGGGTCAACCAATGTCCATACATCATTGACCTTCATGGATTTCATCTTGGATTTCATGGCCTCAAGCCATTTCTCAGAGTCAGATCTCTGCATTGCATCTATATAGGTGATTGGATCCTGATCGTTCTCATCAAGTTCGATAGGATCCCCATCCTAGTCAGAAAATCATAGTATCTGATCGGTTGATGTGGTACTCTATCAGATCATCTTAAGGATGCAGCTATAATGGATTCTGAGTTTGATCTAATTAGATCCAGCTTAGGTTCAATAACTTATGTCTGTTCTTTCACCTATCATACTTCACCAAGTTCGACCTTAGAGGCATTAGTTCCTTCACCAAGGAACTCCTTTTCTAAAAAGGCTGCCTTAAGACTGACAAACACTTTTTGCTCATTAGCAAGATAGAAGTAGTATCTTTTGATTTCTTTTGAGTAACCTATAAAACTATACTTATCAGACCTAGGTCCAATCTTATCTATTATCAAACATTTGACGTAAGTCGGACACCCCCAAACCCTAAAGTGTGCACGCATTGGCTTATGCCCTGTCCATATCTCATATGGTATTTTATTAATAGATTTACTCAGAACCCTATTTAGAATGTAACAAGCTGACTTGAGCGCATATCCCCATAGGAAGATCAACAAACCAGCAAACCCCATCATGGATCGAACTATGTCCAATAAGGTCCGATTTCTCCTTTCAGGCACACTATTATGTTGTGATGTTCTAGGAGGGATCCATTAGAAGAGAATCCCATTCTCCCTAAGATATGTCAGAAACTCATTGGAAAGGTACTCACCCCCTCAGTCAGATCGAAGAGTTTTAATACTCTTTTCAATTTATTTTTCTACCTCATTTCAAAATAGTTTGAATATTTCAAATGATTCCAACTTATGCTTTATTAAATAGACATACCCATACCTCGATAGATCATCTATGAAGGTTATGAAGTAGAAATATCCACCTTGGGCACTTAAGCTTATGGGTCCACATACATTCGAATGTACTAGACTCAGGAGTTCATTGGCTTGTTCAACTTTTTCAGCAAAAGGTGACTTGATCATCTTACCAAGAAGATAGAACTCACAGATCGAAAGTGACTCACAATCACTAACCTCAAGAATTTCTTCTTGAGCTAACCTATTAATTCTATTTTTGCTAATATGATCTAGCCTATAGTGCTGAAGATAGACATCAGACACATTACTAATTCTAGGACATTTACCGGAGGATTGAATCATGTTAACAGGCAAAGAAAGTAAATAAATTTTATTATTCAATTATCCAATCAAAATTTTAACACCATTCAAAATGATATTATAAATTTTTTTTTTATTGATATTTCAAAAACATTCATGGCCAAAAGGTCTACAGAAATGATATTCAATAAGAAAGTTGGACAATAATGACATTCATTAATAGAAATGACATTAAATAAGAAAGTTGGACAATAATGATATTCATTAAGAATAACTTTATTTGAATTGATTACAAGATTTATGATTTCTAAAGCTAGAATTAAAACTTATCTTCTATCTCCAGCATTTAGAAATCTCTCATCTTGATCAAAGCTCCTATTGACCTGCAAGCCCTGCATAGAATTACAAATATGATAAGGGCTTCTAGTATCTAATACCCAGGCAGTAGAATCAAATAAGAAAAAATTACAAGATGTTATCACATAATTACCTTACCCAGCAACCACTTGCTTCTTCCTCGATCTGTTTGGGTCCAAAGAGGCAATGTATAGAGGATAGTTTCTCTTCTAGTATCCCTGCTTCTTGTAGAAGAAGCACTCTACCTAGCTCTGATCAAACTTGTACTTCTTAGTCTGACCATGTGCAGACATCACAGCATGCAGCTGCACCTTCTTATTTTTCCTCTTCTTGTTCTTCTTCCTTTTCTTAAAGGGTTGATGATCAGAAGAAGACCCTCCCACTACATTCACCATCTTCTTATGGAGTTGGTAATCCTTCTCAAAGTTCTGCAGCAATCCCAATAAGCCGTGGTAGTTTACTGTAGGCTTTGTCATTCTAAAATGAGTTAGGAAGGGGAGGAAGGACTTGGACAAAGAATTAAAGATCGCATTCTTACTGAGTTGCTCATGTAGGAAAAAGCCCAACTTGCTAAGGCGCTTAATCATCTCGATCATGTATAATACATGATCAGTGACTGAGACTCCGTCCCTCATCTGAGTGTTGAAAATGACACAACTTATTTTATGCCTTTCAACATCGTCCTACGTGTCGAAGGAGTCATTCAACATTTGAAGCATCTCCTATGGCTGGGCATTTTCAAACCTACGGCTGAACTTGTCGTTCATTGCCACCAGCATTATACATCAAATGGTGGTGCGGTCATTGAGCCACTTCTGATAAGTATCTCGGACCGCTCCCCTAGCGTTCGAGGCTGGCTTCTCAGGTGTTGGATCCATTATCACATAAAGGATCCGCTTATGCTCTAGGATGATTTTCAATTTATGATACCAGCTATCGTAGTTGGGTCCCATTAATTTATCATGGTCTAACAATGATCGGAGTGATAGATTAGTGGCCATGTCTGAACAAAAAAAAAAAGAAAAGCTAAATCTAATTAGTATATGAATTATTAATCCTAAAACTTGAATTTTTAGTCTAAAGATTCTTTCACTATTTTATCCAAATTAATATCCTTTACCTCCAATTTGAGGAATTACTTTAATTTCTTAGTGGGTACTAGAATCCACATAGACTATACATGAGCCCAACTTTGGTTGGTCAACCCATATGGACCTATGGGTAGATTCAAAATCAATTATTTCTTTAAATAACTTCTAGTAATATTGATTTTGCCCTATTGACCTAATCAAAAGAATTTGGCCTCCACTGAAATAATTCGATTAGGTCCAACCATTAACATGACCATATTTGATCTTATCTAATCAATAAATGATCAGGCTTGACTTTGGTCGGCCAACCTAACCACCATCAGAAAGACTTAACCAAATTATCATTTTATGAATGATAATTTTATTAGTCAATAATTATCAGGCCTTTGGGCCTCCAATGATCATTATACTAATGAATCCATTATCATGTAACTTAATGGGAGGCTATGATTTAGTTATCTATATAACTATTTCATTTTTAAGGATCTAATAATTTTAGAGGATTTAGTTAACCAATTTAAAAAAATTTAGCGAGCCAATTTTGATCCTTCCACTAACTTCATCAAGTTAGAAAAAAGATCTAATCTAAGCTGATAATAGGAGCACCTAAATCAGTCAGACTGATTTACCTAATAGACATAGGTGAGCCCGAATCACCAATTGATATAATTAAAATCTAACTCACCAAGATGGTTAGATAAGTGAGATCAGTGGAAGGGATATGCCATTAACTCATCAAAGATCGAATCAGTATGAGAAGCTCCTAATTAAAAATCACTGTTCAAACTGCCAAACTTATCTTAGACACCATCCGGTTCATTAGTTTTAATTTGACCAATCTAGTAATTTTGGATTCGACCACGTAGCCTTGAATGAAGTCTATTTGGTCCTTGTTAAAGGCATGGACTTGACCAACTACAACTATTATAATGGAGTCTATAGAGTCCTTGACCTAATCTAAATTAACATTTAATTAGATTTGATCAATTACTCTAAATTAGTCCACCTTTTAACTAACCATAGGTCTAACCTAATTTATGGGCCTAATTCAGCTAACCCAATAACCCACAAGTTTATGATTAATAACTTAGAGTCTTTATTCATAATTCTAGATACTAAATCATTATACTTAAATTTTAATTAAGTTTATAGGTCGAGGGTTAGGATTCAGCATTTTAAAAATATTTTTTAATTTTGAAAGATTCTTTATAACTTAGCAATGTTCATTAATTGAGTCGACTCATTAAATCATCTTAATTCATAAATAATACCAGTTGTAGGGTTTAGTCTAAAACTATGTACACTACATAATCAAGAAATTATGAATCAAACTTTATCTAATTATGCATTCATGATCATAAATCAGATTAAAGTCTAATATAATTTGATCATAAAAATATTAGATCAAATCTAGTAATTCATGATTAACGATATAGATTAGCAACGTACCAGGATAACCTTTTCACTATAGGGGGTAAATCCTATAGCAGGACAACCTGCAATCCGAGCGATCTGAATTTTAATTTTTTAGATCTAATTACTCAAATTATTAGATTAATATTTAAATTAAATCTAAATTATTAATCTAAATATGCAAGCATATCATGTTTAAGAAATCTGGCTCTGATACCAATTGAAGGAAATAGTGCAGTGTTTGCTAAGCTATTTTCAAAATTTTTCAAAAATAGCAAAGAAGCAGCAAAAGATAATTAATCAATTAATTATCTATCGATCATATCAGATTATTTAATCCTACACATTATGATTTAAACACAATATACATGCATACATCAATAGATCTGAAAATAAAACTATGTAGTGAACTATTTACTACATCTACATATTCAGAATACAATACCTTTTCACGGATAGTTGATCATCATGATTTGATCATTGTCAAGGAGTTCCACTGGTCATAATGCAGCCACACAAGTATTTGGCCTCCATGGATCATCCACACGAGGCTCCTGGTTCTGATCGGCTCCCACGCGAGTGCTAGCTCAACACCGGAGTCTTTTAGGGGTTATTTTGATCGAATGACTTTGATCCTTATCTATGGGCTTCACGGATGCTCTGGGTCACTGGTAGATATAGTAGAGAGGTAGAGGAGGTTCTCCATGAATTTTCATGGGTTTTCGTCACTCGTAGCTCATGAAATGGATTCCTAAATCCTAGGTCAAAACACTAGATCAAATGCACCTTGAAACCTTGTGCTAGCCTTTCTCTATTTTTTCACCTCATAGGATTTTTCAAAACTTTTCTCATGTACCAGGAGACTCACAGAAGTCCTCTCTCAATCTTAGATCTGTTATCTCACATCCTAAAAATTCCTCCTATTTATTTTGTGCCAAAGAGAGTAGACACCGCATGGAGAGAAAGATCGGGTTGGTTGTTAGGCCAAATTCAAACTCATTTTGAATTCAACCTTCAAACCACCTGATCCCATCTACTTAGGGATGTGAGAAAGGATGGGTGACAACCTCTTTTGCATAGAAAGAAATCATGAGAAACCTTTTCTCATGTAGCAAAAGTGTCGCACAAGAGAAGGGTGGTGCATGGATAAGGTAGAGGTTGCTTTTTATCCAAATTTGAATCTCATTCAAATCAAAAAAAATAACAACCAAACTTTATCCATTTGAAATGTGGGAGACCTGGTCAAAAGCTCTTTTATGCATGGGAAATAAGTCACAAGAGAATTAGATTAAATTTTTATGTAGGCATGGGTTAAATGGCATAGGGAAAGAAGACTAGTCAAACTAGTCTTTGAAATTCAAACTTGAACCAATTGAACCAACAAATTCAAAATAGGTTAGGCCCAATTAGACTAATTTAAATCCAACATATTTTGGCTTAATTAGGCTTAATTAAATCTCAATAAAATTAAAAATTAATCAATCCCAATCTTTGATCAAATCAGGGTTCAAACCTCCTCGGGGATTAGGTCAACCAATGATCTAATCGGATCAGACCCAACTAAAATCAATTCAATTAGACTTGGTGAAGGGAAATCCTAATTTCTCGGTCCAGGTTCATTCAGATCTGATCAGATCAAGAGATATATTTCAAAATTTTTTCTCTTTGATCTATATCAGATCGAAATGTTTCAGATCTGATTCTTATTATTTTAATAAATAAAATAAAATAAGAAATAAATTAAATTAAATTTAATTTACCTGATTTGGGTAATCCTATTATCCTGTTGATGATCCTGTTTGCAGCGGAAGGTTCTGAATCTAGCCACGCAAGCACCTGGCCTCTACCGGTATCCACTCAGGTTGGATCTGGAGATCCTCCTCTTCTCTATCACGTCTCCAAAAATCAGATTTGGATCTGATCTGGAGGATCTTCAAAACTCCTTTTGAAGATCAGCAGTCGTCCTTTGCAGCAGCGCAGCCTTCTTGCTTTTGATCGCCTTTCTTTGATCTGGATCGCACCAACCAAAGTCCAAAACCCTTTTGGACGTGGAGAGGAGAGGGAGAAGGAGGTTTGGCATGGAGGAAGAGGGGAGAGGCAGCCTTGGGCATGGGAATTATGATTCTCAATCATATCATTTTCAATCTGAGTTGGGCGCAGGGTCTTATTTATAGACTAACTGTGATCCAACTCCTCTTCTTCCCAACCAATCACAACCCTTTGTGAAATCAGATCTAAATCTGATTGGTGGGAATAGAGTCCCCTGGATTCCTCCTTAGAGGGTGCCTAAGACCAGTCAAAGTTGGTTCTTAGAAGAACTCTAATTGGAATCCAAAAAGGAGATGGAGTCCTTGTCCAACAAGGACTCCTAGGCGCCTCCAACTTGGGCACACGCCTAGGGTGGCGTGCGCCCTCCTCCTTGCCAGGTTCTGGCAGGGGGACAGGCCCCCACCAGCTCTCCAATAGGTGCATGACATGTGGTCAAAGGTCAAAGTGTCAATGGTCAACATTTGACCAGTCAAAGGTAGACTTTTGACCAAAGTCAAAGAACAAGAAATGGCAGGTGACCAAAAATGGCAGGTAATGTCTTACAAAATAAGACAACCTTTTCTGACTTGGACAACCTCCAGTCAGACCATATGAAGGCCTCTGATTGAGCACAAACTCCTTTGGCTCAGACAGGACAACTTATTTATGATAGTAAAAGAAGAACGTTAGGTTCAATCGAGTGCTAGCACGATTTCCTTGAACCTAATTGAATCTCATTCAGATCAATTGAACTAGATCAGTTCAATTGATGATCACCAGATTCAAACCCTTGTTTGTGTGACCCAGTTAGGTTCAGTTCTGTATGGTAATGGGATATGTCATGATCTCTATCATCGACATCATCGAAACTCCTTTCGATGGATCAGAACTCTTCTGATTCGAACAGCTAGAATGATCGATCATCTAAATCATTCTAATTGCTCCCAAAATCCACCAGTGACACCTAGCAGTATATGGTGGCAACCCATCAGAGCTGAATGCGAACCTCTTGGTGCAGCTACCTGTGTGATTAAGTTCTTCTATCTTGAGCCCCGATCAGATTAGGGTTAAGGTGAAACTCGTCAAACCCTAGTCTCTGTCATATGATGTAATCATTCGATTCGAGTCCAATGTGAAAATCTAAATAGAAACTCTTTCTATTATTTCACTCTGCCATGGCCATGGACTTCTGGACTTGATTCTCATGATTATCATAGGGCTGCTCCTCTACCACCGAGGTAGATAGATTCCATCTTGATGCCATCCAGTTCCTACAATGAACATGCTATAGCCAACATACACCTCAGGGTTCCATATGGCTAGGAGATCCGAGTAATGGTGTAGTCAAACTATAACACCCTCAAGGTGAACTGTCCGATGCACCTCAGGTCAAAGAACCAGACACACTACTGCAGCATCGAGTCAGTCATTGACGAGAAGGTAGACTCCCTAATGACTACTCGAGGTGGTCACGCTCAGTGCCCTCGTTCTCTAACGAGTACCTGTACTCTCGCTCCGGTGTCTCCACACCGTAGACTCAAGACTCATCTACTAAAGAGAAGCGATTGTACACCAACCTTCCGGATCAATCACCATCCTCGTGATGATCCTATGGTCGGGAGCATTTTATGAGTTAATAATGATTATTCATGTCTTAAATTTTCAACTCTTGAAAATATGAATTATCATTACCATTAACTCAAAGGATGTATCACAGACACTAAATACACATATGTGATAGAAAATAACCCATTTTATTGATTTAGTCAAAATTATAATTTTGCCCCTAGAAGTGTATTACAAGTGTCAGCCAATTCTGGCTTCTAGGGCACATATATCTAACAATCTCCCACTTGTCCTAAAGCCAATTGGCTACAAGTCTAAGTCGAAAATCTCCCATTAATGTTTCTAGTGGGTGGGCTGTCTGAACTGACTCAGTCACCATCAGCTCATCAGACATCGAGCCCAACGTGTAATATCTGGCCTTATTATCTTCATCTATTCATTTCTCCAGAGATGCTCTCTGTTCAATGGATGGATGGGCTGGTAAGGTGGGAGGCTCCTGATCCAGTACATGGGTTAACTTTTCAGAACCCAAAACTATTTTGTAGTTCCTAAGCCAATCTTTATAATTGGGTCCAGTCAGTCTATGTGTGTCCAGGATACGTGCCAATGGATTGGACGCAGATATTTTCCTGTAGAGAATCAAAAATTCTAGTTAGATATTGTAATTTTGACTTGACCAATTTGTTTAGGGATTTTATTTTTAAACAAATTAGCTCCCACTATTTTCTCGGATCTCTACACTTCCTCTGTAGAGATGTGAAAATCTTCACGATTAATGATTTTTAGTGGGTGGTGCGGTCTCACCAACTGACTCATCACCTCACCTAATAGTTATTGGTGATGGGTTAGCCAATGAGTGAACAACTCTTGTTCAATGATTCTCTAATCATGGTGCACCCAAACTTGGTCTCTAATTCATGAATCTCATCGTATCCAGAATATTGATCCACTCCTTAGTTAAGTCAGACCCACCATTTGCACAGACTGGGTTTCTAATTGAGTCTCTCACCGTATCTGGAATATTGAGCCCAACTCATCCTCCAGCCCATAGCATCCAATGCCTAATAGACATGGTTGCATCTTCTCGGTGCAACTAAGCCATTATATCCAGTCGAGAATAATCAACCCCGAGAAGGGCCCACACGTCTATAATGGTGGAAGACCTCAGACTTAATCTTTTCTTAGGGAGAATTGATTCAGGTCTCATTAAACTAGACTTGTCATAGTCATAACAATTATAACTAACCTAGTGGCATGGGTTAGCTCGGATTATTGACCACCTCAGATCAGAACTGTGTCAACAGATATGGCCACGTAAGTGAGACCGGTGGAAGGAATATGCCATTAACTCGTACAAGAATGCATTCAGGTCGAGTAGCTTCTAATTAAAAACCAGTCGGTCGTATGTGCCAAACTTACCTTAGACACCAAATTGTTGAGCCAGAACCAATTGAGGTTAGCCTACAATCCAGACTCTAACCTCTGAGCCTAATTAGGTCTTGCTTGATCGTGACTCGATCTTGACCCAGACTTAATCCTATTAGGCCGGTCAATTTAAGCATTGTTGATCCCATCTAACCAACTCTTCAATCTTTGATTAAGGACGAACGCGCAGCACCCCTACACATCATAAGAACACCCCATTTGAATGGAAGAAGATCTTAAAAGCCCTACTTATTCTTATGTATAGACGCCAAGGAAACCTAATCAGAAAGACAACTAATCATAAAATAGCTAATTAGATCTAACATAATATCTCATACTAAAAAAAAATAGATCTAATTAAAACATGTTAATAATCACATATATTCATGCATGCATATTTTTAGATCTAAAATTATCTCATTAATCACTAAAAAAAAATAAATTTAAATTGATTTATCAAAAATAAAATTTAAAAATCAGACCTATTTGCAGAAACTATTCTACAAACTTGTCTAAAACATGCAACTATCGTATCTCATATGAACAAAATTAAAATAATTTATTTCTACTTTTAGATCTATTATACATAGTATAATATAAAAAATAAAATAAAGAATCTAAAAATTTAATTAATCAATAAAAATATGATTATACTAGACTACACAGAATAATTCTATACCTAGTTCTAGTTATGTATCTCATACAGTATTAGATCAGATTAATTAATTTAATTTTTATTTTTATTTTATTCTTAATCCATATCTCAGTGATATCTAAAATACTATTAATCAATAAGTTAGATCTAAATAAATTTTATAAGAACCGGCTCTGATACCAGTTGAGAAAAAATCCTGAATTTTTTTGGATCAGGTTTCTGTCACATCTGATGGTATCGATAACATATTCAAAAATCACACTCTTGAGATCCTAATTAGATCTGATACTTTTCAGCATCTAATTTATTGATTGATAAATAAAAAAAATTAAAGAAATTAATCAAATACTTTGCCTTGGATTCTGATATCTGATTACCCATGATAAAATCATGTCGAATCCCTGAGGTTCTGGATCTAGCCAGCAAGCGCCTGGCCCTACCATATCCACCGGACTTAGATTGAAGATCTTCTTCACTCTCTCTTTCTCCAAAAATTAGATCTGGATTTATTTGGAAATCTTCAAAATTTTTTCTGAAAGATCACCATCGTCTCTATAGTTAGTTGCTTGCCTCTTCCTTTTTTCAGCCTTTCTTGCCTAAACTCGCACTAATTCTGAAGCCCAACTTCCATGGGATGGAGAGGAGGGAGAGGCCAAAATAGTGGTGGAGAAGGGAGAAGGAGAAGCCTTGGGCAGCTTAGAGGAGGAGTCTCTAAATGGCATAGAAGGTCTTTTTATTAGACTCTAACGCGCCATATGTAGTGCTGACATCACCCCGATCAATCACGTTCTTCATACCAATTAGATCTAAATCTATTGGTGGAATGACATCACCTAATCCAATCAGATGAGAATCCACTAGATTCATGCCTAAGGGGCCTAAGATTGTGATCCAAAGTCTATAAGTGGCCCACCGCTCACTCCAAAGAACGAACAACTGCAACCAGAGCAACACTGGAGAGACAGCCCCCATCCATATGGGACTCCAGCGATCCTATTCATGGCGCACGCCATCCTAGGCATGCAACCCTTCTTTCTAATTTCAAGAAGGAACAAAGCCCCTATCTGCTCTCTAATAAGTGCATACACTATGGACACATGTTCCACAAGGATTCAAAGTCAACGTTTGACTAAGTCAAAATACAAGAATTAGCAAGTGAACGAAAAATATTGCATGTGTTGTCTCAAATTTATCTCATAATTAGACAATCTTTTCCTAAATGGACAATCTCTAGTGCACAGGATAAGGTACCTGATGAGCACAACTCATTTGGCTCGTCGTATAACTTCTATGATGAAAACCACAGGACAGACATTAGGACTCAATCGTGTGCTAGCACGATTTCCTTGACCTAATTGAATCTTACTTCACATCATAAACTGGATTAAGTCTAATTCATAATTCAGTCAAACTCTTGTTTGGTGATCCAGTTAGTGTTAGTTTTATGTGTGGTATGAATGTCATGATCTCCACTCATCGAATCATTGAACACTCTTTCGATGGATACGACTTTCTGATTCAGACAACATAAATTGATCGATCATTAACTCATTCTAATTGCTCCAAATCACCAGTGGCACTACGCAGCATCTGGTGCACCATCAAATAACATGACCTCTTGGTAGCTACATTGTGTGATTAAGTTCTTCTTTCGTTAGCCCGATCAATTAGGGTTAAGTGACCATCCCCTACATTTCTATCATTGATTTAATTATCTTTGTTCACGTACGAATCATGAAATCTTAATAAACACTCTTTATATTATTTCATCTCTGTCGTGCCATGGGCTTTATAGACTTAGTTCTCATCATGCTCATAGGCCTCGGCCATCCACCAATAGATGATATCTAATCTTGGTGCATCTATCCTTCACAACTGAATATGCTATAGCCATCTACCGAGTTCTGAATTGGCTGGAGATCGACGTCATGCTTGTTAGATATATGTGCCTAGAAGCCAAATTGGCTGACACTTGTAATAAACTTCTAGGGCAAAATATAATTTTGACTAAATCAATTAAATGGGTTTTTCTATTACATATGTGTATTTAGTGTCTGTGATACATCTTTGAGTTAATGATAATGATATTCAATTTTCAAGATTGAAAATTTAGATATAATAATCACTTATTAACTCATAAAATGCTACGGACCATAGGATCATCCATGAGATGCTTGATTGATCGGATGTTGGTGTACAATCGTTCTCTTTAGTAGATGAGTCTAAGTCTACGATGTGGAGACACCGAGATGAGAGTACAGTACTCGTTAAGGAGATGAGAGCACTGAGTGTGACCACTCTCGAGTAGTCATTAGGGAGTCTACCTTTCCGTCAATGACTGACTCGATGCTGCAGTAGTGTGTCTGGTTCTTTGACCTGAGGTGCATCGGCAATTCACTTGAGGGTGTTATAGTTTGACTACACCATTACTCGGTCTCCTAGCCATCGGAACCCTGAGGTGTTTTGGCTATAGCATGTTCATTGTAGGAACTAGATGCATCAACGATGGAATCTATCTACTCGTGGTAGAGAGCAGCCCTATAAATCATCAGAACAAGCCAGAAGACCATGGCCATGGTAGAGTAAATAATAGAAAGGTTTCTATTTATGATTTTCACATCGACTCGAATCGAATGATTACATCATAGACAAGGACTAGGGTTACGAGTTTGCCTTAACCCTAATCTGATCGCGCTCAGATAGAAGAACTTAATCAACATAGGTAGCTGCACCAAGAGTTCACATTCAGCTCTAGTGGTTGCCAACATATACTGCTAGGTTGTCACTGGTGGATTTTGGAGCAATTAGAATGATTTAATGATCATCATTCTAGCTATTCGAATCAGAAAGTTCTGATCCATCGAAAGGAGTTCGATGATGTCGATGATAGAGATCATACATATCCATTACCATTCAAAATTGAACCCTAATGGTCACACAAATAAGGGTTTGAATCTGGTGATCATCAATTGAACTGGCCAATTCAATATGATCTGAATGAGATTCAATTAGGTTCAAGGAAATCGTGCTAAGCAATCGATTGAAACCTAACGTTCTTCTTTACTATATAAATAAGTTGTCCTATCTGAGCCAAAGGAGTTTGTGCTCAATCAAGGCCTTCATATGGTTGACTGGAGGTTGTCCAAGTTAGAAAAGGTTGTCTTATTTTGCAAGACATTAGCTGCCATTTTTGGTCACCTGCCATTTCTTGTTCTTTGACTTTGTCAAAAGTTTACATTTGACATGGTCAAATGTTGACCATGACACTTTGACTTTTGACCACATGTCATGCACCTATTGGAGAGCTGGTGGGCTTCCCCTACCAGAAGCTGGCAAGAGGGAGGCGCACGCCACCTAGGCATGCCCAAGTTGGAGGCGCCTAGAGATCCTTGTTGGACAAGGACTCCATCTCCTTTTGCGATTCCGATTAGAGTCTTCCTAAGAACCAACTTGACGGTCTTAGGCACCCTCTAAGGAGAAATCCAGGGGACTCTATTTTCCATCAATCAGATTTAGATCTGATTTCACAAAGGGTTGTGATTGAGTTGGAAAGAAGGAGTTGGATTCATCTTAGTCTATAAATAAGACCCTATGCCCAACTCAAATTATGATTGAATCACAATTCCTATGCCCCAAGGCTGCCTCTCCCCTCTTCCTCCATGCTAAACCACCTTCTCCCCTTCCTCTCCACGTCCAAAAGGAGTTTTGGATTTTTGGTTGGTGCGATTCAAATCAAAGAAAGGCGATGAAAAACTAGAAGGCTGACTGCTGCCAAAGGAACGACTTTGATCTTACAAAAGGAGTTTTGAAGATCTTCAGATCAGACTCTAGATCTAACTTTTGAAACGATGTGATAGAGAAGAAGAGGATCTCCAGATTCAAGTCTGAGTGGATACCAGTAGAGGCCAGGCACTTGCATGGCTAGATCTAGAACCTTCCGCTGCATACAGGATCATCAACGAGTAAATTGATTACCCAATCAGGTAAATTAAATTTGATTTAATTTATATTTATTTTATTTTATTTATAAAAATAATAAGAATCAGATTTCAGAAAATAATCCTAGATCTTGATTATAGATTAAAAAAAAAATTTCTTAAAATCAATATCTATCTTAATCTGATCAGAATCTTGAAGAAACCTGGATCGGAAAATCAAATTTTTCTTCAACTGGTATCAGAGCCAAGGTTCTAAAAAGTGATTTAATTAATTTAATTATATTTTAATAGAAAATAAATAATTTTAAGATTCACAAGTGAGATGTGATCAATCATGAAATTAGAAAAAAATTAAAATTAAATGATTTGATCTGAGATTTAGAAAATAGCCATGACTAGTTCTAAAATAGAATATTCTATAAAAATAGTCTTGCATTATTTTTGAATTTAATCTGAATTAATCATATTTTAGATACCTTTTATTTCTATTTTTTTGATATTTAAGTGTATAATAACATCTAAAAAAAATAGCAAATAAAATTAATTTAATTTTAACATCATATGAGATATATTGATGCAAGTCTAGATCTATTATAGAATATTTCTACATAGTTGTCTAGATTAGAGTTTTTATTTTGATGAAATCAAATAAATCTAATTTTTAATATTATGAGAAATTAGATCTAAAAATATGCATATTTGATACAAAATGAGATGTATTGCAAATATACCATGATTAACATTGATTTTATATTGAGATATATGAATAATATCTAAAACTGTTCTTGTAGTTATTGCATGTTTCTGATTAAGGGTTCCTCTGCATCCACTATAGAATGAAGAAGGTTAAAGCCCTCTTTCCATTCGATAGGGTTTATGATGTTAGAGGTGTTGCGGTGTTCGTCTTAATCAAAACACCAAAATACTTATTCTACCAAACCCTAGATCCTGAAACCTAGGGATTTATTGTGCATCTATTATTGGTTTATGATACCCTACTTAAATTAAATTAAGATTAATGGATATCAACTAATTAGGTCTAAAAATTGTGAATTTTTAGATCGTAAGATACTAATTTCATAAATACTGGGTTTTGGGGCATTGGGTAGCCACTTAATTAGCGCGTCTAAGTGCGGTGATCAAATCGACATC
>QRFJ01004012.1:0-111733 GCA_006176705.1 Cocos nucifera
CAATAATTTAAAGTACAGAAATTAAATTTCCATAAAAATAAAAAGCAAAAAATTTAAAGTGCAAAAATAAAATTTTTATTAATTAAAATTTTAAAAATTTAAATACTGAAATTTAAAAAAAATAAAATAGCCTGATCTCTGATCTTGGATCGGCATTGGCAGAAAGATGGTGTAAAAGCTCGGCTCTTTCTTCTCGGCAACCCGTTGCTTCGAAGCAGCCTTTAACCCATAGCCTGGCTTCGCCCTATATACAAGCTTCACCTTGATCGAAGATATCATTTTTGAGGCCTGGGGTCCTTTTTATAGAGCTAGGAGGGCTGGATATTTTTTCTAAAGGCAATATGGGACTAATAGCCTTTGTAATCATAAAAATACAAAGAAATTTGGATAAAATTTGAATCAAAATAGCTCTGATATGACTCTAGTAAATCTAATAAAATCCAGCCATTCAATAAGAAATCCAACGGTCTCAAAAATCATCAAAATCGGATGCAGATAAGCTCAGATCGGGTTGGATTAAATTCTGGCGTGGATTCACGCTTGATCGGAGGAAATCTGGCCCGCAAATCATGCTTTGGGAGTCTTGATCACCGTCGAGCAGCAGCTTCTGGACCGTCAGATCATCGCCTGGATCGAGCGCTTGTCGTCCGTATGGTGATCCGCATGATGTTTGTATCTGAATAAAATTCGGAAGCACCGCACAACCGTCCGATCCTGACCGCAAACAACCACATCCGTCCGATCGCGCAATAACTGTTCCCATAGACCGCGTGGACGGCATGCTGCACCGGCACACCGCAACCAATCAGCACCGCTGTTGTTGGACAAAAAAGACTAAATATACCCTTGTGAGCCGCGATAAATTTCTGTAGCCCTTTAAGGTCTAGGTTTCACCACATGCAATCTCTGATTCGCCGGAATTTGCTGAGCTGGCGGTCCTCGCCTAGATCGTGGACCGTGCTATGGCATTCAACGACTGAGTCAGCTTGATGGCTTGGCTTGGCTTGGGGGCTCAGCTTACGGAGCCGGCTGAGCCATTTTCTTTTTTTTTTATTTAATTTTTATTTATTTTATATCTTTCAAAATCATATCTTTTCCATTTTAGCTCGTTTTTACTTGAAATTTATTTTCATTCTGCATTAGTAAAATTGAGCCTCTTCTATTTGATAATTAAAATTTTATTTTTAATTTTTATTATTTTATATTTTTTTATTATTTTTTAATTATTTTAAATTAAATAAAATATAAATTTTTAAAAATTATATATTAAATTGATTATTATTCTTAAAAATTAATATAATTAATTGAATAATTAATACTTCTAATTGGTGAATTTTTATGATGTTATCACACCCCCCAACTTAAAGCTTTGCTCGTCCTCGAGTAAAGAAAGAATTTAGTTTTAAATACCTTTAACTTTAGAGTTTTGAAGTTTACCTAAGCAATTTTCAAAAGGCCATTGATATATATCAGTAGAGCTTAAATGAGATATATCAATGGATTAATACTTATCAATAGAAAAATTAAGTTAAGAATAATAAATTTTTTAGAACTTTTTCTAATATTCCACTTTTATTATCTCTGATTTGTCTAAACTTTCATATAGATAGGTGTATTGCTACTTCCATTTTTATTTTCACATTGCCCACTTTTTGACGTGAATATCATTGCTTACTTAGGCAACGAGACCCAGTTACTTGGTAGGAAACCAATGTTTCTTTATCTTTCTTCTTTCTTTTTTTTTTTTTTTTTTTTTTTTTTTTAACGTTGTGACCACTATGAGTGTTCTTAACTCCTTAAGCTTTCTATTTGATCACATGTTGTGAGTCTTCGGGCCAATGACTCCCAAACCAGTTGCTTTAGGGCATTTAGGTATAGAATACCCCTCGGGCTTACTAGCTCGAATCAAATAGGCTACGAGTTAAGACTAGCTTTACAACGAGCTTCTTTGCCCTTCCCACCTTTTGACACGAAACTCAATGCTTGATTAGGCAAAGAGGCCCGGTTACTCGGTGAGAAGAGTTGGAAACTATTTGTATTTTTATTAAAATAAATTTTTATAAAGAAATGTATAGACCCTATAAGCCTATAAAAAGTAGACTTTGTTGTAGAAAATAATTAGAAATGCTCTAAGAAAAAAATTTTATATTCTAGACTTAACTCTTTATTGAATTTTCTTAATACTTGATTCCTCAATATCTCCATAGATTCTCTATCTTGCATCAATTTCTTTTTTAAAATGCTTAGTTTAATTCGATTCTTAAGCAAATCAAGTATCTAAATACTTAAATACTAACTTTTTCGAGGATCTAAATTTTTAAAAAAAAAATTATTTTTCTCTCCCCCCGACTTAATTGTCCTCAATGAAGAAGAAAAAATAAAGGATGTATAAAAAAATATGGTAGAATAACACCTAACTATATATTCTATATATTTTTTTTTTTTTATCCAGCACATGCCTTTTGTAAATTTGAGCTCTTCCTCCAACTTATTCAAATTATCCTAAAAAATAAACTAAAAAAAAATAAATTAGATAAAACTAAAATATTGGTGCCCTCCCAACAAGCGCTAGTTACCGCTTCGCCACATAATGTAGTACTATCCTGTTCAATATTGGATTGACAAATTCAATGGTTTTGGATGCCAATCTCAGAAGATGATTTATAATCACATTATTAATATAATCTTTATTAATTTTAGGGATATATTTATGATTCTTTCAGACCTATTTATTAAGAATTACTCCTATTTGTCTTCTAAAGATGCTCATGAATGGAGTTTTAGGAGTTAAGTTTAATAATGGGTGCTGGAATGGGACTAAAGGCGATTTTAATTCTGGAGGTAAATTAATGATCCGCTTAAACAATCCATTGACATTTCATTACATGCCTTTTGATTTATAAGAAGAACAGCTTCTTGGGTTGAGGGAATAGACATTGGTTTTATAAGTCTCAGGTAAATCACTATTCCTTTTCCCTTATTTCTATCTCATTTAAATTGGAACTAGCATCAGTACTAATTCCTGGCTTGGTTCTTCTATGTGGTTAGTCTCAGTATTAAACCAATTCCTCTAAATTTTCATTTTGGCAGCATCAGTACTAGCCTCTCTTCACCTGATCTTGATATGGGTCCATAAGAATTCTATAGCTTTAAGTTCGGAATTACTTTAGTATTCTCAAATTGGAATTCTAGATGTAACATTTAGATGATAATTTAAATCCCAGTGGTTGGTGTGGTCATTAGGGTTATTTGAATTGGTAGGTTAGTAGTGATCTAGTTCTCTCTCATGTTAGATCAACTAATTGTCCTATTTGAGCTTCTTAGTCTGGCGATAGATTGTGTTGAGTTAGAATTATTGTTGAAGTTGGTAAATCTATCTCAGCTAATTGTCGTTGAGGAGGTGTATGAAGGCTAATTATAATATGATGCTGATTAACTGATAGGCTTGACCATTATTTAATGGATAATTTGATATTTTGTCAAGTGAAATTGGTCTTGAGCCTGAGTCTGTTGGGATGTCCAAGAAAAATTAAAGTTCTCCAATCTGAATTATATGAATTTAAAAAATGGTCATTAATCAATTTAGAGTATCCTGAGCAGCTTGAACTTCTTCTCGATAAAATACGAACTGTGCAGTCATAGGATATTCACTTACATGAGGTTGGACTAGCCACAGATGAATAACTCTCCTGATTAATTAGAAGATTGTTGACCTAGGCTTAGGAGTTAATCTATTTCTGATCAAGAAGGAATTATCTAATTTTTGGACTATTAGATTATATTAGCATTTCATTATTATGTTTAATGTGAATCAACCATTCAATTAAGTTAACTAAATCAGAAAGTGATTCCTACCATGCATGGTGTAAACCTAATGTATGGTTTAAAAATTTTTAGAATATTTTTTTTATTTATATTATTATTTATTATTTTATTATATTAAAAATATTTTTTTTTAATTATTTTTTTGTAATAATTTAATTTAATTTAATTTAATTTTAATTTTTATGTTAGTTTAATTTTTATTTTATTTTATTTTTAGAGAGAAAGGAGAGGAAAGAAAAAGAGTTCTAAAGAGGTCCTAAGGAGTCCTAGAACTTAAGAAGAGAGAGAAGAATTAAGTTTAATTAGTTTGATGTTCGTAGCAATCAAATTGGTCAATCAATCCTGACTAAGTTATCTAGATCTAAGACAGCTCCTAATTGTCAAGGTCACCTCAAGCCCTCCAAGTGTAGGATTAGCATCAATGGCAGGAAGTGTAAGGTTGTGGAGTCCCCCCATTGCTTGCCTTAGACTCCAATTGTGCTTCCGAGTAAGCGAACGGAACAATTAGAAACACTTCTTCGGGCGCAGACGCTCCCTGAAACCACTTTCCTAGACACAGTTCAAATTGTTATCCTAACCCGTTCAACTCTTAGAATTTCTTGTCCTATTGATCTCGAGTTCCTAGGTTTGATGTCTAATTGACTTTAATTTAAAGGTTGTTAATGCAGGATGTTGGTTGATTGTTGTGGGCTAAGGAAGGGTGACAAATCCCCACTTATCTTGTTTAATTGGGTTGTGCCCTTATTTTGATTATATGAAATAGCACGAAGAAAAAAATTCAATCAAAGGATTTATGCAATTTAACTAGATGCATGTAAAGCTAATTATATTCTGAAAGGCTTACCTTACCCCAGCAATCACCAAAAAAAAAATAAAAATAAAAATAAAACTAATATGATGCATGCTCTAAACAGTTAGGGTTTCTGATCTTATCATGAGGCTTTTAATTAGGTTTAAGTGAATATTTTTTAAATTAATTTAAAAAATAAAATAAATAAATAAATAAATAAAAGAAAAAAGGACTAGGGTTAGGATTGATCTTACCAAAATTAGATGCTTTCTTCATTTTCTCCCCTTTTTTTTCTACAAAATAAATAAAAAAAAAATTAGTAAGCAATATTAAAAAAAAAATCAAAGAAATCAAAGAAAAAAATAGCATCTATTCCTTCCCCGACAACAATGCCAAAAACTTGGGGCGTTTATCGAAATTATTTTTAATAAATTAAAGAAATCAAATAAATCAAAAGCATTTCCGCAAACGCGCCAAAAACTGATAGGAATGCATGTTGTCGTTAAGACACCGTGTTTATCAGTTTAATCCAACTTCTTAAAAAATTAAAAATCAGTAGGAGTGTGAGTTGGGTCGAATCCACGAAGGTAGTGTTTTTTAGATTTGAAATCTTTGATTTTATAAAAGAAAAGAAAAAAAATAAAAGATTTTGGGATCAAAAGTGATGTCAAAATAGAAAAAAGCGAAAATTAAAAGGTGCAGAATTTAAAACTTGGTTACTAAGATCTACTAGTTAGATCTTAGATCTACTTGCAAGGCAATAATTTAAAGTACAGAATTATTGTAATAAAATAAAAAAGCAAGAAATTAAAGTGCAAAAATAAAATTTTATAAATTAAAATTTCAAATTTAAATAATAAAATTTAAAAAAAATAAAATAGCCTGATCTCTGATCTTGGATCGCATTGGCAGAAAGATGGTGTAAAAGCTCGCTTTCTTCTCGGCCACTCGTTGCTTCGAAGTAGCCTTTAACCCTAGCCTGGCTTCGCCCTGTACCAAAGCTTCACCTTGATCGAAGATATCAATTTTTGATGAGCCTGGGGTCCTTTATAGAGCTAGGAGGGCTGGATATTTTTTCTAAAGGCAATAGGGACTAATAGCCTTTGTAATCATAAAAATACAAAAAAATTTGGATAAAAATTTGAATTTCAAACTAGCTTGATATGACTCTGATAAATCGTAGAATCCAGCTTCAATAGAAAACCAACGGTCAAAAATCATCAATGAATGCAGAAAAGCTCAGATCGGGTCGGATTAAATTCTGCGCATTGGATCGCGCTTGATCGGGAAATCTCGGCCGCAAATTCATGGCTCGAGATTCTTGATCACCCCAAGCTGTCATGACGTCGGATCATCGCCTAGATCGAGCGTGCCTCCGATGGTGATCCCGTGATGTTTGTATCTGAATAAAATTCGGAAGCAACCACAGCCGTCCGATCCTGACCGCAAACACCACATCATCGATCGCGCAAAATGTTCCATAGACCCGTGGACCGGCCGCACCGCACACCGCAAACCAATCGAGCACCATTTGTCGGACGAAAAAGACTAAAATTACCTTGTGAGCCGCGATAAATTTCTGTAGACCCTTAAGGGGTCTAGGTTCACGTGGCAATCTTGATTCGCCGGAATTTGCTGGCTGGCGGTCCACGTAGATTTGGACCGGTGATGGCTTAACGTTGAGTCAGCTTGATGGCTTGGCTTGGCTTGGTGGCTCGGCTTACGAAGCGGCTGAGCCGTTTTCTTTTTTTTTTTTATTTTATATCTTTCAAAATTCATATCTTTTCCATTTTAGCTCCGTTTTACTTAAAATTTATTTCATTGTGATCAGTAAAATGAGCTCTTTCTATTGATAATAAAATTTTATTTTTTAATTTTTATTATTTTTATTTTTTTATTATTTTTTTAATTAATTTTTTAATTAATAAAAATATAAATTTTTCAAAAATTATATATAAATTGATTATTAATTCTTAAAAATTAATATCAATTAATTGATAAATTAATACTTCTATTGGTGAATTTATGATGTTTATCAGCCATACACATCAGTATGTACTAGGGCTAGTAGATTCATGGCCCTCTTTTCCCATGTCCTATAAAAGGGAGCTTAGTTATTTTGCCATGAAGACATGATTCATAAATTAGATATGACTCGAAAGTCAATGGACTCAATAGTCTGATTTTCTCCAATTTGTTAACTCCATCTTCTGCTATATGACCTAGCCTTAGGTACCATAAATACCTATCATTTGGACTATCCCTGAGTAATTTTGATCTCATGGCATTCATATTTTGCTCGATATTAAAGACAGATACATCAATATGTAATTGGTAGAGACTGTTAATTAGGAAACCACTTACAATTTTATTTCTTTCATAAAGAATATTACAATAGTCCTTAAGAAAACTAATTACATAGCCTTCTTGTGCTAAACATGAAACATAAATTAAATTTCTACTTGTAGCAGGCACATAATAACAATCCCTAAGTACTAAATCTATGCCAGATGGTAGTCGAAGAAGGTAGGTTTCCATGGCCACAGCAGCAACCCTTGCACCATTTTCGACACATAGGATCATCTCACCATCCCTCAGCCTCCTGCTATTCTTAAGACTCTGCATGGAAGTGCACAAATGAGCACTAGAACCAGAGTCAAGCACCCAACTGGATGCAAAAGAAATCATAAGGTTAGATTCAATAACGAGCATACCTCCAGAAGGACCTGTCTCCTTTTTATTCTTCAGGGTGGTCAAATATGTAGGGCAGTTCTGCTTCTAGTGGCCATCAATATTACAATGAAAATATTTTCTTTTATTAGCGGCCTTCTTCTTTAGCTCTACCTTCCTTTTCTTTCCACCTTCCACCTTCTGCCTTTTCATAGACTTCTTCTTCTTTCCAAAAGACTTTCTCTTGAAAGAAGTCCATTCCATAGAAAGTACTAAGCCTTTAGAACCTTTCATAGAAAGCTCAGCAGTAACCAGCATATTCATAAGCTCGGCCAGAGTATTTTGAAGTTTATGAATATGGTATTTCATGATGAACTACCCATATGCATCAGTCAAGGATTGTAGAATTATATCATTCTGCCGATTCTGGTCTAACTTCACTCCGAGCTTCTCAAGCTCTTTCAAGTCCTTGATCATCATCCAACAATGATCTTGGATTGACTGCCCATCACACATTTTAGCCTTAAATAGTCATTTAGTGATCTGATATTTTGCTGCATGACTCTATTCATCAAATAACTCTTGCAGGTGAGCCAACATTTGGCGGACAGTCTTGATATCCTCATGTTGGCATTGAAGCTCATCAGACATCAAGCCCAACATGTAGTATCTAACCTTATTATCTTCATCCATCCATTTGTCAAGAGATGCTCTCTATTCAACGGACGGATGAGCTGGTAAGGTGGGGGGTATCCTGGTCCAATACATGAGTCAACTTCTCGAAATCCAAAATAATTTTGAAGTTCTAGAGCCAATCCTTGTAATTTGGTCTAGTCAGTCTATGGCTGTCCAGGATATGGGCTAGTGGGTTGGATGCAGATATTTTTCTATTTTCTTATAGAAAGTCAAAGTTTTTAGTTAGATTTTTATAATTAAAACTTGACCAATTTATTTAGAAATTTAATTTTTAAATAAATTAGCTCTCACTATTTTCTCGAATCCCTACACTCTGTCTGTAGAGATGCAAAAATCTTCATGATTACTGATTTCTAGAGGGTGGTGCAGTCCCACCAACTGACTCATCACCTTACTTAATAGTTATTGGTGATGGGTTAGCCAATGAGTGAATAGCTCTTGTCCAATGATTCTCTAATCATGATGCACCCAAGCTCGATCTCTAATGCATGAATCTCACCATGCCTGGAATATTGATCCACTCCTTAGTTAAGTCAGACTCACCATTTGCATAGATTGGATTTCTAATTGGGTCTCTCATCGTATCTAAAATATTGAGCCCAATCCATCCTCCAGCCCATAGCATCCAATGCCTAATAGACATGGTTGCATCTTCCTGGTGCAACTAAACCACTATAACCAACCGAGAACAATCAACCCCAGGTAGGGCCTGCATATTTACAATGGTGGAAGATCTTAGACTTAATCTTTTCTTAAGAAGATTTGATTTAGGTCTCTTTAAACTTGACTTGATATAGCCAAAATCATTATGACTAATCTAGTGGCATGGGTTAGCTCGAATTATTAGCCACCTTTGATTAGGATTGAGTCGACAAATATGGTCAGGTAAGTGAGATTGGTGGAAGGAATATGCCATTAACTTGACAAAAATGCATTCAAGTCGAGTAGCTCCCAATTAAAAATCAGTCAGTCGTATCTGCCAAACTTACCTTAGACACTAAATTGTTGGGCCAGAACCAATCGGATTAGCCTACAATCCAGACTCTAACCACTAAGCCTAATTAGGTCTTATCTTGATCGATCACTCATGTAACTCGATCTTGATCTAGACTTAGTCCTATTAGGATGGTCAATTTAAGCACTCTTGATCCCATCTAACCGACTCTTGATTCAGTTTAATCAACCGCTAGACCAAATTGAGCTACCCAAGCCCGAATTCAATTTTATGAATATATCTTAGATCTAAAAATTCTCAATTTTAGACCTAATTTATTTCATAATCTTAATTCTTAATTAAGTTTAGGGTTCATAAATAAAACATGTAAATAAAATCCTAGGGTTTCAGGATCTAGAGTTTTGTAGAAAATAAGTTTTTGATTTTTGATTAAGGACGAACACGCAGCACTCCTACACATCATAAGAACATCCCATCGAATGAGAGGAAAGGGCCTTTAAACCCTAGTTTGTTCTTATGATCAGATGGCCAAGGAAAATACCTTAATCAAAAATATGATAAATCTATAAAACTAGTTAGATCTACATATATATCACATATATAAAAATTGATCTAACTTAAAAAATATGTTTTGCATACATCTCATGTATCATATTATGCATATTTTCTAATCTAAATTATCTCATAAGAATCTAAAAAATAAGATTTAAATTGATCATATCAAATTAAAATTTATTCTAGATAGTTTTGTAGAACTATTCTGCAACTGTTCTAAACATGCATCTATCATATCTCATATGAACAAATTAAATAAATTTATTTTTTTATTTTATAGATTTAATTATAATATTTACAATACCAAAAAATAGTAAATAAATAGATCTAAAAATTATATAATTAATTAAATTAAAATTATGATCATGTTAGACTACACATAGAATAATTCTATTCCTAGTCTAGTCATGCATCTCATACATCTTAGATTTAGATTATTTAATTTTTAATTTTTTGATTTTAGATCTAATCACATCTCATGTGACATCTGAAATCATCCAATTATTACATCAAAAATAAATTAAAATCAAATCTAATAAATTTTGGAACCTGGCTCTGATACTAGTTGAAGGAAAAAATCCTATTTTCTTGATGCAGGTTTGTTCAGATCTGATTGGATCAAGAGGAATATTTCAAAATTTTTCTCTAAGATCCTAATAGATCTGAGACTCTTTATATCTAATTTTATTTATCTAACAAAAAAATAAAATTAAATTAAATCTAATTTAATCATACCTTTATTATAGGTAATCCTATTACCCTATGATGATCCCGATGTTTGCCTGAAGTTCTGGATGTAGCCACACAAGCGTCTGGCTTCTATAGGTATTCACTCATGTAGGATCTGAAGATCTTCTCCTTCTCAATCCATTCTTCAAAAATTAGATCTAGATATGATCTTGAAGATCTTCAAAATGGCTTTTGGAGATCAGCCATTGTCTCTTGCAGAAGTGCTACCTTCTTCCTTTCCTGTCATCTTTCACATGCTTGGATCGCACCTTACTCATGCCCGAATCCTCTTGGGCATGGAGAGGAGAGAGAAGACCAGAGGGTGGCATGGAGAAGGAGGAGGAGGGGCTATGTGACATGGACTAAGGCAGAAGCTCTCTTATTTTAGGCATAGACAGGATTTTTATAGATCCTGCTGCATCATGCAGTGCCACATCATCTCGACCAATCATGGCCCTTTGTGCAATCAGATCTAAATCTGATTAGTGGGATGACATCATCTGATCTAATTAGATTAGAGTCTCTCAAAACTATCCTTAGATGGCACCAAGACTGCTCAAATAGGACTCCATGGTGCCATCTAGGTTGATTCCCTAAAGCAACTGGAGTCCCATCTATATGGGACTCCAATCTTTATGCACATGGGGCACATGCCTCCCTATGCATGCACCCTTTATCTATCTACCTTTCAGTAGGAGGACAAGGGTCAAAGTTCTCTCCTATGGGTGCATGACACATGGGCAGATGTCTAAGTGTCACAGGTCAACATTTGACCAAAGTCCAAGGATAAGATTTAGCAGGTGATGAAAAATGGTAGGTGTTGTCTCAAATTTATCTCATAAATTAAGACAACCCTTTTTTGACTTGGATAAGCTCCAGTTAGACTAAGTAAAGATTTCTGAGTGAACCCAAATATATTTGGCTCAGTTGAGACAAGCTTTAATGATTGTTAAAGGAGAACATTAGGCTCAATCGTGTGCCAACATGATTTTTTTGAACCTAATTGAATCTTATTCAAATCAATTAAACTGGATTAGTCCAATTGATGATGATATCTAGATCCAAACTCTTGTTTGTGTGATCTAGTTAGGTTCAGTTCCGTATGGTAATGGGATATGTCACGATCTCTATCATTGACATCATCGAAACACCTTCCAATGGATCAAAACTATCTAATTCAGACAACTAGTATGATCGATCATCCAAATCATTCTAATTGCTCCCAAAATCCATTAGTGACACCTAGAACCATATGGTGGCAACCCATCAGAACTAAAAATGAATCTCTCGATGCAGTTACCTATGTGATTAAGTTTCTCTATCTTGAGCCTCAACTAGATTAGGGTTATGGTGATCTCGTCAAACCCTAATATCCATCATATGAATTAATTATTCGATTCAAGTCCAATGTGAAAACCCTAATAGAAACTTTCTATTATTTCACTCTACCAAGGCCATGGGCTTGTGGACTTGTTTCTCATGATCATCATAAGGCTGCTCCTTATCTACCAAGGTAGATAGATCTCCTATTGGTGCAATTCAATTCCTATAATGAACATAGCCAACATACACCTCAGGATTCCGAATGGCTAGGAGACTGAGTTATGGTGTAGTCAAACTATAACACCCTCAAGGTGAACTATCAATGCACCTCAGGTCAAAGAACCAGACACACTACTGTAGCTTCGAGCCAATTATCGGTGAGAAGGTAGACTTCCTGATGACTGCTTGAGGTGGTCACGCTCAGCGCCCTAGTTCTCTAATGAGTACCTATACTCTCACTCCGATGTCTCTATACTATAGACTCAAGACTCATCTATCCTAAAGAAGCGATCGTACACCAACCTTCTAGATCAATCTTCATACTCATGATGATCCTACGATCGAAAGTATTTTATGAATTAATAATGAAAATTTGTCTTAAATTTTCAACTCTCGAAAATATGAACTATCATTACTATTAACTCAAGGAATGTATCACAGATACTTTTAAATACACACTGTGATAGAAAATAACCTATTTTATTATTTATAATTAAAATTATAATTTTATCATTAGAAGTGTATTATAAGTGTCAGCCAATCTAGCTTCTAGGGCTCACATATCTAACAGATTCAATCTTGATTCACCCTATCTATATAGTTTGAGTTAGATTTTATTTTTGATCGCCCACGATAATGATTAAAATATTTATGACTAACCTAGTGGCAAGGGTTAGCTTGAATCGTTAGCCATCTCAAACTAGAACTGAGTCAAACCAATCAGCCAAGTGAGATCAGTGAGAGGAATATGCCATTAACTTATCGTGAATGTATTCAGGTCAACAAGAACTGATTGAGTTAGCTTACAATCCAGGCTCGAACCATAGAGCCAAATTAGGTTTTAACTTGATCGACCACATGTGACTGTGAGTTGATCTTGATCGAAACTTAAGCCTATAAGGCTGGTCAAATCTAAGCACTATTGATCCCACCTAACTAACTCTTGATTCGATTTGATCAACCGCTAGACCTAATAAAGCTACCCACATTCGAACCCATGATTTGTGAAGATATCTTAAATCTAAAAATTTATAATTTTTAGACCTAATTAATTTTATAAACTAAATCCTTAATTAAGTCTAAGGGATCAAAAATAAAACATGTATCAAAAATTCTAGGGTTTCAGAATATAGAATTTTGTAGAAAAATAAGTTTTTGATTTTTAATTAAGGACGAACGTGCAGTACTCCTACACACCAGAAGAGCTGTTAGATGTGTGCCCTACAAGCCAGATTGGGTAAACACTTGTATTACACTTCTAAGGGCAATTTTATAACTTTGACTATAAATTAATAAAAGGATTATTTTTTATCATAGTGTGTATTTAAAGTACTTGTGACACATCCTTTGAGTTAATAATAATGATAGTTCATATTTTCAAGAGTTGAAAAATTTAAGACATGAATTCTCATAATTAACTGATAAAATGCTTCCAACCGAAGGATCATCATGAGGATAGTGATCGATCCTGAAGGTTGATATACGATCGCTTTATTAGGAAAGATGTGTCTTGAGTCTACAATATGGAGACACCAAAGTGAGAGTATAGGTACTTGTTAAATAATGAAGGTACTGAGCATGACCACCTCGAGCAGTCATAAGAAAGTCTACCTTCTCGTTGATGACTAGCTCGATGCTGCAGTGGTGTGTCTGGTTCTTTACCTGAGGTGCATTTATAGTTCACCTTAAGGATGTTATAGTTTGACTACATCTTAACTCGATCTCCTAGCCATTTGAAATCTTGAGATGTATGTTGGCTATAGCATGTTCATTGTAGGAATTAGATTGCACCAATAAGGGATCTATCTACCTCGGTAGAAGAGGAGTAGCCCTATGATAATCATGAGATTGAGTCCTTAAGCCCATGGCCATCGTAGAGTGAATATGATAGAAAGAGTTTCTATTAGGATTTTATATTAGACTTGAATCAGATAATTAATTCATATAACGGATGTTGGGTTTGACAAGTTCACCTTAACCCTAATCCTCTTGGGGTTCAAGATAAAAGAACCCAATCACATAGGTAACTGCACCAAGAGGTTCACTTTTAGTTCTGATGGGTTGCCACCATATACTGCTAGGTGTCACTGGTGGATTTTGGGAGCAATTAGAATGATTTTGATGATCGATCATTCTAATTGTATGAATCAAAAAAGTTCTGATCCATCAAAAGGTATTTCGATGATATCGATAATAGAGATTGCGACATATCTCATTACCATATGGAACTAAATCTAACTAGATCATACAAATAAGGATTTAGGTCTGAATGTCATTAATTGAGCTAACCCGGTTTGATTGATTTGGATAAGATCCAATCAGGTTCAAGGTTATCATGCTAGCACATGATTGAGCCTGACTTTCTCCTTTTTGTAATCTTTCTGATTTGTCGCAATCAAGCCAAATTTAATTTGACTCATTCATGTATTTTGGATGGATTTATTTTTATCTGATTGGAATCTATCTAAGTTAGATTAATTATATAAATTAAATTCATTCATGGTAAAATTGGATTAGGGTCAAAAGTTCACCTAATTAAGAGAATTAAGGGTCACCTGATCAGAGGCTTCTAGAAAATTTTTTAGAAATAGTTTTGCTCTGATTTTTGGATATGTAATTGGTATTGAGTCATATTTTGGGTCAGCCTAATTTCATGATTTTTTGTGATGCCTAGATTGGCTTTCTAATAGAGTTTGATTTGGATCAAACTCTTGAAGGGAGGAGTCCCATGCGCCATGGACACCTTATCCTTTTTTCATACCAACTTGGGAGGAGTTTTGGGCAACCAAACCTAATAAAGATCAGGTTGGCAATGTGGGCTATCAGATTGGAGTCTAGGTAATCACATAGGAGTCTAGATGGCACAAGGTATTTGATATAAAATCCTTCTCATGCCAAGGCACTTAAAAATGCAAGTTTTATTTTACACCCAAAAGGCTATCGCCCCTTCCATCTTCCATGCCCCCTCTGATCCTCTCTCTCCTCTTCTTCTACATGCCAAAAGTTGGGCACAAATCGGAGAAGAAGATCCAATTAAATTTATGAAGAGTTCAGCATTTATGTGATGGTGTTCATGAGACGGACAAGTTGCCTTCAGAAGTTATTTTTGTTGGGAATATGCGCTCTTCCCACATGGATCGGCGTGGCCGTTGGTGATTAGTTAAGCAACAAGAAAGTACTTCTTAGAGATCTTTGCAGAAGCATGATCAAATAAATCAAGGAATAGAGAAAAAGAGAAGAAGAGATTTTTGGAAGAAAAGAGCTTTTATTCAGCACATTTCAGCATACTCACAATCTTGACCTATTTCCAGTATATATATACTTTACAAAGGGCCCAAGCTCATAGAAAAACTTTCCAAATCCAAACAACCCACGTACACAAAATAATAATCTGTAAAAACTGAGCTGGCCCAGTTTCGAACTGAGCCAGCCAACTTGCGACTGGGTCGACTCAGTCCCAGACAGAGCTGACCCAGTTGTGTACCATGCCAATAGCTCAAAAATGCTGCTCTCTATCTGAATTTTTCTCTTAGAACCAACTTTGACTGGTCTTAGGCACCCTCTAAGGAGGAATCTAGGGGATTCTATTCCCACCAATCAAATTTAGATCTGATTTCACAAAGAGTTGTGATTGGTTAGGAAGAAGAGGAGTTGGATCATAGTTAGTCTATAAATAAGACCCTGCGCCCAACTCAAGGAGAAAAAGGAAGTGATTGAAAGGAATCACAATTTCCCACGCCCAAGGCTGCCTCTCCCCTCTTCCTCCATGCCAAACCCACCTTCTCCCTCTCCTCTCCACGTCCAAAATGGTTTTGGAGCTTGGTTGGTGCGATCCAGATCAAAGAAAGGCGACTAAAAGCTAGAAGGCTGCGCTGCTGCAAAGGATGACTGCTGAACTTCAAAAGGAGTTTTGATGATCCTCTACATCAGATCCAGATCTAATTTTTGGAGACATGATAGAGAAGAAGAAGATCTCCAGATCTAGTCCGAGTGGATATCGGTAGAGGCCAGGCACTTGCGTGGCTAGATCCAGAACCTTCCACTGCATACAGGATCATCAATGGGTAATAGGATTACCCATATCAAGGTAAATTAAATTTGATTTAATTTATCAAGATTTTATTTTATTTCTAAAATAATAATAATTAGATCTAAAATATCTCAGATCTGATTAGGATCAAAGAAAAAAATTTTTAAAATATATCTCTTGATCCAATCTGATCTGAACGAACCTGATCCAAAAATTTAGGATTTCCTTTCAACAAGCCCCTATCTGCTCTCCAATAAGTGCATGACACATAGGCAGATGTCCAAGGGTCAAAGGTCAACATTTGATCAAGTCAAAGTACAAGAATTAGTAGGTGACGAAAAATGGTAGGTGTCATCTTAAATTTATCTCATAAATTAAGACAATCCCTTTTTGACTTGGACATGCTCCAGTCAAACCAGGTAAAAATATCTGAGTGAGTACAAACTCATTTGGCTCAGTCGAGACAACTTTTAAGATAGAAAAAAAGAATGTTAGGCTCAATCATGTGCTAGCATGATTTCCTTGAACCTAATTGAATCTTATTCAAATCAATTGAGCTGGGATAGTCCAATTGATGATATCTAGATCCAAACCCTTGTTTGTGTGACCTAGTTAGATTCAGTTCTGTATGGTAATGGGATATATCATGATCTCCATCATCAACAACTTCGAAACTTCTTTCGATGGATCAAAACTTTTCTGATTCAGACAACTAGAATGATCGATCATCAAAATCATTCTAGTTGCTCCCAAAATCCATCAGTGATACCTAGCAGCATATGGTGGCAACCCATCAAAACTAAAAATGAACCTCTCGGTATAGCTACTTGTGTGATTAAGTTCTTCTATCTTGAGCACCGATCTGATTAGGGTTAAGGTGAACACGTCAAACCCTAATTTCTATCATATGATTTAATCAATCGATTCAAGTCCAATGTGAAAACCTTAATAGAAACTCTTTCTATTATTTTACACTCTCTACCATTGCCATGGGCTTATGGACTTGATTCTCATGATCATCATAAGGCTACTCTTCATCCACCAAGGTAGATAGATTCCATCTTGGTGCAATCCAATTCCTACAATGAACATGCTATAGCCAACATACACCTTAGGATTCCAAATGGCTAGGAGATCAAGTCATGGTGTTGTCAAACTATAACACCCTCAAGGTGAGCTGCCGATGCACCTCAGCTCAAAGAACCAGACACACCACTACAGCATCGAGTCAGTCATCGACGAGAAGGTAGACTTTCTTATGACTACTCGAGGTGGTCACGCTCAGTGCCCTCATTCTCTAACAAGTACTTGTACTCTCGATCCGATGTCTCTACACCATAGACTTAAGACTCATCTACTATAAAGAAGCGATTGTACACTAATCTTTTGGATCAATCACCATCCTCATGATGATCCTATGGTTAGGGGCATTTTATGAGTTAATAAATGAAAATTCATGTCTTACTTTTCAACTCTCAAAAATATGAATTATCATTATCAGTAACTCAAGGGATGTATCATAGACACTAAATACACATTTGTGATAGAAAATAACCCATTTTATTATTTATAGTCAAAATTATAATTTTGCCCCTTGAAGTGTAATATAAGTATCAGCCAATTCTGGCTTCTAAGGTACACAAATCTAACAAACTCCTACTTGACCTAAAGCCAATTGGCTATAAATCTAAGTTCCATCTTCTCAAGGTGGGCTTCGATCTTCTGCTGGCCCAATGACTTTGTAAGCAGGTCCCACCGCATTGTCTGTGGAGTTGACTCTCTTGACCTTGACGTAACCCTTCTCGAGGTAATCATAGATGGGATGGTATTGCCGCTCGATGTGCTTGGACTTCTAGTGAGACCTCGGCTCCTTAGCAAGGGCTATGGCGCCATTGTTGTCGCAGTATAGAGGAATGGCATCGAATGGCATCACTCCAATCTTCGTGGCAAACTTTTTGTACCAAAATGCCTCCTTTGTAGCTTCTAACACAGCGATATATTCTGCTTCCATGGTGGAATCTGCTATCACTGTCTGTTTGAAACTTTTTCAACTAACATCTCCACCATTGCATAAAAATAGACTTTCAGATGTTGACTTTCGATCATCTACATTGGACATAAAATCCGAGTCTGTATATCCTTGGACTTGGAGTTCTCCATTACCAAAGACCAACAACATATCCTTAGTTCTTCTCAAGTACTTAAGGATATATTTCATAGAAGTCCAGTGTTCTTCATCTGGATTTGACTGATATCTACTCGTGATACTCACGGCATGGGCTATATCAGGTCATGTACATAACATGGCATACATGAGGCTCCCTATTGCTGAAGCATAAGGGATCTTGCTCATGCGTTCTATTTCCTCAGGTGTGCTAGGGCACATCTTCTTGGAAAGATGAATGCTATGCCTGAAGTGTATTAAATCCCTCTTAGAGTTTTCCATACTAAACCTCTTTAGTACTTCCTCTACGTACATCTTCTGTGAAAGTCCTAGCATCCTATTCGGTCTATCTCTATAGACCTTAATTCCTTGAATAAAAGATGCTTCTCCTAGGTCTTTCATGGAGAATTCTTTAGATAACCATATTTTAACTATGGTCAACATGGGAATATCATTCCCAATAAGGAGGATATCATCCACATACAATATGAGGAAGACAACAGCACTCCCACTGACCCTTATGAAGACACATGGCTCCTCTTCATTTTTAATGAAACCAAATAATTTGATCACATCATTAAAATGAGTATTCCAGCTTCGAGATACTTGCTTAAGTCCATATATGGACCTTTGCAGCTTGCATACTTTATGATCATCATCACTGGATGTGAATCCTAACGGCTGTTCCATATAGATATCTTTCTTAAGATATCCATTTAAGAATGCCGTTTTTACATCCATTTGCCATATTTCATAATTGAAATAGGCTGCAACAACAAGCAACATGCAGATGGATTTTAGCATAGCTACTGGTGAAAAGGTTGAAGGAAAATCCTGATTTCCCAGACCAGGTTTGTTCAGATTTGATCGGATCAAGAGATATATTTCAAAAATTTTTCTCTTTGATCCTAATCAAATCTGAAATATTTTAGATCTAATTTTTATTATTTTAATAATTAAAATAAAGTATAGATAAATTAAATCAAATTTAATTTATCTTGATGTAGGGTAATCCTATTATCCATTGATGATCCTGTAAGCAGTGAAAGGTTCTGGATCTAGCCATGCAAGTGCCTGGCCTCTACCAGTATCCACTCTGGCTGGATCTGGAGATCCTCTTCTTCTCTATCACATCTTCAAAAATTAGATCTGAATCTGATTTGGAGGATCTTCAAAATAGCTTTCGAAGATCAGCAGTTGTCCTTTGCAGCAGCGCAGCCTTCTAGCTTTCTATCGCCTTTCTCTCATCTAGATTGCACCAACTAAGATCCCAAACTACTTTGGGCATGGAGAGGAGAGGGAGAAGATGGACTTGGCATGGAGGAGGAAGAGAGAGGCAGCCTTGGGTGCATGGGAATTTATTCTTATCTTTGAGTTGGGCGCAGGGTCTTATTTATAGACTATGCGTGATCCAACTCCTCTTCTTCCCAACCAATCACAATCCTTTGTGAAATCAGATCTAAATCTGATTGGTGGGAATAGAGTCCCTTGGATTCATCCTTAGATGGCGCCTAAGACCAGTCAAAGTTGGTTCTTAGGAGGAGTCTAATTGGAATCCAAAAAGGAGATGGAGTCCCTATCCAATAGGGACTCCTGGGCGCCTCCAAGCTTGGGCACGCCACCCTTGGCGTGCGCCCTCCTCCTTGCCAGGTTCTGGCAGGGGGACAAGCCCCCACCAGCTCTCCAATAGGTGCATGACATGTGGACAGAAGTCAAAGTATCAATGGTCAACATTTGACCAGTCAAAGGTCAACTTTTGACCAAAGTCAAAGGACGAGAAATGGCAGGTGACCAAAAATGGCAGGTATTGTCTTACAAAATAAGACAACCCTTTTTCTGACTTGGACAAGGCTCCAGTCAGACCAAGTGAAGGCCTCTGATTGAGCACAAACTCCTTTGGCTCAGTCAGGACAACTATTTATGATAGTAAAAGAAGAACGTTAGGTTCAATCGAGTGCTAGCATGATTTTCTTGAACCTAATTGAATCTCATTCAGATCAATTGAACTGGATCAGTTCAATTGATGATCACCAGATTCAAACCCTTATTTGTGTGACCAGTTAGGTTCAGTTCTGTATGGTAATGGGATATGTCATGATCTCTATCATCGACATCATCGAAACTCCTTTCGATGGATCAGAACTCTTCTGATTCGAACAGCTAGAATGATCGATCATCTAAATCATTCTAATTGCTCCCAAAATCCACCAGTGACACCTAGCAGTATATGGTGGCAACCCATCAGAGCTGAATGCGAACCTCTTGGTGCAGCTACCTGTGTGATTAAGTTCTTCTATCTTGAGCCCCGATCAGATTAGGGTTAAGGTGAACTCGTCAAACGCTAGTTTCTATCATATGATGTAATCATTCGATTCAAGTCCGATGTGAAAATCCTAAATAGAAACTCTTTCTATTATTTCACTCTGCCATGGCCATGGGCTTCTGGACTTGATTCTCATGATCATCATAGGGCTGCTCCTCTACCACCGAGGTAGATAGATTCCATCTTGATGCAATCCTAGTTCCTACAATGAACATGCTATAGCCAACATACACCTCAGGATTTCCGATATGGCTAGGAGACTCGAGTTATGGTGTAGTCAAACTATAACACCCTCAAGGTGAACTTCGATGCACCTCAGATCAAAGAACCAGACACACCACTGCAGCATCGAGTCAGTCATTGACGAGAAGGTAGACTTCCTAATGACTACTCGAGGTGGTCACGCTCAGTGCCCTCATTCTCTAACGAGTACCTGTACTCTCATTTTGGTGTCTCCACACCATAGACTCAAGACTCATCTACTAAAGAGAAGCGATTGTACACCAACCTTCCAAGATCAATCACCATCCTCATGATGATCCTATGGTCGGAAGCATTTTATGAGTTAATAATGATTATTCATGTCTTAAATTTTCAACTCTTGAAAATATGAATTATCATTACCATTAACTCAAAGGATGTATCACAGACACTAAATACACATATGTGATAGAAAATAACCCATTTTATTGATTATAGTCAAAATTATAATTTTGCCCCTAGAAGTGTATTACAAGTGTCAGCCAATTCTGGCTTCTAGGGCACATATATCTAACAATCTCCCACTTGTCCTAAAGCCAATTGGCTACAAGTCTAAGTCCCATCTTCTCAAGGTGGGCTTCGATCTTTTGTTGTCCCAATGGCTTTGTAAGTGGGTCTGCCACATTATCTACGGAAGTTGACTCTCTTGACCTCGACGTAACCCTTCTCGAGGTAATCGCGGATGAGGTGGTATCGCCGCTCAATGTGCTTGGATTTTCTGAGTGAGACCTCGGCTCCTTAGCAAGGGCTATGGCGCCATTGTTGTCGCAGTATAGAGGAATGGCATCTGATGGCATTACTCCAATTTCTGCAGCAAACTTCTTGTACCAGAATGCTTCCTTCGCAGCCTCTGATGCAGCGATATATTCTGCTTCCATGGTGGAATCTGCTATCACGGTTTGCTTGAAACTCTTTCAGCTGACAGCACCACCATTGCACACAAACAGACTTTCCAGATGTTGACTTTCGATCATCTACATCAGACATGAAATCCGAGTCTGTGTATCCCTGGACTTGGAGTTCTCCGTTACCAAAGACCAACATCATATCCTTAGTTCTTCTTAAGTACTTAAGGATACATTTCACAGAAGTCCAGTGTTCTTCACCTGGATTTGACTGATATCTGCTTGTGACACTCACAGCATGGGCTATATCAGGTCGTGTACATAGCATGGCATACATGAGGCTCCCTATTGCAGAAGCATAAGGGATCTTGCTCATGCGTTCTATTTCCTCAGGTGTGCTAGGGCACATCTTCTTGGAAAGATGAATACCATGTCTGAAGGGTATTAATCCCCTCTTAGAGTTTTCCATACTAAACCTCTTTAGTACTTCCTCTATGTACATCTTCTGTGAAAGTCCTAGCATCCTATTCGGTCTATCCCTATAGACCTTAATTCCTAGAATAAAGGATGCTTCACCTAGGTCTTTCATGGAGAATTCCTTGGACAACCATATTTTGACTGTCGTCAACATGGGAATATCATTCCCAATAAGGAGGATGTCATCCACGTACAATACGAGGAAGACAACAGCGCTCCCACTGACCTTTTTGAAGACACATGGTTCCTCTTCATTTTTGATGAAACCAAACATTTTGATCACATCATTGAAACGAGTGTTCCAGCTCCGAGATGCTTGCTTAAGTCCATATATGGACCTTTGCAGCTTGCAAACCTTGTGATCAGTATCACTGGATGTGAAACCTAGCGGCTGTTCCATATAGATATCTTCCTCAAGATATCCATTTAAGAATGCCATTTTCACATCCATTTGCCATATTTCATAATCGAAATAGGCTGCAACGGCAAGCAATGTGCGGATGGATTTTAGCATAGCCACTGGAAAAAAGGTATCCTGATAGTCAATGCCTTCGCATTGACTATAACCTTTTGCCACTAGTCTAGCCTTGAATGTCTCCACATTCCCATCTGCACCAATCTTTCTCTTGAAGATCCATTTACACCCAATAGGTACTATACCTTCTGGTGGATCTACCAAGGTCCAGACTTGGTTTGAGTGCATCGAGTCAATTTCTGACTGCATTGCCTCTAGCCATTTCTCGGAGTCGATATCTGATATCGCCTCGTTGTAGGTTTTGGGATCATCACCATGAGCACCATTACCTACGAGGAACATTTTCTCTACTTCCTCTGAAATAATACCTAAGTATCTTTCAGGGGGACGGAAAAACTCTTTCCGATCTATGAGGTGGAGGAGGTAGTGTTCTTATTGGCTCAACCTGATTTGGTTCCAATTGGTCCTTAGCTCGTTGTACTTGTGAGACTTTCTCATCAAGCTTAATCTGCTTTCCAATGCCGCTATCTTGAATAAACTATTTTTCAAGAAAGATGGCATGTCGACTCACAATCACATTGTGGTCTTCTGGAATGTAGAAATAGTATCCTAATGACTCTTTAGGATATCCTATGAATCGAGCTCTGAAGGACCTAAACTCTAACTTGTCCGCTTGTTGTCTTTTGACATGAGCCGGACAACCCCAAATTCTGAGATGACTCAGACTTGGTTTCTTACCGTGCCATATCTCATACGGTGTGGTAGGAATGGTTTTAGAGGGAACCCTATTCAGTAGATAAATTGAAGTTAACAATGAGTGTCCCCAAAGAAAATTAGGGAGGTCTGTGAAGCTCATCATGGATCGAACCATATCCAATAGAGTCCGATTTCTCCATTCTGAAATCCCGTTGAGTTGAGGTGTTCCTGGTGGAGTCCATTGAGAGACTATGCCATTTTTCTTGAGATAGTCTAGGAATTTTGGCTAAGGTATTCACCTCCTCGATCTGATCGAAGAACCTTAATGGATTTTTCAGTTTGTTTTTCTACTTCATGTCTGAATTCTTTGAACTTTTCAAAAGCTTCAGACTTGTGTCTCATAAGATACACATACCCATACCTAGACAGATCATCGGTAAAGATAATGAAGTAGACAAAATTGCCTCTAGCCGGCACATCAAATGGGCCGCACACATCAGTATGTACTAGGGCAAGGAGATCTGTGGCCCTTTCCCCATGTCCTACAAAAGGGAGTTTAGTCATTTTGCCTTGAAGACAAGATTCACAAGTTGGATATGACTCGAAAGTCAATGGACTCAATAGCCCATTTTTCTCCAATTTGTTGATCCTATCTTCTGCTATATGACCTAATCTCAGGTGCCATAGATATCTATCATTTGGACTATCCCTAGGTCGTTTGGCATTCACGTTTTGCTCGATAGTTAGAATAGATACATCAATATGTAGCTGATAAAGACCGTTAATAAGGAAACCATTTGCAATTTTATTTCTTTCATAAAGAATGTTACAATGGTCCTTAAAGAAGGTAATCACATAGCCTTCTAGTGCTAAGCATGAAACAGAAATCAAATTCCTGCTAGCTGCAGGCACATAATAACAGTCTTTCAAAACTAAGTCTAAACCAGATGGTAATCGAAGAGGGTATGTTTCCCACCGCCACTGCAGCAACTCTTGCTCCATTTTCGATGCGTAGGATCATGTCTCCATCCCTCAGCCTCCTGCTATCCTCAAGATCCTGCATGGAAGTGCACAGATGAGCACTAGAACCAGAGTCAAGCACCCAACTGGATGCAGAAGAAACCGTAAGGTTAGACTCAATAACGAGCATACCTCCAGAAGGACCTTCCTTCTTGTTCTTCAGGGTGGCCAGGTAAGTAGGGCAGTTCCGCTTCCAGTGGCCATCGCTGTTGCAATGGAAATACTTTTCTTTGACAGCGGCCTTCATCTTCGGCTCTACCTTCTTCTTCTTTCCTCCTTCCACCTTCTGCTTTTTCGTAGACTTCTTTTTCTTTCCAGAAGACTTTCTTTTGGAAGAAGTCCGTTCCATAGCAAGAACTGAGCCTTTAGAACCTTTCATAGAAAGCTCAGCGGTGACCAGCATGTTCATTAATTCGGCCAAGGAAATTTTGAAGTTTATGCATGTGGTAATTCATGATGAATTGCCCATATGCATCAGTCAAGGATTGCAGAATAACATCATTCTGCAGATCCAAGTCTAACTTCACACCGAGCTTCTCAAGCTCTTCCAAGTCCTTGATCATCATCAGACAGTGATCTTGGACTGACTGTCCATCACGCATCTTAGCCTTAAAAAGTCATTTCGTGACTTGATACTTGGCTGCACGACTCTGTTCACCAAACATCTCTTGCAGGTGAGCCAACATTTGGCGAGCAGTCCGATATCTTCATGTTGGTGCTGGAGCTCATCAGACATCGAGCCCAACATGTAATATCTGGCCTTATTATCTTCGTCTATCCATTTTTTCAGAGACGCTCTCTGTTCAGTGGATGGACGGGCTGGTAAGGTGGGAGGATCCTGATCCAATACATGGATTAACTTCTCGGAACACAAAATAATTTTGTGTGATAAGTGGTAAAAATATACTAATAAAAGTATTAAATTATAAAATAAATTAATTTATTTTATTAGAAATTAATATATTTATTAATTTTATGCAAGAAAGAAGGCCACCAGTGTGAAGATCTTATTTTTTTGATTCTGATGAAAAAAATTTCAGGCAAAACGGACTTCAAACGAGCCCAGAATGGAATTTCAAAAAAAAAAAAAAAAAAACCGCAGACGCAATGCTGACTTCAGGATGACGTTAGCATTTTTCACGGCGCATGGTGGACCATCTGAAGGATAATTCGAGAATTTCATGGCATAAAGAGCACGCTGATTGGTTGAAGAACACGGCAGTCCACGCAACATCGGGCTCACACACGATCCACGGAGGGCAATTTGGGAATTCTGATTGATCTAACGGGCGGTTTTCACTGAAGCTTGATCGGACGGATGAGAAGAAGGCGCTGATGGAGGGCATCCACAGCTCCCGATCGAGATCCAATGGTTGAGATTCATTCTGACATTAAATTATAGATCTGAAGTCTTCTTTCAACGCGATCGGACGGCCCAGATTCGATCCAATGGATTATCCAACGGCTGATATTAAATCCGACTTGATCTGGGTTATTTTAAGGGCCTTTTGAGTCATTTTTGGATCGTTTGATCAAGATCTAACGGGCAAAATTATCCAGATCTTAATTTGAGTTGATTTAGGAGTTCTAAACCTAATTTTTGATGAATTTTGGGGGAAATAAAACTCTTTACCTATAAAAGAACCTAGTGTTGTCGTGAAAAAAAAAAGAGACAGAGAGAGAGACGGGGAATCAGAAAGAGAATTAAAGAGAGAGACAAAGAGAGATGGGGAGAAAGAGAGAGAGGAAGAAAGAGAGAGAGAAAGAGAGAGGAAAGAGATAAAAGAAAAGTGATTTGTGAGAAAATCAAAAAAGGTTTTTTTTATTTTTCTTCGATGATCAAGACATCGATCAAGGAGCTTCTTCTTCTTCACCAAATTCTCCACATCAAGAGCAGCAGACAATCAATTTCAGCAATCAAACAGTCTAATTTCTTCATGCTTTTTATTTTATTTGCTGTTTCTAAATTTATTATCATGAACTAAATTTTATTTTACTAAGGCTAAGGTGTAGCCACTCTTTTGATGCAATATTCAGTGTGATTTATTTTTAAATTTTATTCATGAGGAGTATATAAATCTGATCTTAATGCTTTTAGATTATTGGCCATCTTCTAATTGATCTGATGAACATGGATGTTACGGACCAAGTACATCTATGTTAATGCTTCTTGATTATATACCTTGTATTATGAATCAAATTAGAATTCATATACATGCAGGAATTTTAGTGCGCTTTGGATGCAGCATATTTTAATTAGAGGGTTCACAAAACCTAATGCATTAATATTTATTTAAATTATACCTAGACCAAAGGGTAATTAATAAATATTAATAATTTTGCTATGTCTGGACCAAAGGGTAGTGAATAAATTAGGAGACTCCATCATCATATGAAATAAAATTAATCTAAAAATTTGAATATTGTATTGACTGAGTTGGTGAACCGATTGCCTTAGTAATCCATTGCTCTTGAATTTAAAACCCTAATAATTTACACTCTCTCTATTTAATTAAAAACTTTTAATTATTTTTTTTATTTTCTTTAATTTCTTATTCTCATAAATCGATCTTCTAAATAAAGCATAGGAAAGAGCTTTTCAGTACTTATTTTCCAATCCTCTAGGGACGATACTTTACTCATTCACTTTATTACTTGATCGACTGGTGCACTTGCCATAGCTATAAATTAGCATGCATCAAGTTTTTGGCGCCGTTGCTGGGGATTGTGTCTAAAACAATATTGAAATTTTGATCCTAGCTTTACTTTAGAAATTTATTTTTAATTTTTATTATTAAAAAAAAAAAATTTAGTGCATGACACGTACTGGACATAGTAACTTACTACCTCTAGATCCAGAAATTGAAAGAACTATTAGAAGACTACAACAAGAGAGAAACATGGCAGCTGAAGATCCTAACGACATCAATCTAGGAGTGGATATAGCGACTGAAGGACAGCATGAAGCTATTCGACCAGTACATCATCCATTAAATGATTACATCACACCATCTATAGTCGATGCAGCTTCGAGCATCAAGAGACCGCCTGTACGAGCAAACAACTTCGAAATAAAGCCGGCGATGATCCAGATGATTCAATCAACTATCCAATTCAGTGGACACATGCATGATGATCCGAATGCCCATATTTCTAATTTTCTTGAACTTTGCGATACTTTTAAAATTAATGGGGTGTCGGATGATGCTATTAGATTAAGGTTATTTCCTTTCTCTTTATGGGATAAAGCTAAAAATTGGCTTCATTCTCTTCCTATAGGTTCTATCACAACTTGGGATGTCCTAGCCCAAAAATTCTTAGCCAAGTACTTTCCACCTTCCAAAACTGCTAAGATGCGCAACGATATCACTTCTTTTATGCAGATGGATATGGAGACGCTATATGAGGCTTGGGAGCATTTCAAGGAACTACTGAGGAGATGTCCACATCATCAACTACCCGTATGGCTTCAGGTACAAACTTTCTATAATGGTTTATCTCCTACTAATCGATCTATGATTGATGCAGCAGTAGGAGGAACCATTAATCAAAAAATGGAGGAAGAAGCCTTCGATCTGATCGATGAGATGGTATCAAATAGCTATCAATGGCAAACAGAGCGCATGATGCCAAAAAGACTAGCAGCTGTGCAGGGAGTAGATTGCGTGCCAACTTTACTAGCTAAAATTGCAGCCCTTAGAGCCGAAGTCAACAACTTAAAGGGAACAGCTATGCATGTTCAAAGCATGACTTGTGACCTGTGTGGAGGAGGACACGATACAAGCAATTGCCAGACAGGTAATCCTTTTGCTAAAACAACTGATACAGCTAATTATATTGGTAATTTTTTCAGGCCGCAATAAAATAATCCCTACTCCAACACATACAATCAAGGGTGGAGGCAGCACCCAAATTTCTCATGGAGCAATCAAAATGCAGCACAACAACCACCCCCGGGATTCCAAGTACTTGAAAAGAAGTCCAACATGGAAGAGCTGATGGTCAAATTTATGCAAAACCAAGAAGCAACTATAAAAAATTTGGAAGCCAAACTTAGGCAAGACCAAACAGTAGCAATTCAAAACTTGGAGATGCAAATAGGTCAAATGGCTAAGATAATCTCCGAGAGACCTCAAGGATCCTTGCCAAGCAATATGGAGACAAATCTAAGGGAGCAAGTCAATGCTATCACCCTAAGAAGTGGTACAAAGCTGGAGGAGCTACATCAGAAGAAAGAGACTGAAGAGCCAACTACAAATAAGGAACCATCAACTCAAACTCGTCAGTCACCAAAACAACCAGCAGATGGATGGTCTCCAGGTATACGATTTGCTGATCCAAATGTGAAGCCCTACGTGCCACCACTACCATTCCCAGAGAGACAAATACAGCATCCAGATAAGAAATTTTCTAACTTTTTCAAAATTCTAAAGAATTTACATATTAATATTCCTTTTGTAGATGCTATTACTCAAATGCCCAGGTATGCCAAGTTTCTCAAAGAAATCTTAACAAATAAGAAAAAGCTGAAGGAGCATGAGAGAATAAATTTGAATGAAGAATGCTCAGCAATACTTCAAAATAAATTACCATAGAAGTTAAAAGATCCAGGAAGTTTTACTATCCCCTGCATTATTGGTGATTGTAGTTTTGATAAAGTTTTATGTGATTTAGGAGCAAGCATAAATCTCATGCCTTTTTCTATTTTCAGGAAGCTGGGTCTAGGAGAACCAAAGCCTACCACTATTACTCTTCAATTAGCCGACAGATCCATTAAATATCCAAGAGGTATAGTGGAGGATGTCTTGGTAAAGGTAAACAAGTTTATTTTTTCTGTTGATTTTATTGTTCTTGATATGGAAGAAGATTATGATGTACCCCTTATTTTAGGGAGACCCTTTTTAGCTACTGAAGGAGCTTTAATAGATGTTCAACAAGAAAAATTAATTCTTAGAGTCCAAGATGAACAAGTTACTTTTAATGTTTTCAAAGATACTAAACATCCTGATGACAATCAAACTTGTTTTCTAATTGATATTATTGATAATTCAGTATATGAGAATTCTGTAGAAAATAGGTTTGAGACTATAAAAGCGAGCAATATCAAATTGAAAGAAGACTCGATTAAATATGAAAGTATTCCAATTGAAGTGGCACCGGATTGATCCACTTTAGAACTTAAAGAAAGTCAAGCTGAAGACTATAAATCAGAACTACTAGATAGGTTGTTTCTTTTTTTTAGTTTTGATCATTTTTCTTTTCTTTTATTTTTCAGTAATTTGTTGTTGCTCTTTTACTACTCTGGTGTGTATTTTCAATTTTGCAGAAAAATCAATGAGAACTCAAGCAAAATTTCAAAGCTCCAAAGAACCAGATTGAACCAAATCAGGTGTATTCTTTCCTATCCTTTATTACATCCTTTATTTTTCTTTCTCCTTTAAGACAACATAGAACAAGTTAAAGTTAAAAAAAAAAAAAAAAAAAAAAAAAAACTGTGTCAAGAAGAAAATCTTGAGCAAGATAAACTGGATAAGTGATAAAAGATAGAATTATTTGCTAATGAATGTAATGAGTTAAAGAAGTAGATTAGTTGGTCAACTTTTAGCAGCCTACTTAGGTCATTAAAAGATTATTAGCACTTTTTATTGCACATGCACACTAACAAGGCAAAGTAGGTATTGATTATAAGGTCAACTGAGGATTTAATTATCACTGAAAATTGATAATTAATATACATTCTAATCAAAGAAACTTGAATTTAAGGAAAGAGCTACCTGCCTATAAATAAAGTGCAAAAGATAGAGTATATGTGGATTGCCCAAAGCCTAGTAACTGGATCTCTGCACCTAGGTCAAGTGTGAAAATTCATGTAAAATGGTGAAGGAAAGGCCAGGATGCTCAGCACAGTAAAAAAAAAAAAAGAAAGAAAAAAAGAAAAAAAAGAAAAGAAAAGGCAGTGTGAAAGCTACCTTAATTCATGAGTATAAAATTGAGAATGTATAGAAAATTGACCAAAATAGGTGATAAGAGAGGATACTTTTGTTCTTTTAATTTAATACTGAAATGCTAAAGTTAGTCATCACGAACACAAGTGCTATAGATCTTTGATGTACTCTAAGAAAGTTTTTAATTATATTGACTGAAAAATTTGCTTATGAAGCTCAATGCTTAGTTAGCAGTATTTTCTAAACTTTTTAACCTTTAATCCTAGATTTTATCTTTGTGATGGATAATCTTATTGAAATATGGTATTAAATAAAACATTGCTAAGGGACTAGCAATGACTAAGTTGGGGGTGTGATAAGTGGTAAAAATATACTAATAAAAGTATTAAATTATAAAATAAATTAATCTATTTTATTAGAAATTGATACTTTTATTAATCTTATGTAGAAAAAAGGCCACCAATGTGAAGATCTTATTTTTTTGGTTCTGATGAAAAAAATTTCAGGCAAAACGGACTTCAAACGAGCCCAGAATCAAATTTCAAAAAAAAAAAAAATCGCAGACGCAACGCTGACGTCAGCATTTTTCGCGGCGCACGGTGGACCATCTGAAGGGTAATTTGGGAATTTCACGGCATAAAGAGCGCGCTGATTGGTTGAAGAACGCGGCGGTCCATGCAACACCGGGCTCGCGCACGGTCCATGGAGGGCAATTTGGGATTCCAATACATGGATTAACTTCTCGGACACAAAATAATTTTGTGTGATAAGTGGTAAAATATACTAATAAAAGTATTAAATTATAAAATAAATTAATTTATTTATTAGAAATTAATATATTTATTAATTTTATGCAAGAAAGAAGGCCACCAGTGTGAAGATCTTATTTTTTTGATTCTGATGAAAAAAATTTCAGGCAAAACGGACTTCAAACGAGCCCAGAATGAATTTCAAAAAAAAAAAAAAAAAAAAACCGCAGACGCAATGCTGACTTCAGGATGACGTTAGCATTTTTCACGGCGCATGGGGACCATCTGAAGGATAATTTCGAGAATTTCATTGGCATAAAGAGCACGCGTATTGGTTGAAGAACACGGCAGTTCACGCAACATCGGGCTCACACACGATCCACGGAGGGCAATTTGGGAATTCTGATTGATCTAACGGGCGGTTTTCACTGAAGCTTGATCGGACGGATGAGAAGAAGGCGCTGATGGAGGGCATCCACAGCTCCCGATCGAGATCCAATGGTTGAGATTCATTCTGACATTAAATTATAGATCTGAAGTCTTCTTCAACGCGATCGGACGGCCCAGATTCGATCCAATGGATTATCCAACGGCTGATATTAAATCCGAATTGATCTGGGTTATTTTAAGGGCCTTTGAGTCATTTTTGGATCGTTTGATCAAGATCTAACGGGCAAAATTATCCAGATCTTAATTTGAGTTGATTTAGGAGTTCTAAAACCTAATTTTTGATGAATTTTGGGGGAAATAAAACTCTTTACCTATAAAAGAACCTATGTGTGTGTGAAAAAAAAAGAGACAGAGAGAGAGACGGGGAATCAGAAAGAGAATTAAAGAGAGAGACAAAGAGAGATGGGGAAAGAGAGAGAGGAAGAAAAGAGAGAGAGAAAGAGAGAGGAAAGAGATAAAAGAAAAGTGATTTGTGAGAAAATCAAAAAAAGGTTTTTTTATTTTCTTCGATGATCAAGACATCGATCAAGGAGCTTTTTTCTTCACAAATTCTCCACATCAAGAGCAGCAGACAATCAATTTCAGCAATCAAACAGTCTAATTTCTTCATGCTTTTTATTTTATTTGCTGTTTCTAAATTTATTATCATGAACTAAATTTTATTTTACTAAGGCTAAGGTGTAGCCACTCTTTTGATGCAATATTCAGTGTGATTTATTTTTAAATTTTATTCATGAGTAGTATATAAATCTGATCTTAATGCTTTTAGATTATTGGCCATCTTCTAATTGATCTGATGAACATGGATGTTACGGACCAAGTACATCTATGTTAATGCTTCTTGATTATATACCTTGTATTATGAATCAAATTAGAATTCATATACATGCAGGAATTTTAGTGCGCTTTGGATGCAGCATATTTTAATTAGAGGGTTCACAAAACCTAATGCATTAATATTTATTTAAATTATACCTAGACCAAAGGGTAATTAATAAATATTAATAATTTTGCTATGTTCTGGACCAAAGGGTAGTGAATAAATTAGGAGACTCCATCATCATATGAAAATAAATTTTATTAAATTTTGAATATTGTTATGACTGAGTTGGTGAACCGATTGCCTTAGTAATCCATGCTCTTGATTTAAAACTCTTATAATTTACACTCTCTCTATTTAATTAAAAACTTTTAATTATTTTTTTTTTAATTTCTTTAATTTCTTATTCTCATTAAATCGATCTTCTAAATAAAGCATAGGAAAGAGCTTTTCAGTACTTATTTTCCAATCCTCTAGGGACGATACTTTTCTCATTCACTTTATTACTTGATCGACTGGTGCACTTGCCATAGCTATTAATTAGCATGCATCAAGTTTTTGGCGCCGTTGCTGGGGATTGTGTCTAAAACAATATTGAAATTTTGATCCTAGCTTTACTTTAGAAATTTATTTTCAATTTTTATTATTAAAAAAAAAAAAATTTTAGTGCATGACACGTACTGGACGTAGTAACTTACTACCTCTAGATCCAAAAATTGAAAGAACTATTAGAAGACTACAACAAGAGAGAAACATGGCAGCTGAAGATCCTAACGACATCAATCTAGGAGTGGATATAGCGATTGAAGGACAACATGAAGCTATTCGACCAGTACATCATCCATTAAATGATTACATCACACCATCTATAGTCGATGCAGCTTCGAGCATCAAGAGACCGCCTGTATGAGCAAACAACTTTGAAATAAAGCCGGCAATGATCCAGATGATTCAATCAACTATCCAATTCAGTGGACACATGCATGATGATCCGAATGCCCATATTTCTAATTTTCTTGAACTTTGCGATACTTTTAAAATTAATGGGGTGTCGGATGATGCTACTAGATTAAGGTTATTTCCTTTCTCTTTATGGGATAAAGCTAAAAATTGGCTTCATTCTCTTCCTAATGTTCTAACACAACTTGGGATGTCCTAGCCCAAAAATTCTTAGCCAAGTACTTTCCACCTTCCAAAACTGCTAAGATGCGCAACGATATCACTTCTTTTATGCAGATGGATATGGAGACGCTATATGAGGCTTGGGAGCATTTCAAGGAACTACTGAGGAGATGTCCACATCATCAACTACCTGTATGGCTTCAGGTACAAACTTTCTATAATGGTTTATCTCCTACTAATTGATCTATGATTGATGCAGCAGTAGGAGGAACCATTAATCAAAAATGGAGGAAGAAACCTTCGATCTGATCGATGAGATGGTATCAAATAGCTATCAATGGCAAACAGAGCGCATGATGCCGAAAAGACTAGCAGCTGTGCAGGGAGTAGATTGCGTGCCAACTTTACTAGCTAAAATTGCAGTCCTTAGAGCCGAAGTCAACAACTTAAAGGGAACAGCTATGCATGTTCAAAGCATGACTTGTGACTTGTGTGGAGGAGGACACGATACAAGCAATTGCCAGACAGGTAATCCTTTTGCTAAAACAACTGATACAGCTAATTATATTGGTAATTTTTTTTAGGCCGCAATAAAATAATCCTACTCCAACACATACAATCAAGGGTGGAGGCAGCACCCAAATTTCTCATGGAGCAATTAAAATGCAGCACAACAACCACCCCTGGGATTCCAAGTACTTGAAAAGAATTCCAACATGGAAGAGCTGATGGTCAAATTTATGCAAAACCAAGAAGCAACTATAAAAAATTTGGAAGCCAAACTTAGGCAAGACCAAACAGTTAGCAATTCAAAACTTGGAGATGCAAATAGGTCAAATGGCTAAGATAATCTCCGAGAGATCTCAAGGATCCTTGCCAAGCAATATGAGGACAAATCAAACTGATAGTCAATGCCTTCGCGTTGACTATAACCTTTTGCCACTAGTCTAGCCTTGAATGTCTCCACATTCCCATCTGCACCAATCTTTCTCTTGAAGATCCATTTACACCCAATAGGTACTATACCTTCTGGTGGATCTACCAAGGTCCAGACTTGGTTTGAGTGCATCGAGTCAATTTCTGACTTCATTGCCTCTAGCCATTTCTCGGAGTCGATATCTGATATCGCCTCGTTGTAGGTTTTGGGATCATCACCATGAGCACCATTACCTACGAGGAACATTTTCTCTACTTCCTCTGAAATAATACCTAAGTATCTTTCAGGGGGATGGAAAACTCTTTTCCGATCTACGAGGTGGAGGAGGTAGTGTTCTTATTGGCTCAACCTGATTTGGTTCCAATTGGTCCTTAGCTCGTTGCTACTTGTGAGACTTTCTCATCAAGCTTGATCTGCTTTCCAATGCCGCTATCTTGAATAAACTATTTTTCAAGAAAGATGGCATGTCGACTCACAATCACATTGTGGTCTTCTGGAATGTAGAAATAGTATCCTAATGACTCTTTAGGATATCCTATGAATCGAGCTCTAAAGGACCTAAACTCTAACTTGTCTTCTTGTTGTCTTTTGACATGAGCCGGACAACCCCAAATTCTGAGATGACTCAGACTTGGTTTCTTACCATGCCATATCTCATACGGTGTGGTAGGAACGGTTTTAGAGGGAACCCTATTCAGTAGATAAATTGAAGTTAACAATGAGTGTCCCCAAAGAAAATCAGGGAGGTCTGTGAAGCTCATCATGGATCGAACCATATCCAATAGAGTCTGATTTCTCCATTCTGAAACCCCGTTGAGTTGAGGTGTTCCTGGTGGAGTCCATTGAGAGACTATGCCATTTTCCTTGAGATAGTCTAGGAATTCCCGGCTAAGGTATTCACCTCCTCGATCTGATCGAAGAACCTTAATGGGTTTTTCAGTTTGTTTTTCTACTTCATGTCTGAATTCTTTGAACTTTTCAAAAGCTTCAGACTTGTGTCTCATAAGATACACATACCCATACCTAGACAGATCATCGGTAAAGGTAATGAAGTAGACAAAATTGCCTCTAGCCGGCACATCAAATGGGCCGCACACATCAGTATGTACTAGGGCAAGGAGATCTGTGGCCCTCTCCCCATGTCCTAACAAAAGGGAGTTTAGTCATTTTGCCTTGAAGACAAGATTCACAAGTTGGATATGACTCGAAAGTCAATGGACTCAATAGCCCATTTTTCTCCAATTTGTTGATCCTATCTTCTGCTATATGACCTAATCTCAGGTGCCATAGATATCTATCATTTGGACTATCCCTAGGTCGTTTGGCATTCACGTTTTGCTCGATAGTTAGAATAGGTACATCAATATGTAGCTGATAAAGACCATTAATAAGGAAACCATTTGCAATTTTATTTCTTTCATAAAGAATGTTACAATGGTCCTTAAAGAAGGTAATCACATAGCCTTCTTGTGCTAAGCATGAAACAGAAATCAAATTCCTGCTAGCTGCAGGCACATAATAACAGTCTTTCAAAACTAAGTCTAAACCAGATGGTAATCGAAGAGGGTATGTTCCCACGGCTACTGCAGCAACTCTTGCTCCATTACCGACGTGCAGGATCATGTCTCCATCCCTCAGCCTCCTGCTATCCTCAAGACCCTGCATAGAAGTGCACAGATGAGCACTAGAACCAGAGTCAAGCACCCAACTGGATGCAGAAGAAACCGTAAGGTTAGACTCAATAACGAGCATACCTCCAGAAGGACCTTCCTTCTTGTTCTTTAGGGTGGCCAGGTAAGTAGGGCAGTTCCGCTTCCAATGGCCGTCGCTGTTGCAATGGAAACACTTTCCTTTGACATCGGCCTTCTTCTTCAGCTCTGCCTTCTTCTTCTTTGCTCCTTCCACCTTTTGCTTTTTCACAGACTTCTTTTTCTTTCCATAAGACTTTCTTTTGGAAGAAGTCCGTTCCATAGCAAGAACTGAGCCTTTAGAACCTTTCATAGAAAGCTCAGCGGTAACCAGCATATTCATTAATTCGGCCAAGGAATTTTGAAGTTTATGCATGTGGTAATTCATGATGAATTGCCCATATGCATCAGTCAAGGATTGCAGAATAATATCATTCTGCAGATCCAAGTCTAACTTCACACCGAGCTTCTCAAGCTCTTCCATGTCCTTGATCATTGTCAGACAGTGATCTTGGACTGACTGCCCATCACGCATCTTAGCCTTAAAAAGTCATTTCGTGACTTGATATTTGGCTGCGCGACTCTGTTCACCAAACATCTCCTGCAGGTGAGCCAACATTTGGCGAGCAGTCCCGATATCTTCATGTTGGCGCTGGAGCTCATCAGACATCGAGCCCAACATGTAATATCTGGCCTTATTATCTTCGTCTAATCCATTTTTCCAGAGACGCTCTCTGTTCAGTGGATGGACGGGCTGGTAAGGTGGGAGGGTCCTGGTCCAATAACATGGGTTAACTTCTCAGAACCCAAAATAATTTTGTAGTTCCTGAGCCAATCTTTATAATTGGGTCCAGTCAGTCTATGTGTGTCCAGGATACGTGCCAGTGGGTTGGACGCAGACATTTTCCTGTAGAGAGTCAAAGATTCTAGTTAGATACTGTAATTTTGACTTGACCAATTTGTTTAGGAATTTTATTTTTAAACAAATTAGCTCCCACTATTTTCTCGGATCCCTACACTCCCTCTGTAGAGATGCAAAAATCTCCATGATTAATGATTTCTAGTGGGTGGTGCGGTCTCACCAACTGACTCATCACCTCACCTAACAGTTATTGGTGATGGGTTAGCCAATGAGTGAACAACTCTTGTTCAATGATTCTCTAATCATGGTGCACCCAAACTTGGTCTCTAATTCATGAATCTCACCGTATCCGGAATATTGATCCACTCCTTAGTTAAGTCAGACCCACCATTTGCATAGACTGGGTTCCTAATTGAGTCTCTCACCGTATCCAAAATATTGAGCCCAACTCATCCTCCAGCCCATAGCATCCAATGCCTAATAGACATGGTTGCGTCTTCCCTGTGCAACTGAGCCACTGTATCCAGCCGAGAACAATCAACCCCGGGAAGGGCCCGCACATCTACAATGGTGGAAGACCTCAGACTTAATCTTTTCTTAGGGAGAATTGATTCAGGTCTCATTAAACTAGACTTGGCATTAGTCATAACAATTATGACTAACCTAGTGGCATGGGTTAGCTCGGATTATTGACCACCTCAGATCAGAACTGTGTCAACAGATATGGCCAGGTAAGTGAGACCGGTGGAAGGAATATGCCATTAACTCGTACAAGAATGCATTCAGGTCGAGTAGCTTCCAATTAAAAACCAGTCGGTCGTATGTGCCAAACTTACCTTAGACACCAAATTATTGAGTCAGAACCAATTGGGTTAGCCTACAATCCAGACTCTAACCTCTGAGCCTAATTAGGTCTTGCTTGATCGTCACTCACGTGACTCGATCTTGACCCAGACTTAATCCTATTAGGCTGGTCAATTTAAGCATTGTTGATCCCATCTAACCAACTCTTGATTCGGTTTGATCAACCGCTTAGACCTAATTGAGCTACCCAAGCCCGAACCCAGTATTATGAATATGTCTTAGATCTAAAATTCTCAATTTTAGACCTAATTAATATTTCCATAAACTTAATTCTTAATTAAGTAGGGTTCATAAACAAAATATGCACAATAAATCCTAGGGTTTCAGGATCTAGGGTTTTGCAGAAAGTAAGTTTTGGGTTTCTGATTAAGGACGAACACGCAGCACCCCTACACATCATAAGAACACCCCATCGAATGGGAAGAGAGGGCCTTTAAACCCTTCTTCGTTCTTATGACCGGACGGCCAAGAGGAACGCCTTAATCAGGAACATACAATAATCTACAAAACAGTAAATTAGATCTATATCATATATCTCATATAAAAATTAGATCTAATCATGGCATATTTTGCATACATCTCATGTATCAAATCATGCATATTTTTTAGATCTAAATTATCTCATAATAATCTAAAAAATTAGATTTAAATTGATCTAATCAAAATAAAATTCTAATCTAGACCTAATTATGTAGAACTATTCTACAACTAGTCTAGAACATGCATCAATCATATCTCATATGATATTCAAAATTAAATTTTAATTTTATTTGCTATTTTTTAGATCTTATTATAATATTTATAATATCAAAAAATAGTAAATAAATAGATCTAAAATATGATTTTAATCAAATTAAAAATTATGATCAAACTGCAAGACTATTCTATAGAACTATTCTATTCCTAGAACTAGTCATGCATATCTTCATACATCTTAGATCTAAATTAATTTAATTTTAATTTTTTAATTTTTTGATTTCAGATCTAATCATATCTCATGTGATATCTAAAATCACTAATTAATCAAATTAAATAAGATCTAAATAAAAATTTATAAGAACCTGGCTCTGATACCATTTGAAGAAAAATCTTGATTTTCTGGATCAAGTTCGTTCAGATCTAATTGGATCGAGAGGCATATTTCAAAAATTCTCCTCTAATATCTAGATCAGATCTGATACTTTTTCAGATCTAATTTATAAACTAATAGTTAAGAAAATAAAACTAAATTAATTCTAAATTAATTTTTACCTTGATCTTGGGTAATCTAATTACCCATTGATGATCCTACGGAAGCTCTGAGGTTCTGGATCTAGCCACGCAAGCGCCTGGCCTCTATCGATATCCACTCAGACTGGATCTAGAGATCTTGTCCTTCTCTTTTTTTTTAAAAAAAATTAGATCTGGATCTGATTTGAAGGATCTTCAAAACTTCTTTTGAAGATCACCCATCATCTCTGCAGCAGTGCTGCCTTCTTCCTTTTTCGTCAGCCTTTCTTGCTTGACCCACACTAATCAGAAGAATCCAACTTTCTTGGGCATGGAGAGGAGGGAGAGGGGGAGATGGTGGCATGGAAAAGGGAGAGAGAATGCCTTAGGGAGTGGCTTAGATCAATCTTTGAAAGTGGGCATGGATAAGGTCTATTTATAGACTCTACTGCACCATGCAGTGCTGCATCACCCCGGCTAATCATGTTGCTTCGTTTAATCAGATCTAAAATTGATTGGTGGGATGAGAGACCCATGGATTCATCCTAAGGTGGCACCTAAGACTGGTCAAAGTCTATAGGTGAGGGTCATCTAGTTTGAATCCAACAAGCAACCTGGAGTCCCATCCATATGGAACTCCAGTGTCCCTATCCATGGGCGCACGCCATCTTAGGCGTGCGCCCCCTTTCTTTCCTATTTCTAGAGAGGGGACAAGCCCCTATCTACTCTCCAATAAGTGCGTGATACATGGGCAGATGTCCAAGGGTCAATGGTCAACATTTGACCAAATCAAAGTACAAGAATTAGCAGGTGACGAAAAATGGCAGGTATTGTCTCAAATTTATCTCATAAATTAAGACAACCTCTTTTTGACTTGGACAAGCTCCAGTCAAATTAGATAAAGGTACCTGAGTGAGCACAAACTCATTTAGCTCAGTCGAGATAACTTTTAAGATAGAAAAAGGAAGAATGTTAGGCTTCAATCGTGTGCTAGCACGATTTTCTTGAACCTAATTGAATCTCATTCAAATCAATTGAACTGGATCAGTCCAATTGATGATATCCAGATCCAAACCCTTATTTGTGTGATCCAGTTAGGTTTAGTTCTGTATGGTAATGGGATATGTCATGATCTCCATCATCGACATCATCGAAACTTCCTTTCGATGGATCAGAAACTCTTCTGATTCAGAACAACTAGAATGATCGATCATCAAAATCATTCTAATTGCTCCCAAAATCCACCAGTGACACCTAGCAGCATATGGTGGCAACCCATCAAAACTAAAAATGAACCTCTTGGTGCAGCTACTTGTGTGATTAAGTTCTTCTATCTTGAGCCCCGATCAGATTAGGGTTAAGGTGAACTCGTCAAACCCTAATTTCTATCATATGATTTAATCATTTGATTCAAGTCCAATGTGAAAATCTTAATAGAAACTCTTTCTATTATTTTACACTCTCTGCCATGGCCATGGGTTTATGGACTTGATTCTCATGATCATCATAGGGCTGCTCCTCATCCACCGAGGTAGATAGATTCCATCTTGGTGGAATCCAATTCCTACAATGAACATGCTATAGCCAACATACACCTCAGGATTCTGAATGGCTAGGAGATCGAGTCATGGTGTAGTCAAACTATAACACCCTCAAGGTGAACTACCGATGCACCTCAGGTCAAAGAATCAGACACACCACTGCAGCATCGAGTCAGTCATCGACGAAAGATAGACTTCCTTATGACTACTCGAGGTGGTCACGCTCAGTGCCCTCATTCTCTAACAAGTACCTATACTCTCGCTCCGATGTCTCTACACCGTAGACTTAAGACTCATCTACTATAAAGAAGTGATTGTACACTAACCTTTCCGATCAATCACCATCCTCATGATTATCCTACGATCAGGAGCATTTTATGAGTTAATAAATGAAAATTCATGTCTTAAATTTTTAACTCTTGAAAATATGAATTATCATTACCACTAATTCAAGGGATGTATCATAGACACTAAATACATATTTATGATAAAAAATAACCCATTTTATTATTTACAGTCAAAATTATAATTTTGCCCCTAGTAGTGTATTACAAGTGTCAGCCAATTTTGGCTTCTAGGGCACACATATCTAACAACCAAGCACGTGCGTGGCTTCTTCTAGAACCTCGAGAATCAACAGGATCATCATAGGATAATTAGATTACCAAATCAAGTATTTGAAATTAAATTTGATTTAATTTTATTTTTAACTTTTAATATCAAATTTCTATGATCAGATCTGAGAAGTCATAGATTTGATTAGGATTTTAAGAAAAAAATTTAAAATATTTCTTTAGATCCAATCAGATCTGAACGATCCTGTGCCAGAAAAATAGATTTTTCCTTCAGTTTATCAACTAATAAAAATATCTTTCATTATGTGATTTCTTGACTGCATCTTTCTAAATGGTGATTAGGTTGGCCAACCAAAGTTGGGCCTAATCATTCATTGATTTGATGGGCCAAGTATGGTCATGTTAATGGTTGGATCTAACTGATCCTTTTTAGTGAAGGCCAAAGCCTACCAATTAGGGATTGGGATAAAATTTAATTACTAAAAATTATTTGGAGAAATAATTGGTTAAGAACCTATCCTTAGATGTGTATGGATTGGCTTGTGTGCAGTCGTATGTGGATTCTAATACCCACCAAGGAATTAGGATAATTTCTCAAATTGAAGGTTATGGTTTATTTAATCAATTAGAATAAATAAACCTTTTGATTAAAGTCCAAATCTTTAGGTTTATTTAATCAATTATAAATTAGGTTATGGTTTTCCTTGATGCAGATATGGCTACTTTCCTATCGCTCTGATCATTGTTGGATAATGATAAGTTGGTGGAATCCAACTTTGGTAGCTGGTATCGAAAGTTAAAAATTATTCTGAAGCATAAATGGATCATATATATATTAACGGATCCTGCACCTAAGGAGTCAGCTACCAAAGCACATGGAACAGTCAGAGATACTTATTAGAAGTGGCTCAATGATCAGACCATGGTGAGCTGCATTATGCTGGCTACTATAAGCGACGAGTTTAGTTGCAGATTTGAGATAGCTCAGCCAAAGGACATGCTTCAAGTGTTGGAGGATTTCTTAGGCACACCCGATGATGTGAAGAGGCACAAGACTAGTTGTGCCATTTTTAATGCTATGATGTGGGATGGTGCTCTGTCATTGATCATATATTATACATGATCGAGTTGATAGAGCGATTGAGTAAGATTGGCTTTTCTTTGCATAAATAGCTTGGGAAGAATGCAATACTGAACTCATTGCCCACGTCTTTTTTTCCATTCCTTACTCATTTTAGAATGACAAAGCCTGAAGTAGACTACCATGGATTATTGGATTGCTTCAAAACTTTGAGAAGGATCACCAACTCCATAAGGAGTCAGTGAACATAGTGGGAGGTTCGTCTTTTGGTTCTTGATCCTTTAGGAAAGGAAAGAAGAACAAGACGAAGAAAGCTAAGAAGGTGCAAGTTCAGACTGGGACATCTGTGCAGGACCAGATCAGGAAGATCAAGGCTGATAAGAGTCTAGCTAAATGGTTCTTTTGCAAGAAGTGGGAGCACTAAAAGAGGAACTATCCTCAGTACATTGCCTCTCTGGATCCGAATAGCCAGAGAAAGAAGCAAGTGATTTTCAAAAAAGATATTTATATAATAACTACTTGCAACTTTTCTATTTGTGATATTACTGACTAGGTATTAGATATCGATAGCCCTTATTATATTTGTAATTCATTGCAGGGATTGCAGGTCAGTAGGAGATTCAAACAAGATGAAAGAATCCAGAATGTTGTAGATGGAAGATCAGTTTTAGTTCTAGCTTTAGGAACTCTGAAACTTGTATTTGAGTCCCATACCATTGTTCTTAGTGATTGTTATTTCTGTCCTAGTTTCTTTTTGAATATTATTTCTATAGACCTTCTGACCAAAAATGATTATGAAATATTAACAAAGAAATAAGTTTGTAATATCATTATGAATGGTGTTACTATTTTCTATGGATATTTGAACAATGGTGTGCATATGCTATCACAACCTATTAATGTAATCTATTCAACTAGCAAGCATCTTAGATTAGATAGTGTGTCAAATATCTATTTATAGCACTATATGCTAGGTCATATAAATAAGAATAAGATAAACAAGTTAACTCAAGAGAAAATCCTCGAAGTTAGTGATAGTGAATCACTTCCAACCTATAAGTCCTATCTTCTGGGTAAAATGATCAAGTTATCTTTTACTGAAAAAGATGAAAGAGCCACTGAGCTCTTAGGTCTTATACATACTAATGTATGTGGACCAATGAGCACAAGTGTTAGAGATAGATATTTCTACTTCATTACTTTCATAGATGATCTATCCAAATATGAATATGTCTATCTGATGAAACATAAGTCAGATTCATTTAAAATATTCAAACGATTTTGAAGTGAAGTAGAAAAATAAATTGGGAAGAGTATCAAAACTCTTCGACCTGATCGAGGAGGAAAATATCTTTTCGATGAGTTTCTTGTTAGATGTGTGTCCTAAAAGCCAGATTAGCTATCACTTGTAATACACTTCTAAGGATAATTTTATGATTTTAACTATAAATTATTAAATAGGTTATCTTCTACCATAGTGTGTATTTAAAAGTATCTATGATACATCCTTTGAGTTAATGATAATGACAATTCATATTTTCAAGAGTTAAAAATTTAACACATGAATTTTTTTAATTAACTCATAAACTACTTTCGATCGTAGGATCATCATGAGGATGGTGATCCATTCGGAAGGTTGGCGTATGATCGCTTTCTTAGAATACACGTATCTTGAGTCTATGGTATGGAGATACCAGAGCGAGAGTGTAGGTACTCGTTAGAGAACGAGGGCACTGTGCATGACCACCTCGAGTAGTCATAAGAAAGTCTACCTTCTCGTTGATGACTGACTCATTGCTGCAGTGGTGTGTCTAGTTTTTCGACCTGAGGTGCATCGGTAGTTCACCTTGAGAGTGTTATAGTTTGACTGCACCATAACTCGATCTTCTAGTCATTCAGAATTCTAAGGTGTATGTTGGCTATAGCATGTTCATTGTAGGAATTGGATTGCACCAATAAGGAATCTATCTACCTCGATAGATGAGGAGTAGCCCTATGATAATCATGAGATTTAGTTTATAAGCCCATGGCCATGGCAAAGTGGAGATGATAGAAAGAGTTTCTATTAGGGTTTCACATTACACTCGAATCGAATGATTAATTCATATGACGGATATTGGGTTTGACAAGTTCACCTTAACCTTAATCCTATCGAAACTCAAGATAGAAGAACCCAATCACATAGGTAACTGTACCAAGAGGTTCACTTTTAGTTCTGATGGATTGCCACCATATACTGCTAGGTGTCATAGATGGATTTTGGGAGCAACTAGGATGATTTTGATGATAAATCATTCTAATTGTATGAATCAAAAAAGTTCTGATCCATCGAAAGGAGTTTCGATGATGTCGATCATGAAGATCATGACATGTTTCATTATCATACAAAATTGAAGCTAACTAGATCACACAAATAAGAGTTTGAATCTAGATGTCATCAATTGAGCTAAGTCAGTTTGATTGATTTGGATTAGATCCAATCAGGTTCAAGGTAATCGTGCTAGCATATGATTAAGCCTGACTTTCTCCTTCTGAAATCATTCTGATTCATCACAACCAAGTCAAATTTGATTTGACTCATTATTGTATTTTGAATGGATTTATTTTTATCTGACTAAAACATGTCCCGATCAGATTAATTATAGAAATTAAATCCATTCATAGTCAAATTAGACTAGGGTCAAAAGTTGACCTGTTTGAGAGAATTGAGGGTCACCTGATCAAATGCTTTTAGAAAATTCTCTAAAAATTATTTTAATCTAATTTTTGGATATGTGATAGACCATGAGCTATGAATTGCGTGTATCATTTTTTGTGATTTTTGAAGATATCTAGACTAAGTTATGATAGAGTTTGATTTGGATCAAACTCTTAAGGGAAGAGTCCTAGGTGCAGTGGACTCTTCCTTATCTACTCATGCCGACACCTTTTTGAATCATTTTTGGCAAAAGAAATAGATAAGATCTGGTGTTTTTTCATGGATAATAAGTTCTAGAGTCCTAATGATAAAATAAATGAGTTATTTTTGTCAAAAGGGACTTTAAGTAGGTGTTGGACATAAAAGCCTTTCTCACGTCAAATTGCATTCAATGCAAGAAATAATTTTTGATGCCCAAAGTCTTCCATCCCTGATATCCCACACCCTCTCTATCCTCTCTCATCTTCTCTTCTACAAATCTAATAAGTTAGACATAAATCTGAGAAGAAGGTCTAAGGTTTTTGGCACAATATTCAGGATCTACGCGACAGTGTTCGTGTGACAGATGGGCTGCCTTCAGAAATAGTTTTGAAGGTCCTTTCGATCAGATTCAGATCTAATTTTTAGAGAAAAGGTTTATGAGGAGAAAACATTCAGACCCTACATGAGTGGATATCGGTAGAGGCCAGGTGCAGACGTGGCTCCTTCCGGAACCTCAAGAATCAACGGGATCATTGTAGGGTAATTAGATTATCCAACCAGGTACTTTAAATTAAATCTAATTTAATTTTTATTTTTTAATTTTTAATATTAGATTACCATAATTAAATCTAAAAACTCTTAGATCTAATCAGATCATTTAAAAATTTTTTTAAAAAAATTTCTTAGATCTGATCAGATCTACACGATCCTGCAGTAGAAAATAGTGTATTCCTTTAATTGGTATCAGAACCAGATTAGGAGTTCTTTAGATCTACCTTAGATTTAATTTTATTTTTATTTATGAATTAGTATTAAAAGATTTTAGATATCACATCAGATGTAATTAGATCTAAAATTAAAAAAATTTAAAATTAAATAATTTAGATCTAATGTGTGTGAGATGCATGACTAGACTAGGTATAAAATAGTTCTATGTATAGTCTAGCATGATCATGTATATAATTTGATTAAACATGATTTCAGATCTATTTAACTTCTATTTTTATGATGTTATAATTATTGTAATTAGATCTAAAAATATAAAATAAAGTTTTTAATTTTTGATTTATTCATATGAGATATGAAAGATGCATGCTCAGACTAGTCATAGAATAGTTCTATAAGATGTCTAGAATAGTTTTAATTTTGATATGATCAAATTTAAAATTTTATTTTTTAGATTTAATATGTGATATTTCAGATCTGAAGGTATGCATATTGATGATATATGAGATGTATGCAAGACATGTATTAGTTAGATCTTTTTATATGTGATATATGATCTAACTAGTTTTGTAGTAAAAAATTATATTTCTGATTAAGGAGTTCCGCTTGACCGTCTGGTCATTAGAATAAAGTAGAGCTTAAAGACCCTCTCCTTCTATTCGATGGGGTATTCTTATGGTGTGTAGGGGTGCTATGCGTTCATCCTTTATCAGAAATTAGAATTTATTTTTCTACAAAACCCTAGATCCTGAAATCTTATGATTTCTATTACATATTTTGTTTTTGAACCTAAAACTTAATTAAGAATTAAGATTATAAAATTAATTAGATCTAAAATTATGAATTTTTAGATCTAAGACATATTCATAAAATTGAGTTTGGACTTGGGTAGCTTAATTAGATCTAGGGGTTGATCAAACTGAATCAAGAATTGGTTAGGTGGGATCAAAGAAAGCTTAGATTTAACAAGCCTAATAGGATTAAGTCTAGGTCAAGATCGAATCACATTAAGATGTGACTCGATCAAATCTAGATCTAATTTTGCTCCACGATTCGAGCCTGGATTGTAGGCTAATCCAATTGATTCTAATTCGATAATTTAGTATCTAAGGTAAGTTTGGTAGATACAATCAACTGATTTTTAGTTGGGAGCTACTCGACCTGAATGCATTCTTATCGAGTTAATGGCATATCCCTTCCATCGGTCTTACTTACCTGGCCATTTGTGTCGATCAAATTCTGATTTGAGGTGGCTAATAATTCGAGCCAACCCATGCCACTAGGTTAGTCATAATTATTATGACTAAGTCAAGTCAAGTTTAAAGAGACCTAAATTAAATCTTTCTAAGAAAATATTAAGTCTAAGGTCTTCCACCAATGTAGATGTGCGGGCCCTTCTCGAGATTGATTATTCTCGACTGGATATAGTGGTTCAATTGCACCGAGAAGATGCAACCATGTCTATTAGGCATTGGATGCAATGGATTGGAGGATGGATTGGGCTTAATATTCTGGATATAGTGAGAGACCCAATCAAGAAACTAATTGATGCAAATGGTGCATCTGACTTAACTAAGGAGTGGATTAATATTCCAGACACGATGAGATTCATAAATTAGAGACTAAGTTAGGATGCACCATGATTAGAGAATCATTAGACAATAGTTGTCCACTCATCGATTGACCCATCACCAATAACTATTAGGTGAGGTGGTGAGTCAGTTGGTGGGACCGCACCATCCATTAGAAATCTATAATCATGAAGATTTTTGCATCTCTACCAAGAAAGTGTAGGGATCCAAATAAATAGTGGAAGCTTAATTTATTTAAAAATAAAATTTTTAAATAAATTATTTAAGTTTAGTTATAAAATTTAACTAGAAACTTTGACTCTCTATAGAAAAATATCTGCATCCAATCCACTAGCCCGTATCCTAAACACCCATAGACTGACCGAACCCAACTACAAGGATTGGCTTTGAAACTTCAAAATTATTTTGGATTTTGAGAAGTTGACTCGTGTGTTGGAACAGGATCCTCCCACCGTACTAGCCCATCCATCCACTGATCAAAGAGCATCTCTCAAGAAGTGGATGGATGAAGATAACAAAGCCAAGTATTACATGTTGGGCTCGATGTCTGATGAGCTTCAGTGCCAATATGAAGATATTAAGACTAGCTGCCAAATGTTGGCTCACCTATAAGAGTTGTTTAGTGAATAGAGTCGTGCAGCCAAATATAAAGTCACTAAAAGACTTTTTTAAGGCTCAAATGCATGATGGGTAGTCAGTCCAATATCATTATCTAATGATAATCAAGAACTTAGAAGGGCTTGAGAAACTCAATGGCAAGTTAGATCAGAATCTATAGACTGACATAATTTTGCAGTCCTTGACTGATGCATATGGGTAGTTTATCATGAACTATCATATGTATAAACTTCAAAATAACTTGGCTGAGCTCATGAATATGCTAGTTACTATTGAGCTTTCAATGAAAAATTTCGAAGGCTCAGTACTTGCTGTGAAGTGGACTTCTTTCAAGAGAAAGTCTTTTGGGAAGAAGAAGAAGTCCGTGAAGAAGCAGAAGGTGAATGGTGGGAAGAAGAAGGAAGAGCTGATGAAAAAGATTGCTGACAAAGAAAAATATTTCAATTGCAACACTGACGGTCATTGAAAGTGGAACTGCCCTCTTTACTTGAACAGCCTGAAGAACAAGATGGACGTAGGTCCTTCTGCAGGTATGCTCATTATAGAATCTAATCTTACGATTTCTTTTACATCCAGTTGGGTGCTTGACTTTAGTTCTAATGCTCACTTGTGTACTTCTATACAGGGTCTTGAGGATAGCAGGAGATCGAGGGATGGTGAAATGATCCTACGCATCGAGAATGGAGCAAGAGTTGCTACTGTGGCCATAGAAACCTTTCCTCTATGATTACCATCAGGATTAGATTTAGTACTTAGGGACTATTTTTATGTGCCTATAGCAAGCAAGAATTTGATTTCTATTTCATGTTTAGCACAGGAAGGCTATGTAATTAGTTTTCTTAAGGACCATTATAATATTCTTTATGAAAGAAATAAAATTGCAAGTGGTTTTTCTATAAATGGTCTCTATCAGTTACATATTGATGTTTCTATTTTTAATATCGAGCAAAACATAAATGCCACAGGATTAAAGCGACTTAGGGATGGTCTAAATGATAGGTATCTTTGGTACCTTAGGCTAGGTCACATTGTTGAAGATAGGGTTACCAAATTGAAAAAATCCGGGCTATTGAGTTCATTGACTTTCGAGTCATATCCGATTTAAGAATCATGCCTTCATGGCAAAATGACCAAGCTTTCTTTTATAGGATATAGGAAAAGGGCCACAAACCTGCTTGTCCTAGTGCATACTGATGTATGCGCTCATTTGATGTACCAGCTAGGGGCAATTACATCTACTTCCTCACCTTTATCGATGATTTATCTTGGTATGGATATGTGTATTTGATACGATACAAGTTTGAAGCTTTTGAAAAGTTTAAGGAATTCAGACTTGAAGTAGAAAACAAACAAAACAATCCATTAAGATTCTTCGATCAAATCGAGGAGGCGAATACCTTAGTTGAAAATTTCTAGACTATCTTAAGGATAATAGCATAGTCTCATAATGGACTCCACCTGGAACGCCTCAACTTAATGAAGTTTTAGAATGGAGAAATCAAATTCTATTAGATATGGTTCGATCCATGATGAACTTCACGGACCTTCCTGAGTTTCTTTGGGGACATAGTCTGTTGACCACTATATATCTATTGAATAAGATTCCATCTAAAATCGTTCCTACCATACCGTATGAGATATGACATGGTAAGAAACTAAGTCTGAGTCATCTCAGAATTTAGGATTGTCCGACCCATGTGAAGAGACAATAGGCGGATAAATTAGTGTCTAGGTCCTTTAGAGCTTGATTTATTGGATATCCAAAAGAGCCATTAGGATATTTTTTCTATCTCCTAGAAGATCATAATGTGATTATGAGTCGACATGTCATCGTTCTTGAAAAATAGTTTATTCAAGATGATGGCATCGATAGATAGATTAGGCTCGAGGAAAAAGTCTTCCAAGAGCCACGAACCAAAAAACCTATGGAACCCAATCAAATTGAGCCAGTCCAATCACTACCTCATCCACCTCGTTAATCAAAAAGAATTTTCCATCCCTCTGAAAGGTACTTAGATACTATTTCAAAGGACGTAGTGGAAGTGTTCCTCATAGGAAAAAGGGTTCATGGTGATGATCCCAAAACCTATGATGAGGCGATATCAGATATCGACTCTGAAAAATGGTTAGAGGCAATGAAGTCAGAGATTGACTCAATGCATTCGAACCAAGTCTGGACCTTGGTAGATCTACCTGAAGGTATAGTACCTATTAGGTATAAATGGATATTTAAGAGAAAGATAGGTACCAATGGAAATGTAGAGACATTCAAAGTAAGGCTTATAGCAAAACGGTATAGTCAGCACGAAGGCATTAACTATCTGGATACTTTTTTGCCAGTAGCCATGCTCAAATCCATCTATATATTGCTTGCTGTTGCAGCCTATTTTGATTATGAAATATGGCTGATGGATGTAAAAATGGCATTCTTAAATGAATATCTTGAGGAAGATAACTATATGGAATAGCTGCTGGGTTTCACATCCAGTGATACTGATCATAAGGTCTGCAAGCTGCGAATATTCATATATGGATTTAAGCAAGCATCTCGGAGCTGGAATGCTCATTTCAATGATGTGATCAAATCATTTGGATTCATTAAGAACATAGAGGTGCCCTGTGTTTTCAAAAAAGTCAGTAGAAGTGCTATTGTCTTTCTTGTACTATATGTGGATGACATCCTCCTAATTAGGAATAATATTCTCATGTTGACTATGATAAAAATATGGTTATCTAAAGAATTTTCCATGAAAGACCTAGAAGAGGAATCCTTTGTTCTAGGAATTAAGGTCTATAGAGATAGATCAAATAGGATGCTGGATCTCTCACAATAGATGTACATAAAGGAGGTGCTAAAGAGGTTTCGCATGGAAAGCTCCAAGAGGGGATTGGTGCCCTTCAGACATGACATTCATCTCTCCAAGAAGATGTGTCCCAACACACTTGAGGACATTGAATGCATGAGCAGGATCCCTTATGCTTCAGCAATATAAAGCCTCATGTATGCCATGATATGTACACGACCTGATATTGCTCATGTTGTGAGTGTCACAAGTAGGTATCGGTCAAATCCAGGTGAAGGGCACTGAACTTCTATAAAATGTATCCCTAAGTACTTGAGAAAGACTAAGGATATGTTTCTAGTCTTTGGTAATGGAGAACTCTAGGTCTTGAGATATATAGACTCAGATTTTATGTCCAATATAGATGATCGAAAGTCAACATCTGAAAGTCTGTTCGTATGCAATGGTGGTGCTGTCAGTTGGATGAGTTTTAAGTAGACTGTGATAGCAGATTCCACCATGGAAGTAGAGTACATCACTGTGTCGAAAGCTGCAATGGAGGCATTTTGGTATAAGAAGTTCTTCATAGAGCTCGAAGTGATGCCATCAAATGCCATCCCTCTGTACTGCAACAATAATGGCATCATAGCCATAGCTAAGGAGCTGAGGTCTCACCAGAAATCTAAGCACATCAAGCAGCGATACCATCTCATCCACGATTACCTCGAGAAGGAATACGTCGAGGTCAAGAGAGTCGATACTGCAGATAATGCGGCTGACCCGATGACAAAGTCATTGAGACAGTAGAAGATCAAAGCCCACCATGAGAAGATGGGACTTAGATTTATAGCCAATTGGTTTTAGGTCAAGTGGAAATTTGTTAGATGTGTAACCTAAAAGCTAGATTGGCTATCACTTGTAATACACTTTTAAGGATAATTTTATAATTTTGACTATAAATTAATAAATGGATTATCTTCTATCATAGTGTGTATTTAAAAGTGTCTATGATACATCCTTTGAGTTAATGGTAATGATAATTTATATTTTTAAGAGTTAAAAATTTAAGACATGAATTTTCTTAATTAACTCATAAACTACTCCCAACCATAGGATCATAACGAGGATGGTGATCGATCCAAAAGGTTGGTGTGCGATCATTTTCTTAGGATAGACATGTCTTGAGTCTATGGTGTGGAGACATCAGAGCGAGAGTACAGATACTCATCAAAGAATGAGGGTACTGAGCATGACCACCTCGAGTAGTCATAAGAAAGTCTACCTTCTCATCGATGACTGACTCTATGCTGCAATGGTATGTCTGGTTCTTTGACTTAAGGTGTATCGATAGTTCACCTTAAGGGTGTTATAGTTTGACTACACCATAACTCGGACTCCTAGCGATTCAAAATTTTGAGGTGTATGTTGGCTATAGTTTGTTCATTGTAGGAATTAGATTGCACCAATAGGAGATCTATCTACCTCGGTAGATGAGGAGTAACCCTATGATAATCATGAGATTGAGTTCATAAGCCCATGGCTATGGCAAAGTGAAGATGATAGAAAGCGTTTCTATTAGGATTCCACATTGGACTCGAGTTGAATGATTAATTCATATGATGGATATTGGGTTTGACGAGTTCACCTTAACCCTAATTCTATCGGGGCTCAAGATAGAAGAACCCAATCACACAGGTAACTATATCGAGAGATTCACTTTTAGTTCTGATGGGTTACCACCATATACTGCTAGATGTCACTGATGGATTTTGGGAGCAATTAGGATGATTTTGATGATTAATCATTCTAATTGTATGAATTAGAAAAGTTCTGATCCATCGAAAGATATTTCGATGATGTCGATGATAGAGATCGTGACATGTCTCATTACCATATAGAATTGAACCTAACTGGGTCACACAAATAAGGGTTTGGGTCTGGATGCCATTATTTGAGCTAAGCCAGTTTGATTGATTTGGATTTGATCCAATCAGGTTCAAGGTAATCGTGCTAGCACATGATTAAGCTTGACTTTCTCCTTTTGAAATCTTTCTGATTCATTGCAATCAAGTTAAACTTGATTTGACTCATTCTTATATTTTGAATTGGTTTATTTTTATCTACCTAGAACTAGTCCAGGTCAGATTAATTATAGAAATTAAATCCATTCATGGTCACATTGGACTAGCATCAAAAGTTGATCTATTTGAGAGAATTAAGGGTCACCTAATTAGATGCTTCTAGAAAATTCTCTAAAAATCATTTTGATCTCTAAAAATCAAATTTCATGATTTTTGGAGGTGTCTAGACTAAGTTATGATAGCATTTGATTTAGATCAAACTCTTTAGGGAAGAGTCCTAGGCGTAGTGGACTCTTCCTTATCTGCTCATGACGATACCTTTTTGAATCATTTTTGACAAAAAAAATAGATGAGATTTGGTGGTTTTTTGTGGAGAATAAGTCCTAAGGTCCTAATGATAAAATAAAAGAGTTATTTTGGTCAAAAGGGACTCTAAGTAGGCATTGGACATAAAAGCCTTTCTCACATCAAAGTGCATTCAATGCAAGAAATAATTTTCCATACCCACAGTCTACCATCCCTAATATCCCACACCCCCTCTATCCTCTCTCTTCTTCTCTTCTACAAGCCTAAAAGGTTAGGCACAAATCTGAGAAGAAGGTCTAAGGTTTTTGGTACAATATTCAGGATCTACGCGATGATGTTCGTGTGACAGACGGGTTGCCTTTAGAAATAATTTGAAGGTTCTTTGGATCAGATCTAGATCTAATTTTTTAGAAAAAATGTTCGTGAGGAGAAGACGTTCAGATCTTGTTTGAGTGGATATTGATAGAGACAAAGCGCATGCCTGGCTCTTTCTAGAACCTCAAAAATCAACAGAATCATTGCATGATATTTAGATTACCCTATTAGGTACTTTATATTAAATCTGATTTAATTTTAATTTTTTAATTTTTAATATTAGATCATCATGATTAGATTTGAGAACTATTAGATCTAATCGGATCATTTAAAATTTTTTAAGAAAATCTTCCTCAGATCTGATCAGGTCTGCATGATCTTATGGTGGAAAATAATATTTTTCCTTCATTTCTCACATATCTAGGAGAGAATGGGATTCTCTTCCAATGGACTTCTCTAAGAACACCATAGTATAATGGTGTGTCTGAATGAAGGAATTAGACTTTGTTAGACATGGTCCGATTCATGATGGATTTTGCCAGCTTGCCAATATCCTTCTAGGGATATGCATTCAAATCGGCATTATGTATTAAATAGGGTTCTAAATAAGTCTGTAGTAAAGACTCCATATGAGATATGGATAGGACGTAAGCCATCACATTCACACCTTAGGATTTGGGGATACTCGGCTTATGTCAAACGATTAGTTATAGATAAACTTGAACATAGGTCTGATAAGTGCACGTTTATAGGATACCCAAAAGAGATCAAAGGATATTATTTTTACTATGCTGATCAACAAAAGGTGTTCATCAGCCTTAAGGCAACCTTTTCGAAAAAGAAGTTTCTTGGTGAAGGAGCTATTGCCTTTAAGGTTGAACATGATGAAGTTCAGCAGGTAGAAAAATCTATACCTATAGCTAAACTTGAATTGAATTTGATTAGATCAGATCCAAAGTCTAGTGTACCTATTAGATATGTGTGTGCCCTAGAAGCCAGAATTGGCTGACACTTATAATACACTTCTAGGGGCAAAATTATAATTTTGACTATAAATAATAAAATAGATTATTTCCTATCGCATATGTGTATTTAGTGTCTGTGATACATCCATTGAGTTAATGGTAATGATAATTCTTATTTTCAAGAGTTGAAAATTTAACACAAGAATTTTCATTATTAACTCATAAAATGCTCCTGACCGTAGGATCATCATGAGGATGGTGATTGATCCGAAAGATTAGTACAATCACTTCTTCATAGTAGATGAGTCTTAAGTCTACGGTGTAGAGATATCGAAGTGAGAGTACAAGTACTTATTGGAGAATGAGGGCACTGAGCGTGACCACCTCGAGTAGTCATAAGGAAGTCTACCTTCTCGTCGATGACTGACTCGAAGCTGCAGTGGTGTGTTTGGTTCTTTGACCTGAGGTGCATCGATAGTTCACCTTGAGAGTGTTATAGTTTGATTACACCATGACTCGGTCTCCTAGCCATTCAGAATCCTAAGGTGTATGTTGGCTATAGCATGTTCAATGTAGGAATTGGATTGCACCAAGATGGAATCTATCTACCTCGGTGGATGAGGAGCAGCCCTATGATGATTATGAGAATCAAGTCCATAAGCCCATGTCCATGGTAGAGAGTGAAATAATAGAAAGAGTTTCTATTAAGATTTTTACATCGGACTTAAATCAAATGATTAAATCATATGATAGAAATTAGGGTTCGACGAGTTCACCATAACCCTAATCTGATCGAGGCTTAAGATAGAAGAACTTAATCACACAAGTAGCTACACTGAGAGATTCTTTTTCAGTTTTGATGGGTTGCCACCATATACTACTAGGTATCACTGGTGGATTTTTGGAGCAATTAGAATGACTTAGATGATCAATCATTTTAGTTGTCTGAATCAGAAGAGTTCTGATCCAACGAAAGGAGTTTTGATGATATTGATGATGGAGATCATGATATATCCCATTACCATATAGAACTAAATCTAATTGGATCATACAAACAAGAGTTTAGATCTAGATATCATCAATTGGACTAACCCAATTCAATTGATTTGAATTAGATTCAATTGGGTTTAAGGAAATCGTGCTAGCACATAATTGAGCCTAACATTCTCCTTCTATTGTCATTTAAAGTTGTCTCGACTGAGCCAAATATATTTGTGCTCACTCAGATACTTTTACCTGATTTGACTAGAGCTTATCCAAGTTAGAAAAGGGTTGTCTTAATTTATGAGATAAATTTGAGATAATACTTGCCATTTTCCATCACCTACTAATTCTTATTCTTTGACTTTGGTCAAATGTTGACCTTTGATCCTTGGAAAACTGTCGATGTGTCATGCACTTATTGGAGAGTAGATAGGGGCTTGTCCCCTTACTAGAATTTGGAAAGGAGGGGGCACACACCTAGGATGGCATGCATCCATGGATAGGGACGCTTGGAGTCCCATACGGATGGGACTCTAGGTTACTTCTTGGATTCAAACTAGGTGACCCTTACCTATAGACATTGACCAGTCTAAGGCACCATCTAAGGATGAATCTATGGGACTCTCATCTGATTGGATTAGGTGATGTCATCTCATCAATCAAATTTAGATCTGATTGCACGAAGCAACACGATTGACTGGGATGATGCAGCAGTGCATAGCGCAGCAGGGTCTATAAATAAACCCTATCTGCGCCCAACCTGAAGAGAGCTTTTTTCTAGCCATGCCCTAAGGCTGCCCCTCTCCCTCCTTCATGCCATCTTTTGATCCTCTCTCTCCTCTCCATGCCCAAGAAAAGTTGGGCATGAGTTTGGTGCGATTCAGGCAATCAAAAGGCAACAAGAAAGCAAGAAGGCAGCCCTACTACAAGAGACAACAGCACATCTTCAAAAGGAGTTTTGAAGATCCTTCAAATCAGATCCAGATCTAACTTTTGGAGAAAAGAAAGAGAAGGAGAAGATCTTCAGATCCAGCTTGAGTGGATACCGGTAGAGGCCAGGCACTTGCATGGGTAGATCCAGAACCTCAGGCAATCAACAGGATCATCAACGGGTAATCGGATTACCCAATATCAAGGTAAAATTAATTTAGATTTAATTTTATTTAATTTTTTTATTTATCAGATTTTAAAATTAAATCTAAAAAATATCAGATCTGATTTGGATCTAAGAGAAAATTTTTTAGATATGCCTCTTGATCCAATCAGATTTGAACGAACCTGACCCGGGAAAATATGATTTTCCCCCTTTAATTGGTATCTCAATTGGTATCAAAGCCAGGTTCTATAAAAATTTATTTAGATCTAATTTGATTTGATAAATTAATAATTTTAGATATCACATGAGATGTTATTAGATCTAAAATTAGAAAATTAAAAAATTAAAATTAATTAATCTAGATCTAAAATGTATGAAATACATAACTAGACAAGGAATAGAATTATTCTATATGTAGTCTAGTATAATCATAATTTTTATTTAATTAAATATAATTTTAAGATTTATTTATTTATTATTTTTTGATATTATAAATATTATAATCAGATATAAAAATAGAAAATAAATTTAATTTAATTTATTGATATGAGATGTGATAGTTGCATGTTTAGACTAGTTGTAGAATTATTCTACGAAAGGGTCTAGATTAAATTTTATTTGATGTAATCAAATTTAAATTTAATTTTTTAGATGATTATGAGATAATTTAGATCTAAAAAATATGTATGATATGATGTATATAAAATATATTTTAATTAGATCAATTTTTTATATGAGATATATGCTTAGATCTAATTAGTTTTTTGTAGAATAGTTGTATTTCTGATTAAGGCAATTTTCTTGGCCGTCCGATCATAAGAATAAAGTAGGATTTAAAGATCCTCTCCTCCCATTCGATGGGGTGTTGTTATGATGTGTAGGGGTGCTGCGCATTCGTCCTTAATCAGAAACTGAATACTTTCTGCAAAACCCTAGATCCTGAAATCCTAGGATCTTATTTACATGTTTTATTTATGAATCCTAAACTTAATTATGAACTAATATTATGAAATATATTAGATCTAAAATTAAGCATTTTTAGGTCTAAAACATGTTCATAAAATTGGGTCTGAGCTTGGGTAGCTCAATTAGGTCTAGCAATTGATTAAATCGAATCAAGAGTTGGTTAGATGTCTTCAACAGTGCTTAAATTGACCAACCTAATAGAATTAAGTCTGGGTCAAGATCAAATCACATGAGTGATCGATCAAGCTAAGATTTAATTAGGATCAGTGGTTAGAGTCTAGATTGTAGGCTAACTCAATTGGTTTTGGCTCAACAATTTGGTGTCTAAGGTAATTTTGATAGATACGATCGACTGATTTTTACTTGGGAGCTACTTGACTCAAATGCATTCATTTTGAGTTAATGGCATATCCCTTCCACTGGCCTCACTTACTTGGCCATGTTTGTCGACTCAGTTTTGATCTGAATGGTCAATAATTTGAGCTAACCCATGCCACTAGGTTAGTCATAATGGTTATGACTATGTCAAGTCTAGTTTAATGAGACCTAAATCAAATCTTCCTAAGAAAAGATTAAATCTAAGGTCTTCCACCATTATAGATGTGTGGGCCCTTTTCGAGGTTGATTGTTCTTGGCTGATTACAGTGGCTCAGTTGCACCGAAAAGATGCAACCATGTCTATTAGGAATTGGATGCTATAGGCTGGAGGATGGCTTGGGCTTAATATTCTGGATACGGTGAGAGACCTAATTAGGAATCCAATCTGTAAAAATGGTGGGTCTGACTTAACTAAGGAGTGGATCAATATTTAGGACACGGTGAGATTCATGAATTAGAGACCAAGTTTGGGTGTATCATGATTAGAAAATCATTGAACAAGAGTTGTTCACTCATTGGCTAACCTATCATCAATAACTGTTAGGTGAGGTGATGAGTCAGTTGGTGGGACTGCACCACCCACTAAAAATCAGTAATCATGAAGATTTTCGTATCTCTACAGAGGGAGTGTAGGGATCCAAAAAAATAGTGAAAGCTAGTTTATTTAAAAATAAAATTTCTAAATAAATTGGTTAAGTCTTAATTACAATATCTAACTAGAAACTTTGACTCTCTACAGAAAAATGTCTACATCCAATCCATTAGCACGAATCCTGGACACCCATAGACTGACCAGACCAAATTACAAGGATTAGCTCTAGAACTTCAAAATTATTTTGGATTTTGAGAAGTTAACTCATGTATTGAATCAGGACCCTTCCATCATACCTTCTCGTCCATCCGCTGAACAAAGAGCATCTCTAGATAAGTAGATAGATGATGATAATAAGGTCAGATACATGTTGGGCTCGATGTCCGATGAACTTTAGTACCAACATGAAGATATCAGGACTGCTCACCAAATGTTGGCTCACCTACAGGAGATGTTTGGTGAGCAGAGTCGCACAACCAAGTATCAAGTCACTAAATGACTATTCAAGGCTAAGATGCGCGATGGGTAATCAGTCCAAGATCATTGTCTGATGATGATCAGGACTTGAAAGAGCTTGAGAAGCTCAGAGTGAGGTTGGACTTAGATCTATAGAATGATATAATTCTACAATCCTTGACTGATGCATATGGGTAGTTCATCATGAACTACCATATGCATAAACTTCAAAATTTTTTGGCCAAACTTATGAACATGCTGGTTACCACTGAGCTTTCCATGAAATGTTCTAAAGTCTCAGTGCTTGCTATGGAACGGACTTCTTTCAAGAGAAAGTCTTTTGAAAAGAAGAAGAAGTCTATGAAAAAGCAGAAAATGGAAGGAGGAAAGAAGAAAAAGGTAGAGCTGAAGAAGAAGGCTGCTGACAAAGAAAAGTATTTTTATTGTAACAATGATAGCCACTGGAAGCAGAACTATCCTACTTATCTGGCCACCCTAAAGAAGAAGGAGGCAGGTCCTTCTGAAGGTATGCTCGTTATTAAGTCAAACCTTACGATTTCTTTTATATCCAATTAGGTGCTTGACTCTGGTTCTAGTGCTCACTTGTGCACTTCTATGCAGGATCTTGAGGATAGCAAGAGGCTGAGGGATGGTGAGATGATCCTGTGCATCAAAAATGAAGCAAGAGTTGCTGCCATGGTTGTGGGAACATATCCTCTTCGACTACCATCTGGTTTAGACTTAGTATCAAAAGACTGTTATTATGTACCTACAACAAGCAAGAGTTTGATTTCTGTTTCTTGCCTTGCATTAGAACGCTATGTAATTAGTTTTCTTAAGGACCATTGTAACATTCTTTATGAAAGAAATAAAATTGCAAGTGGTTTCCTTATTAACGGTCTTTATCAGTTACATATTGATGTATCTATTTTTAATATCGAGCAAAATGTGAATACCTTAAAATGATCTAGGGATAGTCCAAATGATAGATATCTATGGCACCTAAGACTAGGTCATATAGCAGAAAATAGGATTAACAAATTGAAGAAAATTGGGCTATTGAGTTCGTTGACTTTCGAGTCATATCCAATTTGTGAATCCTATCTTCATGGCAAAATGACTAAACTTTCTTTTGTAGGACATGAGGAAAGGGCCATGGATCTTCTTACCCTAGTGCATATTGATGTGTGTAGCCCATTTGATGTGCCGTTTAGAGGCAACCTAGTCTACTTTATAACCTTTATCGATGATTTATCTAGGTATGGGTATGTGTATCTTATGAGACACAAGTCAGAAGCCTTTGAAAAGTTCAAAGAATTCAAACATGAAGTAGAAAAGCAAATTAAAAAACTTGTTAAGGTTCTTCAATCAAATCGAGGAGGTGAATACCTTAGTCAGAAATTTCTGGACTATCTTAAGGAAAATGACATAGTCTCTCAGTGGACTCCACCTAGAATACCTCAATTCAATGGAGTTTCAAAATGGAGGAATCAGACCCTATTAGATATGGTTCGATCCATGATGAGCTTCACAGACCTTCCTGATTTTCTTTGGAGATACTATTTGTTAACTGCTATATACTTACTGAATAGGGTTCGTTCTAAAACCATTCCTACCACACCGTATGAGATATGGCATGGTAAGAAATCAAGTCTGAGTCATCTCAAAATTTGGGGTTGTCCGACTCATGTCAAAAGACAATAAGCGGATAGGTTAGACTTTAGATCCTTCAGAGCTCAATTTATAGGATATCCTAAAGAGTCAATAGGATATTATTTCTACATTCTAGAAGATCATAATGTGATTGTGAGTCGACGTGCCATTTTTCTTGAAAAATAGTTTATTCAAGATGACGGTATTGAAAAGTAGATCAAGCTCGAAGAGAAAGTTTCACAAGAATAACGAGCTGAGGACCAAATGGAACCAAATCAACTTGAGCCAATCTATTCACTACCTCCTCCACCTCATAGATTGAAAAGGGTTTCCCGTCCCCCTCAGAGGTACTTAGGTATTATTTCAGAGGATGTAGAGGAAATGTTCCTCATAGGTAATGGGGTTCATGGTGATGATCTTGAAATCTATAATGAGATGATATCAGATATCGACTCTGATAAATGGTTAGAGGCAATGAAGTCAGAAATTGACTCGATGCACTTAAACCAAGTTTGGACCTTGGTAGATCCACCAAAAGGTATAGTACCTATTGGGTGTAAATGGATTTATAAGAGAAAGATTGGTGCAGATCGGAATGTGGAGACATTCAAAGCTAGATTAGTGGTAAAAGATTATAGTCAACGCGAAGGCATTAACTATCAAGATACCTTTTCATCAGTAGATATGCTAAAATTCATTCGCACATTGCTTGCTGTTGTAGCCTATTTTGATTATGAAATATGGCAAATGGACATAAAAATGGTATTCTTAAATGGATATCTTGAGAAAGATATCTATATGGAACAGTCGCTAGGTTTTACATCTGGTGATGAAGATCATAAGGTATGCAAACCGCAAAAGTCCAAAGGTCCATATATGGACTTAAGCAAGCATCTCGGAACTGAAACACTCGTTTTAACAATGTGATCAAACTATTTGATTTCATCAAAAATGAGGAGGAGCCTTGTGTCTTCAAAAAGATCAGTAGGAGTGCTGTTGTCTTCCTCGTATTGTATGTAGATGACATCCTCCTTATCGGGAATGATATTCCTATGTTGATCATAGCTAAAATATGGTTATCTAAAGAATTCTCCATGAAAGACCTAGGAGAAGCATCCTTTATTCTAGGAATTAAGGTCTATAGAGACAGACCGAATAGGATGCTAGGACTTTCACAAAAAATGTACATAGAAGAAGTGCTAAAAAGGTTTAGCATGAAAAACTCTAAGAGGGGTTTAGTACCCTTCAAGCATGGCATTCATCTTTCTAAGAAGATGTTCAGGTGAAGAATACTGGATTTTTGTGAAATGTATCCTTAAGTATTTAAGAAGAACTAAGGATATTTTGTTGATCTTTGGTAATGCAGAACTCCAAGTCCAGGGTTACACAGACTCGGACTTTATGTCCGATGTAGATGATCAAAAGTCGATATCCAAAAGTGTGTTTGTGTGCAATGGTGGAGCTGTCAGTTGGTAAAGTTCCAAGCAGATAGTGATAGCAGATTCCATCATGGAAGCAAAATATATCGCTGCATCAGAAGTTGCAAATAAGGCATTCTAGTATAAAAAGTTTGCCACAGAGATTGGAGTAATGCCATCAGATGCCATTCCTCTATACTGCGACAAAAATGGTGCCATAGCCCTTGCCAAGGAGTCAAGGTCTAACCAAAATTCCAAGCACATCAAGCGGTGATACCACCTCATCCATAATTACATGGAGAAGGGTTACATTGAGGTCAAGAGAGTCGACTCCACAGATAATGCGATGGATCCGCTTACAAAGCCATTGGGCCAGCAGAAGATCAAAGCCCACCTTGAGAAGATGGGACTTAGATTTATAGCCAATTGGCTTTAGGTCAAGTGGGAGTTTGGTAGATATGTGTGTGCCCTATAAGCCAGAATTAACTGATACTTGTAATACACTTCTAGGGGCAAAATTATAATTTTAACTATAAATAATAAAATGGATTATTTTCTATCAGATATGTGTATTTAGTGTCTGTGATACATCCAGTTAATGGTAATGATAATTCTTATTTTTAAGAGTTGAAAATTTAAGATAAGAAATTTTAGTATTAACTCATAAAATACTCCTGACCGTAGGATCATCATGAGGATGGTGATTGATTCGGAAGATTAGTGTACAATCGCTTCTTCATAGTAGATGAGTCTTAAGTCTGCGGTGTAGAGACATCAGAGTGAGAGTATAAGTACTCGTTAGAGAATGAGAGCACTGAGCGTGACCACCTTGAGTAGTCATAAAGAAGTTTACCTTCTCGTCAATGACTGACTCGAAGCTATAGTGGTGTGTCTAGTTCTTTGACCAGAGGTGCATCGGCAGCTCAACTTGAGGGTGTTATAGCTTGACTACATCATGACTCGGTCTTCTAGCCATTCGGAACCCTGAGGTGTATGTTGGCAATAGCATGTTCATTGTAGGAATTGGATTGCACCAAGATGGAATCTATCTACTTCGGTGGATGAGCAGCAGCCCTATGATGATCATGAGAATCAAGCCCATAAGCCCATGGCCATGGAAGAGAGTGAAATAATAGAAAGAGTTTCTATTAAGATTTTCATATCGAACTTGAATCAAATGATTAAATCATATGATAGAAATTAGGGTTTGACGAGTTCACCTAAATCCTAATCTGATCGGAGCTCAAGATAGAAGAACTTAATCACACAAGTAGCTGCACCGAGAGATTCTTTTTTAGTTTTGATGGGTTACCACCATATACTACTAGGTGTCACTGATGGATTTTGGGAGCAATTAGAATGATTTAGATGATCGATCATTCTAGTTGTCTGAATCAGAAGAGTTCTGATCCAATGAAAGGAGTTTTGATGATGTTGATGACGAAGATCATGACATATCCCATTACCATATAGAACTAAATCTAACTGGATCACACAAATAAGGGTTTGAATTTGGATATCATTAATGGAACAAACTCAGTTCAATTGATTTGAATTAGATTCAATTAGGTTCAAGAAAATCGTGCTAGCACATGATTGAGCCTAACATTCTCCTTCTATTATCATTTAAAGTTATCTCGACTAAGTCAAATGTATTTGTGCTCACTCAGGTACCTTTACCTGATCTGACTGGAGCTTGTCCAGGTTAGAGAAGGATTGTCTTAATTTATGAGATAAATTTGAGACAACACCTACCATTTTCTATCACCTGCTAATTCTTGTCCTTTGACTTTGGTCAAATATTGACCTTTGATCCTTGAACATCTGCCCATGTGTCATGCACTTATTGGAGAGTAGATAGGGGCTTGTCCCTTCACTAGAATTTGGAAAGATGGGGGCGCATGCCTAGAATGGCGTGCACCCATGGATTGGGATGCATGGAGTCCCATACGGATGAGACTCCAGGTTGCTTCTTGGATTCAAACTAGGTGACCCTTACCTATAGACTTTGACTAGTCTAAGATGCCATCTAAGGATGAATCTGTGGGGCTCTCATCTGATTGGATTAGATGATGTCATCGCATCATGAGGCAACGTGATTGGCCGGGATGATGCAGCACTGCATGGGGCAGCAGAGTCTAAATAAACCCTGTCTGCACCCAACCTAAAGAGAGCTTCTTCCTAGCCATGCCCCAAGGTTGCCCCTCTCCCTCCTCCATGCCATCTTCTGATCCTCTCTCTCCTCTCCATGCCCAAGGAAAGTTGGGCATGAGTTTGGTGCAATTTAGGCAATCAAAAGGCGACGAGAAAGCAAGAAGGCAGCCTTGCTACAAGAGACAGTAGCACATCTTCAAAAGAAGTTTCGAAGATCCTCTAAATTAGATCCTGATCTAATTTTTGAAGAAAAGAAAGTGAAGGAGAAGATCTTCAAATCCAGCCTGAGTGAATACCGATAGAGGCCAGGCACTTGCATGGCTAGATCCAGAACCTCAGGCAATCAGCAGGATCATCAACGGATAATCGAATTACCCAATATCAAGGTAAAATTAATTTAGATTTAATTTAATTTAATTTTCTTATTTATCAGATCATAAAATTAGATCTAAAAAATGTCAGATCTAATTTGGATCTAAGAGAAAATTTTTGAAATATGCCTCTTGATCCAATCAGATTTAAACGAACCTGACTCAAGAAAATTTAATTTTTTCCCTTCAGTACCTACACCATTAAGGCGATCTGATAGAGTACCGCATTATCTAGATAGATACTCTAATTTCTTGATCCAAGATGGTGATCTCATCAAACTCGATGAGAATGATGAGGATTCGATCACTTATATGGATGCTATGCAAAGACCTAATTTTGAGAAATGACTTGAGGCCATAAAATCCAAAATGGAGTCCATGAAGGTCAATGATGTGTGGACATTGGTTGATCCATCTAAAGGGGTTAAATCCATTGGATGTAAATGTATCTTCAAAAGGAAAAGGAGGGCAGATGAAAAGGTGGAAACCTATAAAGTCCATTTGGTTATCAAGGGATATCGTCAATATTATGGTATTAACTATGATGAGACGTTCTCTCCTATGGCAAAGCTCAAATCCATTTTGATAATACTTGCAATAGCTGCCCATCTAGACTATGAGATCAGGCTGATGGATGTGAAGATAGCTTTTCTAAATGAAGAGCTGATTGAAGAGGTGTATATGATACAACTTGAAGGGTTCACATCCATAGATGAGTCCAAGATGTGCAAGCTTTAAAGATCTATTTATGAATTAAAGTAGGCATCTCAGAGTTGGAACTTGCATTTTGATAAGATGATCAAAACGTATGGCTTCGTTAAGAATGGAGAAGAGTCTTGCATTTATAAATGGGCAAATAGTCCAATAGTGGTATTCCTTATCTTGTACATGGATGATATTCTCCTAATCGAAAATGATATTTTCGCACGATAGAAAATAAAAGTCTGGTTGTCATCACAGTTCTCCATGAAGGACTTGAGTGAAGCATCCTATATCCTAGGGATGAAGATCTATAGGGATAGATCTAAAAGAATGCTTGGGTTATCCAAGTCCACGTACATAGATACTGTGCTGAAGAGGTTTTGCATGGAGAATTTTAAAAAGGGCTATCTCCCGATAAACCATTAAATTTCTCTCTCTAAGAAGGATTGTCCGACAACTCCTGAAGAGAGAGAGCATATGAGTGAAGTCCCATATGCTTCGATAGTGGGATCTATCATATACGCCATGACATGTATGAGACTAGATGTGGCATACTCACTAGGAGTAGTGAGTTGATACTAGTCTGACCCCGAAGAAAATCACTGGAAAATGGTTAAAACCATCCTTAAGTATTTGAAAACTACTAAGGACCAATGGTTGGTTTATGGCGAGTTAGATCTGAAACTTATGGGGTTTACAAACTCCAAGTTTCAATTTAACCATGATGATAGCAGAAGTATGTTGGGATATATCTTTACTCTAAATGATGGAGCTATCTGCTGGAAGAGTTTTAAGCAGCATACTGTGGCAGACTCTATTTGCAAAGTAGAGTACATCACAGCATAAGATATCATGAAAGAAGCTTTATTGCTTATAAAGTTTATCACTAAGCTTGGAGTAGCACCCTTCCTAGACGGTCCGGTACTGCTCTACAATGACAGCACTGGTGCCATAGATCAAGCGAAGGAACCAAAGGCACATTAGCGGATGAAGCACATCTTGCACTACTTCCACCTAGTCTGGGAGATCGTGGATCGAGGTGACGTTGACCTTCAGAAGATCGATAGAAAGAAGAACTTGGTCGATCCCTTCACTAAAGCCATGGTGATAAAGGAGTTCGACAACCACAAATCAAAGATGGGTATTAGATACTATGCCAAGTGGCTTTAGGATAAGTGAAAGTTATTGAAAAATGTGTACCAAAGTCAATCGTTAGCCTATTGATGGTTGAGCTATATTGTATCTATAATTGATTCATTAATAAATAAAATATATTTTGATATTTTTTTATCATAAAGTATTCATCTTCTAATGAACTCCATTATTGTGATAAAGTCCTTAGGACTATTTTGCTTCGATAAAAAGAGGATTTATCGATTAGTCCTTAAATCCGTTCACGACCAAATGATAAGCTTTTAATTAGGATGACAGTATCTATCAAGCATAGGTCGCTGTATGCCATATAGATTGATTGTCCTCTTAACCAAGGAGTGTGGAGACATTGGTATGGCATATAGGTAAAATGTATGGGTACATCATCATTGAACGTGACCAACTCCAGAGCATTCTGCTATCGAGAATGTTTCTGATGGCATATAGATATCAGTGTCCCTTAGATCTGAGATCATCTCAGTGACACTATGCTTTGGTACCAGACTAACTAAATTTTTAATTCAATAATGAAAGGCTTCTAGGCACAATCAAGTACATGTAAAGTCAGAGTGTGATCAAGATGGAATTTATCATTTTAAGAGTTGGAGAAAAATGTATCACTATTTTTTAATATAGCAAAATTATGGCTAGGATAATCGATCAGATGGATTTGATATTTTGAAATATAATGTGGACAACCTTATTAGAGTTGACAGTTAAACTCCGAGGTGTCCTACGAGCATTTTGGTCGAGAGGATAAATTATATGAAAACTATATCCGCATGGGTTCTAAGGATGTTGTTCTACACATTCGACCTATTCGACCATCAGGTACCATTACTAGATGGTCACTTTGATTAGTACAAAAATTTATTCTTATGCTATCAACTTAGGTTCGGACCTATGAGGTCACATGCATTAGATTTCATGATCCGATCGGATGGTTGATCAACGATTTAGAATCATTCTATGATTAAGCGATCAATACGATTGATGTTTAACCTAGTGCAAGTATTGCAGCAGGATCGATTAGCAATTAGATTACTAATTGGCTTAATTTGATTAAGCCAAAGGGCCAAGATTAATTATAATTAAATATTATTTAATTAAATTTAGTTTGGGCTTGATTGGATCGAATCTAATTGGTTTATTGAATAAGCCAAGTATAAGAAAGAACTAGTCCTAGTTCAACTAGGACTTAGGTCAACCCAACTTCCTAATTTGATTAAAATATTAAATCAAAATTAAATCTAATTTAATCTAATTTAATTAAGTTATTAATTAGTTTAGAATCTAATTTAATTGGATTGAATTAATTCTGGTTTGATTTGGTTTGAGAAACCATGTTGGACCAAGTCAAAATAAGAATCCTAGTAAGACTAGGAACTTCCCTCCTTGCGCCACCTTAGTCCGAACGCCCACCGTTCGCACCTCCTTTGATTATTCATGAATCCATCATGCCCAAGAGAAGCCCACCATGTCCCAAAGTCTTTCTCCTTCTCTTTTACATGGTAAATTACATGTGAACCAAGTCAAAGTAGGAATTGGTTTTGACTTCAAATTCTATAAGATAGAATTTTAGGAAATCAAAACTCTTCCTATAGTGCACCGATTCCACCTAGATTTTTTTTTTGGGATTTTTATGGCTTTTAGAGGGATTTTTGCATGGCAAAACCTGGTGGTCCACCATAGAAAAGAAGGAGGGGGAGCCCAAGAGTTGTGCGCCCCTTGCCGTGCCCAATTTGGACATTCCTTGTCTAGGTATTTGACCTAGACAAGGAATCCTCTATATCTCTCTATAGGATGAATTTTGGACTGATTTTTGGATATATTCTAGAACATTGAGAGACCTTTCGGGTATATGAAAATTAGGGAGAAAGAGTATTGGGGCATGGTGATTTCATAGACACCAATCTAGGTGTCTAGGTGAGAGAACAAAGAAGAAGAAGGGTTCTTCTTCTAGGATTTTTTGTTTGATCTTTTCCTCCTTCTTTAGAGATTTTTGAGAGGTATCTCAAGTTCAAAATCTCTTCCCCTTCCTTTTGAAAAATTAGAGAGTCCATGATTTGAAGAAGATGGTTTTAGATCGACCATCAAGGAAGGATCAGCATAGTACTAGCATACTGTGATGATTTCCTGCATCGAACTTCTGATCGTGGTTCGTGGGCTCATGTGGATGACTCTTGCAGGCCGGATGCATGTCTGGCTCACAATATAATCCTCAAGCCTAAGTCAGCAAGTTAGAACATCTAACTTGCACAGGTAATAGATCTAATCTATTATTTTCAGACCTACATTAGATGTAGTGTATATACATGTTGATGTGATCAACATGTTTTAGTTTCTTCTTTAGATTTTAATTTCTAATTTAGTAACATGCCATGATCATGTAATAGATCTTAGATCTAAGATATTTTCTAGAATTTAAAATTAATTTCGATTAATTTTAGTCTTTTGCTGCCTATTCTTGAAAAAGTTTCAAGATCTAGCCCTGAAATCTTAGATCTGGTTCCTTCAATAACTAAGTTGTAATATCGTTTAAACCTACTCAATATAATTATCTCAAATCCTTCTTCAATCAACATATACAATTTAATTTAAGCTCTTAAGCTACTAAAGCAATATCTTAACTTAACTCAACAATTCACATAATCAAACTTAGGTCTCCATTAATAAAACCATACTATATACATTTTATACAAATCACTCAAAATATAACAAACTTAATAGTTTCTAACTTAACTATTTAAGTTATACAATAGATCTCAAAATACATCACTTTACAAGCCACTATCATAACTACACTTCCACTACAAGAGATGCTGATACAACTTTAGAACTATGCTACTCCAAAACTGCAAGATAGAAGAATGAGGGGTGAGACTTGCGAAAGTCTCAGTGAGTATAATTTCATCTAACAATGAAGAAAACCAGATAGCTATAACACTTATAATATCATGTATAGCATGCTACTAATAAGCTTCTAACCAGTTGTGTATCAACACCAAAAAATCATATAAAAATCTTTTCTGAAACACAAAAAATGACTTGTAATATGCTATAAATAAGATTTCAAACATTTACAATTCCATACAAATAGCTTTCCATAGAAGATACTTTTGAAATACCAACCAAATAATTTACCTTTAACCATACCATATCAATACACAACCATGTGTGAACCGTTCAAGTGAATAACAAGCTTTTCTTTACTCCAACAACACACTCCTGTAGGAATCCTTATGAGCAGTCTGTCTTTTTCCAAGGACAACACACTCTCAGGGTATCCCCACAAGCAGCTTGTCAAAGTACTATCAAGACAACATAGATTTTATTCAGACAACACACTCTTGTAGATTCCTTATGAGCAGCCTATCTTTTCACCTATAGGACAACACACTCTCAAAGCATCCCTATAAGCTGTCTATCTAAATTACCATCACCATCAGGATAACACACTCTCGTAGGTTATAGCAATCCTATGAGTGGCCTATCCTTAATATCATTGGGACAATATACTCTCTAGGTACACCATTGCTAAGAGCAACCTGTCCATGATTACCACATCATTAAGCCCCATGATGCATGAACAAAATTCACCATGCAAGAGATGAAACCACCTAAGGTATCACTGTATAACTTATTTACAATTATCAAAGCCATATAGGAGACTACTAAGAAGCATGTTTAAAATCACTAAAACTATGTGTACATATACTTGCTTATGAAATACATAAAAGTCATTTAGAAATTATTTCTTATTTCGATGGTTCTCAAACCATATATATGAAATCAAAATAAACTGGATAGTATCAATAGAATATCTTGCTTTTCAAATAATATTTTTACTTAGCAAAGTATGGTGAAAATACCATGGATAGATAGAAATCTACTCACCCCCAATAGGCAGGCTACTAGCTAAATGGCTTATTCAAGCACCTGTTCAACTCTTTTTCTTTTTCTCAAACTGTTAAACACTGCTGCTATAGAACCAACTCCTTTCTTCTTCTAACAATAGCAATTGTTCTTCCTTCCAATCAATTTATAGCAAAATCATTCCTTTTTCCTACTGAATTCTCCTTGATTTCTGATTGATGCATGACCTTCCTCTGCTCTCTTCTCTTCTCTTTTCTTTCTAAATAGCTATAGAACTCAGAACAACCTAAAGAATAACTATTGGCCTTTATTCTAGGAGAAACAATAGAATTGCTAGGTGTCATCCCATCAAGAATCCAACACACCTCTTCCTCTCTCTTCTAATTACATGGCACAACTCAAGAAAGCCAGCTGTTAAGTTATTTTCTCAAAAATTCATTTAAAACATCATTTTTAATGCTTAATAGCCTGCACTGCTTTTTTGTTCCTACTGATCGAGCTAGCTTGGCCCCAAATTGGATCAGCTTGACTATCAAGCTGGTCAGCTCGACTCTAAATTGGGCTGGCTCTCTTAGAAAAATAGAAAACTCATTCTATAGCCTTAGACTCAAGCCAGCTCTATTTTAATTTGGATCAGCTCAAATTTCATGGTTTCAGAAATTAACTGTTCAGACTCTGCACATAGCTTTACTCAATTCTTAGCTTATTATTTTTTTTTTAAGTTAACTTTAAAATATAAATATATATAAGGAACACCCTCCTACCTGAAACTAATAAAAATATCAGAAAAATCAAAATTCTTTAGAATAGAATTCCAAAATTTGGGTTCTAGTTCCAATTCTTCAAACTCGAAACTTTTAAAACTTTCTTGCTTCTGAACGAGTAGGTTAAAGGGTCTCTAAACTTTGTTAAAAATCATTTTGTAGCTCAGCAACATCTAAGGATCAATTACCAAGATTTTTTATTATAAGAAAATACATATTTTTTATAGCTTTTCATATAGGTACTAGCTTTCAGGCTTAGAAAATTTTTAGGATTCGTAGTGATAGATAGTCATAATCTGTACATCAAAACTATTACACCCACTAATATTACTTTGAATATCTTTCAAGATGTCAATACCACACATACTTGAATAAAAATCTTTTAATTTATCATTTTGCTGGTTTGGGATGTTACATCGATAGAACTGGATCGTCCAGTAGGATCTGATTTGGCATACGGGTGGCTCGATCGGCACACAAGTTATGGCCGATAGACTAATAAAAAATTAATATCAAAACTCTTTACTAGAACTATAAAAACTCTTATATGCATGTTTTAATTAATTTAATTTTATTATTTACTTATTGTATATATGATAGCTAGATCATCCATTAGACCAGCTATAGTTATGGTGGGCCACACAGTAGTCTAGGAGGACTGGTGACTATTTAGATTTTACGTCGTGATAGATTAGATAAGAATTTCAAACTTTATTTACTATGTAAGCTGTTACATGATCCGATTCTTATATTACAAGTAATATATTTTTGAACCATGCAGATGCATTTTGCAACATACGTTACTAAGAAGTATGGTGATGACCAATCTTCTCAGCCCCCCTTGATCTTGAGGGATGGCTCATCACCACTGGGGGAGGGTGAGTTGGAGCCGGATCATAGGATTCAGCCACAGCTTCAACCCTCTACTATCTCGATATCCTTCGACATCCTCATAAGCCTCGATGTTCCAGACAGAGCGATGCACACATGAAGAAGGTTGTGTAGAGGATTCTTAGCCAGTGACCTCATAGCCTCCGAGATGTCATCCGTGATATAGTCATGAAGCTTCTCTGAGATCCGTAGTGCGACCAGTTAGAATTTTCATCCTAGCCATCACATCAAATAATTATATTATTAAATTATTTTAAATTTTAATTTTTAGAGGCTTCAAATATTTAAGTTTAATTCTGAAAAGAGAATTTAGGGGCTAAAAATTTAATATAACCATTCAATCAATGGGTTGGCGGTGTCTATAATTCCGTATCATCGAATGAAATGTGTAAAAATAATCTATTCGAGAATTGAAAGAGTATATCGAAAGATATGCCTCTATATCAAAACTTGCTAATATTATTTTATTTTTTCATTATAGGTTGCTAGGACATCTAGCTCTAAACTATCAACTGCTGGAGAGGAGCAAGAGAAGGAGGAGGTGAACAACGATGAGGATCGGATCTAATTTTTTTTTTGAGGTATTACATTTTTTTGATATTGCATGTAAAAGAATATATAATTTTTATTTATTATATAATATAATTAGTTTTTAATTCTTGTTTGTCATATTATCTTTGAATTTTAATTATAATAGATATTAGAAACTATAATTTATTATGATTAATTAAAATAAATTTTAAAAAATATTACTATTAATTTTTTAAAATATAAAATTAACTATTACCATTGGTATTAGCGATGATAGTTGCCATCACTAATAACTTTTATCTACTGCATTAGAGATTAAATTATCATTGCTAATATTTTTTAAATAATTTTTTTTATTTTATTTAAAAATTAAATAAAATTAGAGATGGTATTAATGATGGAGTGATTGATCACTAATGATCATTAGCGATGGCATTAGCAATGAATCTACCATCTCTAATATTTTTTATTTTTTTAAAAAAAATATTTTAAAAAATAATTAGCGATCGAATTATTTCATCTCTAAAGTTGTCGTTAATTTTCTTATTAGCGACAGTGATTTCTACTATCGCTAATGGTGCAAATTAGCGATAAGAATTTTTTAAATTGATTTTTTCAATGGTATTAGCGATGGCTGAAGGACTATAAGCAACGACATTTAGTTGTCTCTAATATTCTGGATTCTTATAGTGAGTGCGTCCAGAAGAAGCTATAGCTCCTCAAGGTTGAAGACATCACTAAAGCTAGTATGAAAGCTATATAGATCAAGGAGAAGAACATGCTAAGGAAAGGCAACAAGGATGATAAGTTAAAGAAAGACGGCATAAAAATAGATCAAGAAGAAGAGCAGAGTAGGAGGCATGTCAACACTAATTGAAAAAATGTTAGGACCATTATAATATTAAGGACATAACCTGGGTTGTAGCCAAAGAGAGAAAAGCCAAAGAATGATGATTTTAAGAAGAAAAGAAAGATGGTCCTTAATGTAACACAAGTTGAGCTACCTAAGTTTGAGCAAGCAAATTCAAAATTGAGTTTGATGATGAGAAAACCTAAGATATGAACTAAGAAAAATCTATAAAATTGAGAGGAACTCATCCACTTGAAGATGCAAATGAAATAAAACATCATTGGAGCTATTGTAAAAATTGAAAGTTAGAAAAATTTCATCTTTGAAAGTCTGATGTTGTCCCCAGGAATGATTTTGATGATTACAAAATATTGGAGCATAATTTTGTACTAACATTTTTCATGTATATCAAAGATTATTTTTGTAGAAGAAAATGGCCGTGAAAGACTCCATGTTTAATTGAAGATTTATTGAGTCAAAGAAACAATTTTGAAGAATTTCAATACAAGAAGAACCATCTCAAGGAATTTGAGCTGATCTACCCTTGAATTGAGCCAGCCATGGCATGGCACGCCCTTACTTCCTTAGCTTGGCATACAATCGAGCCAGCTCAAAATGGATTTAAACCAGTCCTCTCAAAGTTGCAAAAAAAATATTTTAGAGTTTTGATGATCAAGCCAGCTCGAAGCATCACTGAGCTAGCTATCTTAGGCCAATAGGAAAGTAATTTTTCAACTCTACCATTTGAGTCAGCCTGATGAAAGTTTGAGCTAGCTCTCTCGGATCGATAAAAATGATGTTTTTCAAGTTTGTTGTTTGAGCCATCCCAAAGCAAAATCAAGTTAGCTCTCTCAATGGGACAGAATATTGTCTTATGAAGAAATGCTATTCGAGCCAACCCAAGATGAAATTCGTGCTAGCTTGATGAAGTCTGATGGTGCAACGACTAGTTCTATAGAAGTCCATCTTCATCCAGAAAAAAATTTTCAATGGCTATTTTTTATTTCGAATGATCATAAATGGCTAAAATCAACATCAAATCATCCAAATCCTTTTGGAAATGATTAAGCGATAAAAGAAAAAAAATATAAAAGAAATACACTATTCAAGCACTGTTTAACATGAAAGAAAGCACTTTAAGAACAATCAGCCTCCAAGAAAGTTTACCAACTCCCATTCAATTCCTTCTTGAGTTTTCTAAGTGCATTCGAAGAGGAAAGAGAGGATTCTTCATCTGCATCAAAAGCTTCCTCAAAAGAAAGGCTATAATGACAATAATTCAACTAGAATAGGATTTTTATTATTGTATTTATTTCTACTTTAAATCTATTGTTAAAGTTTTAGCAGTAGTTGAAACTCGAAGGGATAAAGTTATATCAAACTTAGATTTGTTTAGGAGGAGCCTTAGGTAAATACTTGTAAAGATTTTTATTGGTTGAGTTGAGATCAAATCAATTGGATTTGTTTGCGAGCTCGATGAAAATAGACATGCTGTAATCAGGTGATTATAGTAAAAATTTTTAAGAAATTGCTTAGAAAGTGGATGTAGGTGCTAGAGGTGCGCCGAACCACTATAAATCTACTGTGTTTCTATGTGCGCTTTTCATCTCTTCTGCTGCATTTACTTTCTATTCTTTAGTAACTTCATCTTCATCACACTTTTACTTCTACACTGCACGCTATTGCTTAGGCTTGTTAAAAATTTTTAATAACCCAATTGACCCCCTCTTTTGGGTTGTCTAGCTGAATAATAAGTGGTATCAAAGTTTAATTTTCAGCTAGAATATTGATTCAACAATCAAGAGATAAAGATCATGACAACATAATTAGAAGATTCACTTGCCAAAGGGCAATCCACTAACAGATTACCACTTTTCAATGATATAAATTACATATATTAGAAAGCTCACATGAGGATCTTTATTCAAGCTCTTGATTATGATATGTAGAGTATCATAATCAATGGGCCGCACACCCATACCCCATTGTAGTCGATGGCATTAGCACATCCAAACCTAAAAAGAATTGGAGTGATGAAGATAAAAAATCAATTCAGCTAAATGCCAAGACTATGAATGTCTTATATTGTGCCTTAGATGCCAACAAGTTTAATTGAATTTCTACCTGCAATTTAGCAAAAAAAATTTGGGATAGACTCGAAATTACTTATGAGGGCACAAATCAAGTAAAAGAATCAAAGATTAACATGCCTGTGCATCAATATGAGTTTTTCAAAATGAAATCCACTGAATCAATACTAAAATATTCACATGCTTCATTGATATAACTAATGATTTGAAAAGTCTTAGAAAAATATACTCTAACAATGATTTGGTGAGAAAAATTCTTAGATCTTTACCAAAGTCATAGGAAGCAAAGGTCACCATAATACAAGAGATAAAGAACTTGAATAAGCTACCATTAGAAGAGTTGATTGAATCATTAATAACACATGAACTACCAATGGGGCAGCACAATGAAGATGAAGGCCAAAAGAAAAGGATCATCATCCTCAAATCTACTATAATTGATAAAAAGCAAGATGAGCCAACTGATGAAGATGAATCAAATGATGAAGATGAGAACATAGCACTAATCATGAGGAAATTCAAGAAATTTATAAGGACATGAAAGCAAGGTTTCAAGAAGAAGCCTCTAATCAAAGGTGAATCAAGCAAAAATAAAGAAAAAAAGAAGCAGCCATAGTGTTTTGTATGCAAAAAACCTAGACACTTCATGGCTGATTGTTCCAACTTGAAGAAAAGCTTTAAGAAGATCAAGAAGAAAGCAATGATTGCTACTTGGAGTGATAGTGATGAAACTTGCCCCGATGAAGAAAATAAAAATATAGTGAACTTGTGTCTCATAGCACAAGAGGATGAGATAATCTCTGAAATCATTCTAGATTTTACTTTTGAGAAATTACAAGATGCATTTCATGATTTAATGAAAGAATATCAAAAAATAACTAATAAAAATAAAAACCTAAAAATAAAGACTAAAATCTTATCCAAAGGAAAAGAAAAAATCTTACAAAAAAATAAACTCTTAATAGAAGAAAATGACTCATTAAGAAAGAAAGTTAAAATATTGAAACCATTGGTTGACAAGTTTACATGCAGTTCTAAAAAACTAAAAATGATTTTGAACAACCAAAAGGCAATTTATGATAAAGCTGACATTGGCTTTAATCCTAATAAGAAACAAAAATTCTTAAAAAAATTTTACACTAGCTCATCATCATCACACTCTATTTCACACATTACTTACTTCAGTTGTGGTAGAATAGGACTTAAAGCATATGCATGCATTTTTAAAAAAATTGATGGAAATATAGTTAAGAAAATTTGGATTCCAAAGGGAACCATAAATGCTAACCCTAGAAGATCCAAGAAGGCTTAGGTATCTAAATCAGCCACTTGACTGTTTTGTAGGAATGTCTTACAACTAATAAAAATAAAAGAGCTTGATATCTAGGTAGTGGCTACTCAAGACATATGACAGGTGATAAGAAATAATTTATCATCCTTGAGAAAAAGAATGGAGGAATAGTAATCTTTGGTGACAGTGGAAAAGGGAAAATCATTGAAATTAGTAAAATCAAACTTACTCCCTTCACTTCCATTTAGAATGTTTTACTGGTTAATAACTTAAAGCATAATTTGTTGAGACTTGAAGGATTGGATAGCCCACTCCCCTTCCATAGCAACCTCAGGCTCGGCCTTTTTTCTCTTCTCCTCCTTCAAAGCCAGGGTAGTCTTCAGTCTAGCCGATGCCTGTTCTTCTTTCCCAAGCATCTCCTGAAAATGCTCAACCTCAACAGAGTGGGCTTCTCTTAGGTGCTCAACCTTGGCCTTGGCATTCTTGGCCTCAACCTGTGTGGCTTGGGCCTCCTTGAAAACCCTCGAAACCTCAATCTTGTAGAGGTTCATCGCCTCCATGTTGGTGAACAAATGGTGCCCTAATTGCAAAGGGCAAGATATAAGTTATTGCTACGAAGCAGGTATATTTAGCCAAGTGCAGGAAAGGAAAGGTTGATTACCTCGAGGAAGGCCGCATAAGAATCTCTCATCCTTTCCTCATCATCTATTTGGAGCATCATCTTAGTTATGTGTGAAAGGACGTAGCCCTCCATCAAAGACTGGACGACTTTCCAGTTATCTTGAGAATCTTGTTCTAGATCAAAATTATTGCTGTCGGATCCTCTAGCATCCCTTCGAACCTTCTTGGTGGTAGCTTTCTTCTTTCTCTTCTCCACCACCATCTCCTATTTAGAAGGCATGGAGGTAGCAGCTTCATTGGGCGAGGTCGAGCTTGGCATAATTGTAGTGACCTCTGAAATGCAAACAGCCTAGGCCAGAGTGGCCGAGCTAGGGTCTCCAACCTTCACTCGCTTTGACGATTCCCCCATAGCACCATCCTTTCTTTTGTGGGCTCTGAACCCCTTGGTCAATCGATTCAATTCCTTCGAAGTCATTTTTGCAGCAACAAGCAAGCTGAGGTTAGAAGAAAGATAAAAGGTATAGAAGATGATGTAAGTGTATACCTTTGGGATTGAGCAGGCTTAAGTCGAGATTATATAAGGTTTGGCTAGTGACTAGTTCAGATAGTGAAGGAGCTTTACAGTTTCTCAATTTGTTGACAAAGTCAAGGTCTTCTCTTTCTATCCCTGGAGCTTTGCGGACCGAATCCCTTAACTTATCCTAGGAAGGAAGCCCTAACTCTATGGATGGGCAAGAAACAAAGAACTTTTCCTTTCAATTATGTATATAGGAAGGGGCACCCTTAACCAACTCTTTCTTGCCAAATTGGAGGGAGAAGTACCACCAATCCTTAGCAGAAGGATGGCGCTTGAAAGTGAAAAGATTCGGAACAAGAAAATTATAGGACGAACCTCGACTGAAATGCAAAAAGTAAGAAATACTATAATGAATCTAAAAAAGTTTGGAACAACTAAGGACAAAGATATATCTAAGAAATGGAAAAGAGTTACAATGAAGGAATGGATCGGAAGTCGCAACCCAACACAAAGAGCTTCAGAGCATAGATAGAAGCGATCCGAGGGAGGAGCACAATCTTGGCCACTTGATTCGGAAAGCTTCAGCTTATAATCCAAAGGGACCCCGTATTGGGTTCTAATAATGGAAAGATCTTTAAGAAAAAGAGAGCAAGGGATGGTTTCAGAAATAAAGGTTGGACGAGGTACTTCGACAAGCTTGGCTCCCTCCCTAGGACTAGGATTTATGGAGCTTGGATTAGATGAGCTCCTTGAACTGCTAGTCCAAAAAATGTTGGAGGTCATTTTGGATCAAATAAAATCAAGAAAAATCCACTAAAATCAAAAGAAATTGATAGATAGATTGAACAAGCAAGGAAGAAATAGTAGACCCCCCTACCAAGAAACTTTAAGTATCAAGAAACAAGAGAACATGCAAGAAAATCTAAAGAAAGAGTTAGGGCATCATAAGTATCACAAATTTACTAATAAAAGTATAAATTTATTAATTAATTTATATTAATATTTTAAAAATAAAAATAAAAATAATGAAATAATAATAATATAAAAATAAAATAAAAAATAAAATAAATATTTTTTAAAAAATAATAAATATATAATAATAAAAATAAATTAAAAAATAATAATAATAAATAAAATATTACTAATAAAAGAAGCTTATTTTTTTTATCATAATAAAATAAATTTGAAGCAAATCGGAGTTAAAATGGATCCAATATGAATTTTTAAAAGAAATAAAAATATATATATAATAAAAATGAATCGGGTCAGTCGGCTTAGCCAGTGCGCTCAGCCTAGCCATAAAAGTTGGCATGTCCTAGCCAGTCGATGTGCCAAGTAGCCAGCCCAGCAGAGATGGTGGCCCGCTAGCCCACCAAACCAGGCTTGTCAGTGCACAGTGAACCAGCGGCCAGTCTACAAAATTAGCCATAGATCGCAAGCTCAACAAAAAGCAGCCAATCGTAGGCTACCACATGGTGGACCAAGACCCTTAAAGGGCCTATAGGAAATATATCGCAGCATACAGGGGTAGTTTCATAATTTCATAAGTCAAGGACAGCGCTTATTAGTCAAGTCTTATGGCACACCTAGTCCACGCAGTCCACAGCTATAGTAATGGCACGATCCAATGGTAGTGGTGGTTTGCGGTCCAGATCTGATGGCTGAGATTTTTTTCTATTTTGATTCTAATTCTTTCAGCATCCTAGCATGGGATCGAATGGCCGCGTGCATTCCATGCAATGATCCAATGGTGGAGAAAGCTCCCAACGATGATCAAATACTCAAGAGTTAATTTGATGACTCGATTTCCTTCATTTGGCATGATCCAACGGCCAAAATATTTTCCAATTTGATCTGGGCTTATAGATGTCTATTTTTGGTATTTTTTGAAGCATCGGATCACCATCCGATGGCTAGAATTAAGGGAACTCAACAAAATTCATATATGACTCCTTTTAATCTAAATTTCACTCAGATTTCTTCATATTTTGATGATTAAAATGGCCCTTAGTCCCACATTACCTGCAAAAAAACCCTCCAGCCCTCCAACACCTATTTAAAGGACCCCAAGACTCTAGAAGTCAATAGATCTGATCTAAGAGAAGCTACAGTAAAGGATGGAAGTCAAGCTTTGGCTGAAGGATGTTTTGAGGCAGATGGTGCCGAGAAGAAGAGCTAGACTTCTACATCATCTCCACACCGCTGTTGATCTAAAGATTAAGAGTTTTATTTATTTATTTATTTTTTTTAGTTATTATATTTAAATTTTGAGTTTTAATATAAATTTTAGTTTATTGCTCTTTTAATTTCTGTTCTTTAATTTCTACTCTTTTAATTTTGCTTTATTTTAATTGCTTTTTAATTTCTTGCAAGTAGATGCTAAGATCTAACTAGTAGATCTTAGTACTAAAGTTTAATTTTTTGTATTATTTAATTTTTGTAATTTTATTTTTTGACTTAAATTTTAATTTCAATTTTTTTTTCTTTTTTTATAAAAAAATTAAAAATTTTAAAATAAAATTATTGCCTTTCTATGGATTCGACCTGACTTACTACTATCTACATGCTCTTAATTATCTCAAAAAAGAAGTCAAAATTAAATCGATAATTATGATATTTTAATGATGGTATCATGATCTATCAAGTTTTTGGCACCGTTGCCGAAGAGGCATAAAAAAGTTAAAATTTTTGATTTTTTAATTTTTTTTATTACTATTTTCTAATTTTTTCTTCTTTATTTTGCAGATAAGAAAAAAGAAGAAGAAAAAAGGGGGAACAAAAAGATTAAGGCAAGGATGAAACTTCCAATCTTATTTGGTGAGATCAATCCTAAATTCTAAAAAAAAAATTATTATTATTTATTTTATTTTTAAATTAATTAAAAATTATCCACTTAAATTAAATTAAAAATCTCATGATAAGATTAGAAATTCTAACTGCTTAGGACATGCATCATATTAGTTTTATTTTTATTTCTTTTGATGATTGTTGGAGGCAAGGTAAGTTTTTCAAAATTTAATTAAGTTTTATGCATCTAGATTAAATTGTACAGAGCCCCTTGCTTGAAAAGTTTTTTTGTACATATTCATATTAAATCAAATTAAGAGCACAATCCAATTAAATAAGATAAGGTGGGATTTGATCACCGTTCCTTGGCTCAAAAATAACCAACCAGCATCCATGATTGACCTAAGCCTCTAAATTAAAATTAATTAGACATCAGTCCTAAGAACTCAAGCTCAATAGGACAAGGAACTCTAAGAGCTGGTCTAGGTTAGGGTTAGTCAACTTAACTGATGTCTAAGAAAAATGGTTCAAGGATCATATTTTGAAGAAAGATGGTTTATAATTGGTTTTGTTAACTTACCTCACCAAGCATAATTCATATCTAAGACAAGCAACTTGGGGACTCCCACTGACCTTATACTTACCTAGCCAGTTGATTGGCTGATTCTCTACTTAGAGGGCTTGAAGGTGACCTTGACAGTTAGGAGCTGTCTAGATCTAGGACAATCCTTAGTCAGGATTACTTATCTAACGTGTTTGCTAATTAACATTAAATATAAATATAATTAATTCTTCTCTATCATCTCTGGATTCGAGACTCCTTAGGAATCTTTCTTAGAACTCTCTTCTTTCTCTTCTCTTTTCTTCTCTTTAAAAAATATAAAATAATTAAAATATATTTTTAAAAAAATTGTTAAAATTAAATTAGGGTTGCACTAGTACATGCACGGTAGAAGATCACTATTACCTAACCTAGTTAAACCAAATCCCAAAATTGAACGATTGATTCATATAAAACTTAAAAATCAAATGGTTAGAAATAATGGAGAACCACCTAGGCAGATGAAGGAATACTTTATTCCTTCTACTTATAACTAATTGACTTGTATCCAATTACCAGATATCCCTACTAGCCATTATGAAATCAAGTTGACCATAATCTAGATGCTCCCATCTTTTTATGGGAACACCAATGAGGATCCTTATTAGCATTTGGATGAATTCTTAGAAATCTGCTCTACGGTAAAAATTCAAAATTTTTCTGATGACACTCTTAGACTGATCTTGTTCCCTTTCTCATTAAAAGATAAAGCCAAGTAGTGGCTTGGCATAATAGAAAAATCAATTCAAACATGGGCAGAGATGCAACATGAATTCCTTAAGAAATTTTATCCCATAGGTTGAACCAACACTATAAGGTGAGCTATCACTAAATTTGCTCAACTTTCAGGAGAACAAATTCATGAATCACAGAAAAAACATAAGAAACTTCTTAGAAAATGCCCACATCATGGTCTATCAAAGTGGCAAATTGTCTAAGCTTTTTATGAAGGTTTAGGAGAACAATACAGACAAATGGTAGATGCATCCTATGGAGGTGCATTTATGAGCAAAAGTGAGGATGAAGCATATACTTTGTTTGAAATCCTAAGTAAAAATTTGATCAACCATGCTTCATTATCCTCTTATGAAAGATCAATTTCTCAACAAAAACGGGCAGGAATTTATGAGATCAAAACTCCAAAATCTAATTCTAAGGCAGACTTGAATATAATAGCATAAAAATTAGATAAAGTCAACCTTCTTGCCTAAAAGTTAGACCAATTCCTAAATCTAGACCAATAATCTCTTGCACAATGCACACTACCTTCCAATTATCAGGAGATTTATTCTATTTATGCTAGCCCAACCCATAGCGTGAGTGAATGTTCTACGGCTACATAATTTCCATCCTTCATCCAAGAACAAGTTCAAGTTGCTCAAGGTTACTCCAAATCGATCAATGACCCATTTTCAAACACATATAACCCAGGATGGAGAAATCATCCTATTTTTCCTTGAAAACCATAATAGACTTAGGCTTAGACGCAAACTCCATCAATACAAAATTATCAAAATAGACCCCAATACCAGAACTATGCCTATAATAGTGGTTAGCCTAGTCAATCTTCCCAGCCACCATATTATAATCAGCCCTCATACCTACCTCCTCAATAGACTAATCTAGTCGATGATTGATTTAACCAGCTGCAATAATTAATCTTATCTCAAAAACAATCTATCGCTAGGCTAGAAGCATAAATAGGATAATTAGCTGAGTCTAGTATAAGGAGAGAACCAGGTCAGTTACCAAGCCAACCGATTGTCAATCCTAAAAATAACCCAACCAATGTCTACCAACCACCTAAATTTAGTCATCAACCCATCATTCCATCTAAGAATCCCTAATTAGAGAATGCCAAAGCAATTTCTAAACTTTGAAGTGGTCGAATACTTAAGGACTCACACCAGGACCAGGTGGTAGAGACTAGTACTGATGCTAGCCAAGAAGAAAATTCAGAAGAAGAAGTTAGTACTGAAGCTAACCACATAAAAGAACCTGAGCCTAGAACTAGTACTGATACTAGTTCTAATGAGATCAATAAAGAAAAGAAGAGAATAAATGAGTTATCCAAGACATATAAATCCAAAGCCCCATTCCCTCAAGCCTTAGAAGTAGGCTCTTCCCATAAAAAAAAAAGAAAACACGTAATGAGGAATTAATGAAACTATTTAAATAAGTGCATATTAATTTATCCCTCTTCAATGCAATATAGCATGTCCCAGCTTACACCAAATTTCTCAAAGAACTTTGTACTCAAAAGCATGAGCCACAAACTAAAAGAATTATGTTGTCTGAGGATGTAAGTACAGTCCAGTTAGATCCATTGCCTCAAAAAATGAAAGACTCTAGTGCTCCATTAATTTCATGTGTTATAGGAGGCACAACCTTTAACCGAGCATTATTAGACTTAGGAGCTAGTGTGAACCTACTTCCAACCTTAGTTTATGAAAAATTTAGGATAGGAGAACTTAAACCAACATTGGTTATTTTGCAACTAGCCGATAGATCTGTAAAATCACCACATGGTTTAATTGAGGATGTTTTGGTTAGAGTAGATAAATGTTATTTTTCAGTAGACTTCTTGATACTTGATTTAGAACCATCCCAAGAGCTGAACCAAAATTTCATAATTCTAGATTGTCCATTCCTAGCTACTGCTAATACCAATATCAATTAGATAGGAGCCATGGACATTTCTTTTGGAGATCAAGAGGTAAAAATAAATATTTTTAATACCTCTAAGAACACTTAAGAGGAGGAAGACTGCTTTGTAATTAATTAGAGGTGAGATAGTTCAATCTGATTCCTCAGATTTACTCAAGAATGACCTTCTAAATAAACTTGTTAAAAAAATTCTAGATCAAGAGGTAAATGCCCTATTCGATTCACCTCACCCATCACATACATTACCTTGGTCAATGAAAATTGAGCCCTTATCTGAGAAAAGAATCGAGCCATTACGTCCTTCAACTTAGGCCCCACTATAACTTAAACTAAAATCTTTGTCTGAATCACTTAAGTATGTATTTTTAGGATTAGAGAAAACCCTTCTAGTTCCCATTGCATTAAATTTGACTCCTAAACCATAAACTCAATTCATAAGTATTCTAGAAGAACAAATGGAGAAAATTTTAATAAACAAGGGTCTGAGAATAGGGTCGCGAGGTATGTTTCCATAATTAATAATGAAAATATCAACAAAGGGATAACAAACTATTTTTCTAAGATTGGCAATCCAAAATCATTGAAATATGTTAATTCAGTATTTGACACAGGATAGTAAGCTGCATCGTGTTTGGCTGAAGACAATAAACTTAGCGCTTGTCGGAAGGCAACCCAACACTTCTTGCATCTAATTTATTTTTTTTAGTTTATTTTCCTTTTAGAATAAATGGCTAGGTTGGAGGAGAATTAAAGCTTCATGATCCAAGATGGATAAATAATAAAAAATTTTATTACACCCTTCCATTTTTTCTTCTCTATTAAGGACAAGGTCGATTAAGTTGGGGGTTAAAAAAAATAAAATTAAAAATATATATAATAAAAAAAGTAATATATATATAATCTTAAAAAATATATATATTTGAATAAGCCATATTACAGGAAAGAAAATCTTGAGCAAAATAGACTAGAAAAAGTAATAAAGTTAGGAAGTATTTGCTAATGACTGTAGCAAGATAGGAAGTAGATTAGTTGATCAGACTTTTAGCAGCCTACTTAGATCATTTAAAGGCTATCAGTACTTTAAATTGTACATGCACACTAATGAGATAAAATAAGTATTGATTATAAGGCCAACTGAAGATTCAATTATTATTAAAAAATTAGCAATTACTATATATCCCAATTAAAGAAACTTAAATTTAAGAAAAGAGCTACCTATCCAAAATAAAAAGTGCAAAAGATAGAGTATATGTGGATTTCCCTAAACATAGTAACTGGGTTTCTGTACCCAAATCAAGTGTGGAGGTTCACGTCAAATGATGGAGGGAAGGCCAGGATGCTCAGCACATTTAGAAAAGAAAAAAGAAAGAGAAAAAGATAGTGTAAAAGCTATCTTAATTCTTGCACTTACTCTAGGGGTGAATAAAATATTAAACAAAATAGGTGATAATAGAAGATACATATATCCTTTAAATTAATACCAAAATACTAAGTTAGACTTTACAAATACAAGTACTGTAGATCTTTAGATGAATTCTAAAAAAGTTACTGACCATGAAATTTGCTTCTAAAACTCAATACTTAGTTAGTAATACTATCTAAACTTTTGAACTTTAATCCTAAAGCTATTTTTGTGAAAGAGGATCTTAATGAAATATGATGATTAATCAAAGATTAGTATTACATTGCTAAGAAGCTAGCAATGAGTAAGTTGGAGGGTGTGATAAGTATCATAAATTTGCTAATAAAAGTATCAATTTATTAATTAATTTATATTAATATTTTTAAAATAATAAAAATAAATAATAAAATAATAATAATATAAAAATAAAATAAATAAAAATTAAAAATACTAATAAATATATAATAATAAAAATAAATTAAAAAATTAATAATAATAATATAATAAAAATAATAATAAATAAAATATTATCAATAAAAGGAACTTATTTTTTTGATCATAATGAAATAAATTTGGAGCGAATCAGAGTTAAAATGAATCCAATATGAATTTTTAAAAGAAATAAAAAAAATATATAACAAAAATGAATCGGCTCCATCGGCTTAGCCGGCACCCTCAGCCTAGCCATAGAAGCTGGCGCATCCTAGCTAGCCGACACGCCAACCAGCTGGACCAGCAGAGATGGTGGCTCGTCAGCCCGCTAGCTTGCACCCCAGCAGCCCACCAAACCAGGCCTATTGGTGCATAGTGAACTAGTAGCCAGTCCATGAAATCAACCATAAACTACCAGCTTAGCAGAAAGCGGTCAATCACAGGCCACCGCATGGTGGACCAAGACCCTTAAAGATTTTACAGGAAATATATCACGACGTATAGGGGCAGTTTCATAATTTCACAAGCCAAGATCAGTGCTGATTGGTCAAGGCTTATGGCACACCCAATCCTCACGACCCACAGCTATAGTAATGATGCAATCTAATGGTAGCAGTGGTTTGCAGTCCAGATCTAATGGTTGAGGTTCTTTCCCATTTTGATTCTAATTCCCCCAACATCCTATCATGCGATCGGATGGCTGCGCGCATTCCAAGCAATGATCCAATGATGAAGAAAGCTCCCGATGGTGACCAAATACTCAGGCATTAATCTAACGGCTCAATTTTCTCCATCAGGTGCGATCCAATGGCCAAAATATTTTCCAACTTGATCTAGGCTTATAGATGTCTGTTTTTGGTATTTTTCAAAGCATCAGATCACCATCTGATGGCCAAAATTAAGAGAACTTAATAGAATTCTTTTAGGACTCCTTTTAATCCAAATTTCACTCAGATTTCTACATATTTTGATAATTAAAATGGCTCTAAGTCACATATTGCTTGTAGAAAAATCTTTCAGCCCTCCAACACCTATTTAAAGGATCCCAGGCCTTCAGAAGTTAACAGATCTAATCGAAGAGAAGCTACGATAAAGGATGGGAGTCAAGCTTTGGCTAAAGATTACTTCAAGACAGGCAGTGCCGAGAAGAAGAACCAGACTTCTACACCATCTCCATGACGCTGTTGATCTGAAGATTATGAGTTTTTTTTATTTTTATTTATTTTTTATTTAATTATTATTTTTAAATTTTGAGTTTTAATATAAAATTTAGTTTATTACTCTTCTAATTTCTATTCTTTAATTTCTACTCTTTTAATTCTACTTTATTTTAATTGCTCTTTAATTTCTTGCAAGTAGATGCTAAGATCTAACTAGTAGATCTTAGTACCAAAGTTTAATTTTTTCATATTATTTAATTTTTATAATTTTATTTTTTGACTTAAATTTTAATTCTAATTTTTTTTCCTTTTTTTATAAAAATATCAAAGATTTCAAAATAAAATCACTATCTTCCTATGGATTCAACCCGACTTGCTGCTATCTACGTGCTCTTAAATATTTTAGAAAAGAAGTCAGAATTAAATTGATAATTATGAAATTTTAATGATGGTATCGTGATCTATTAGGGCACTAACCTAAATCACCTGGAGGTGTTGGAAAAGTAGTTAGAAAAATGTAAGGTGAACAAAAGAAGGCATCGTGGGAAGAATGAAATAAGGCTCTCAAGCTCGAAGAAGGTGAAAGGCGAAGAGGGAATGGAGAAGAAGAATTGGAATAGGGGAAGAGGAGGAAGAAGATGTTTAAATAGTTGGAGGAGTTCAGAGGTGGTTATAGTTATGGATCACCTACACACAAATGCCTTCTACCGAGTGTCCCACTCGTCATCGTAGCAGCTGATGCTTGATAGAGCTTTTATGGCACTGTATATCCAGCTCCACATTGAGAGAGGAATTTCAAATGCTGAGGTCATTTTGGGTCATTCAATAATTAAGAAAGCTTTAGTGCTAGTTCGAATATGCCAAACCATTCCATTTTTTGAAGATAGGAAGTCGGGTGGGAGTTTGGTAGTCGCAGATGTTGGTACTCTATTCGTTCGAATATCAAATTCGAAAGTAGGAGGACAAGTATTAGGAGTAAAATAGCTTCTGAATGTTCGACCTTGGTACAATGCTATCTAAAATATTGATGGTTAAGTCTGAACTTCGATCGAATTGCTTCCTTATTCCAAGCAAGTTCTGGAAGTTTGGCCTATAGACCTTGCACATCAGATGACCCTCTTAGCTCTCCTAATAACTGCAGAACTTGTCAAGCATACTAAATTTCGGCCAAATGAACTTGAATAGTGATAGGAGTTGCCATTCTACTAGTTCCAATCCATGACTAAAAGTAGATAGTTGGCCCCTAGCAAATACCGGGTCCCAGCATCATTTGACCTTATCTAGTGGCCGACATTGAAGGTAGCCAAATTTCTTCGCTCCATTCTATAAGCAGCCGACCTCCAATGAATACAGGACCTCAGCACCGACTGATTTTGCATAATAGCCAACCTTGAAGGTGGTTGAATTTCTTTACTTCTATTTGTGGACTACAGATCTTAGCAACTCTACACCAAGGACCTCAGCCAGATGAACTTGAGTCAATAAAAGGACCTCGTCATCAATATGAATCTAGCCTTCAACCTGGAGCAAGCAGTGGTCACTTGAGAAGCAATGAATCTCCGTACTCATCCATCCCAGCTTCAAGTTAGCCTTGGATCTCTGCTATCTATGCTGAACTTCTTTAAGAAAGCCTGGCCACTATCCTCATTAGAGAACCTACCATCCTCTTCTGGCCTCTAGTTTGCTAAACCAGAATATCCACACCTACTCCCGGCCTAAAGAAAAAATCCCAATTTTCTGGATCAGGTTCATTCAGATCTGATTGGATCAAGAGAGATATTTCAATTTTTTTTTTTCTAAATCCAAATTAGATCTAAGATATTTTAGATCTAATTTTATAATCTAATAAAAATAAATTAAAATAGATTTAATTTTGTACCTTGTTGTTGGGTAATTGGATTATTCTGTGATGTTCCTGCTGACTGCCTGAGGTTCTGAATCTAGCTACGCATGTGCATGGCCTCTACCGGTATCCACTCGGGCTGGATCTGAAGATCTTCTCCTTCTTCATCACTTCTCCAAATATCAGATTTGGATCTAATTTGGAGGACCTTCAAAACTCTTTTTGAAGATCAGATATCGTCTCTTGCAGTAGTGCTGCCTTCTTCCTTTCTCATCACCTTTCTCTTGCCTGGATTGCACCAAACTGGACACCAAATCCCCTTGGGCATGGAGAGGAGAGAGGAGACCTAAAGATGGCATCAAGGAGGGAGAGGGGCAGCCTTGTGGCATGGGCTATTGGAGAGCTCCTCAAAAGCTAAGCGCAGACAGGGTTTATATAGACCCTACTGTGCCATGCAGTGCTACATCATCTTGACCAATCACATTGCTTCGTGAAATCAGATCTAAATCTGATTGATGGAATGACATCACCTGATCAAATTAGATGAGAGCCCCTCGCCAACACCCTTAGGTGGCACCAAGACTGGTCAAAGTAGAGTCCCTTTGCACCACCTAAGTTGATTCCAAGAAGCAACCTGGAGTCCCATCTGTATGGGGCTCCAAGCATCCCTATCCTTGGGCGCATGCCTCCCTAGGCATGCACCCCCTTCTTTTCATTTTCTAGCAAGGGGACAAGCCCCCATCTAGCTCTCCTAATGGGTGCGTGACACATGGACAGATGTCAAAGTGTCAATGGTCAAAGACCAGTCAAAGGTAGACTTTTGACCAAAGTCAAAGATAAGAAATGGCAGGTGACCAAAAATGGCAGGTAATGTCTTAATTTATCAAAATAAGACAACCCTTTTCTGACTTGGACAAGCCTCCAGTCAGACCATATGTAAAAGGCCTCTGATTGAGCACAAACTCCTTTGGCTCAGTCAGGACAACTTATTTATGATAGTAAAAGAAGAACGTTAGGTTCAATCGAGTGCTAGCACGATTTTCTTGAACCTAATTGAATCTCATTCAGATCAATTGAACTGGATCAGTTCAATTGATGATCACCAGATTCAAACCCTTGTTTGTGTGACCCAGTTAGGTTCAGTTCTGTATGGTAATGGGATATGTCATGATCTCTATCATCGACATCATCGAAACTCCTTTCGATGGATCAGAACTCTTCTGATTCGAACAGCTAGAATGATCGATCATCTAAATCATTCTAATTGCTCCCAAAATCCACCAGTGACACCTAGCAGTATATGGTGGCAACCCATCAGAGCTGAATGCGAACCTCTTGGTGCAGCTACCTGTGTGATTAAGTTCTTCTATCTTGAGCCCCGATCAGATTAGGGTTAAGGTGAACTCGTCAAACCCTAGTTTCTGTCATATGATGTAATCATTCGATTCAAGTCCGATGTGAAAATCTAAATAGAAACTCTTTCTATTATTTCACTCTGCCATGGCCATGGGCTTCTGGACTTGATTCTCATGATCATCATAGGGCTGCTCCTCTACCACCGAGGTAGATAGATTCCATCTTGATGCAATCCAGTTCCTACAATGAACATGCTATAGCCAACATACACCTCAGGGTTCCATATGGCTAGGAGACCGAGTAATGGTGTAGTCAAACTATAACACCCTCAAGGTGAACTGCCGATGCACCTCAGGTCAAAGAACCAGACACACTACTGCAGCATCGAGTCAGTCATTGACGAGAAGGTAGACTTCCTAATGACTACTCGAGGTGGTCACGCTCAGTGCCCTCGTTCTCTAACGAGTACCTGTACTCTCGCTCCGGTGTCTCCACACCGTAGACTCAAGACTCATCTACTAAAGAGAAGCGATTGTACACCAACCTTCCGGATCAATCACCATCCTCGTGATGATCCTATGGTCGGGAGCATTTTATGAGTTAATAATGATTATTCATGTCTTAAATTTTCAACTCTTGAAAATATGAATTATCATTACCATTAACTCAAAGGATGTATCACAGACACTAAATACACATATGTGATAGAAAATAATCCCATTTTATTGATTATAGTCAAAATTATAATTTTGCCCCTAGAAGTGTATTACAAGTGTCAGCCAATTCTGGCTTCTAGGGCACATATATCTAACAATCTCCCACTTGTCCTAAAGCCAATTGGCTACAAGTCTAAGTCCCATCTTCTCAAGGTGGGCTTCGATCTTCTGCTGGCCCAACGGCTTTGTAAGTGGGTCTGCCACATTATCTGTGGAGTTGACTCTCTTGACCTCGACGTAACCCTTCTCGAGGTAATCGCGGATGAGGTGGTATCGCCGCTCAATGTGCTTGGATTTCTGGTGAGACCTCGGCTCCTTAGCAAGGGCTATGGCGCCATTGTTGTCGCAGTATAGAGGAATGGCATCTGATGGCATTACTCCGATTTCTGCAGCAAACTTCTTGTACCAGAATGCTTCCTTCGCAGCCTTCTGATGCAGCGATATATTCTGCTTCCATGGTGGAATCTGCTATCACCGTTTGCTTGGAACTCTTCCAGCTGACAGCACCACCATTGCACACAAACAGACTCCCAGATGTCGACTTTCGATCATCTATATCGGACATGAAATCCGAGTCTGTGTATCCCTGGACTTGGAGTTCTCCATTACCAAAGACCAACATCATATCCTTAGTTCTTCTCAAGTACTTAAGGATACATTTCACAGAAGTCCAGTGTTCTTCACCTGGATTTGACTGATATCTGCTTGTGACACTCACAGCATGGGCTATATCAGGTCGTGTACATAGCATGGCATACATGAGGCTCCCTATTGCAGAAGCATAAGGGATCTTGCTCATGCGTTCTATTTCCTCAGGTGTGCTAGGGCACATCTTCTTGGAAAGATGAATACCATGTCTGAAGGGTATTAATCCCCTCTTAGAGTTTTCCATACTAAACCTCTTTAGTACTTCCTCTATGTACATCTTCTGTGAAAGTCCTAGCATCCTATTCGGTCTATCCCTATAGACCTTAATTCCTAGAATAAAGGATGCTTCACCTAGGTCTTTCATGGAGAATTCCTTGGACAACCATATTTTGACTGATGGTCAACATGGGAATATCATTCCCAATAAGGAGGATGTCATCCACGTACAATACGAGGAAGACAACAGCGCTCCCACTGACCTTTTTGAAAACACATGGTTCCTCTTCATTTTTGATGAAACCAAACTATTTTGATCACATCATTGAAACGAGTGTTCCAGCTCCGAGATGCTTGCTTAAGTCCATATATGGACCTTTGCAGCTTGCAAACCTTGTGATCAGTATCACTGGATGTGAAACCTAGCGGCTGTTCCATATAGATATCTTCCTCAAGATATCCATTTAAGAATGCCATTTTCACGTCCATTTGCCATATTTCATAATCGAAATAGGCTGCAACAGCAAGCAATGTGCGGATGGATTTTAGCATAGCTACTGGGAAAAAAAGGTATCCTGATAGTCAATGCCTTCGCATTGACTATAACCTTTTGCCACTAGTCTAGCCTTGAATGTCTCCACATTCCCATCTGCACCAATCTTTCTCTTGAAGATCCATTTACACCCAATAGGTACTATACCTTCTGGTGGATCTACCAAGGTCCAGACTTGGTTTGAGTGCATCGAGTCAATTTCTGACTGCATTGCCTCTAGCCATTTCTCGGAGTCGATATCTGATATCGCCTCGTTGTAGGTTTTGGGATCATCACCATGAGCACCATTACCTACGAGGAACATTTTCTCTACTTCCTCTGAAATAATACCTAAGTATCTTTCAGGGGGATGGAAAACTCTTTTCCGATCTACGAGGTGGAGGAGGTAGTGTTCTTATTGGCTCAACCTGATTTGGTTCCAATTGGTCCTTAGCTCGTTGCTACTTGTGAGACTTTCTCATCAAGCTTGAATCTGCTTTCCAATGCCGCTATCTTGAATAAACTATTTTTCAAGAAAGATGGCATGTCGACTCACAATCACATTGTGGTCTTCTGGAATGTAGAAATAGTATCCTAATGACTCTTTAGGATATCCTATGAATCGAGCTCTAAAGGACCTAAACTCTAACTTGTCTTGTTGTCTTTTGACATGAGCCGGACAACCCCAAATTCTGAGATGACTCAGACTTGGTTTCTTACCATGCCATATCTCATACGGTGTGGTAGGAACGGTTTTAGAGGGAACCCTATTCAGTAGATAAATTGAAGTTAACAATGAGTGTCCCCAAAGAAAATCAGGAAGGTCTGTGAAGCTCATCATGGATCGAACCATATCCAATAGAGTCCGATTTCTCCATTCTGAAACCCCGTTGAGTTGAGGTGTTCCTGGTGGAGTCCATTGAGAGACTATGCCATTTTTCTTGAGATAGTCTAGGAATTTTCGGCTAAGGTATTCACCTCCTCGATCTGATCGAAGAACCTTAATGGGTTTTTCAGTTTGTTTTTCTACTTCATGTCTGAATTCTTTGAACTTTTCAAAAGCTTCAGACTTGTGTCTCATAAGATACACATACCCATACCTAGACAGATCATCGGTAAAGGTAATGAAGTAGACAAAATTGCCTCTAGCCGGCACATCAAATGGGCCGCACACATCAGTATGTACTAGGGCAAGGAGATCTGTGGCCCTTTCCCCATGTCCTAACAAAAGGGAGTTTAGTCATTTTGCCTTGAAGACAAGATTCACAAGTTGGATATGACTCGAAAGTCAATGGACTCAATAGCCCATTTTTCTCCAATTTGTTGATCCTATCTTCTGCTATATGACCTAATCTCAGGTGCCATAGATATCCTATCATTTGGACTATCCCTAGGTCGTTTGGCATTCACATTTTGCTCGATAGTTAAAAATAGATACATCAATATGTAGCTGATAAAGACCATTAATAAGAAAACCATTTGCAATTTTATTTCTTTCATAAAGAATGTTACAATGGTCCTTAAAGAAGGTAATCACATAGCCTTCTAGTGCTAGGCTAAGCATGAAACAGAAATCAAATTCCTGCTAGCTGCAGGCACATAATAACAGTCTTTCAAAACTAAGTCTAAACCAGATGGTAATCGAAGAGGGTATGTTCCCACGGCCACTGCAGCAACTCTTGCTCCATTACCGATGCGTAGGATCATGTCTCCATCCCTCAGCCTCCTGCTATCCTCAAGACCCTGCATGGAAGTGCACAGATGAGCACTAGAACCAGAGTCAAGCACCCAACTGGATGCAGAAGAAACCGTAAGGTTAGACTCAATAACGAGCATACCTCCAGAAGGACCTTCCTTCTTGTTCTTCAGGGTGGCCAGGTAAGTAGGGCAGTTCCGCTTCCAGTGGCCATCGCTGTTGCAATGGAAACACTTTTCTTTGTCGGCAGCCTTATTCTTCAGCTCTGCCTTTTTTTTCTTTTCTCCTTCCACCTTCTGCTTTTTCATAGATTCTTTCTTCTTTCCAATAAGACTTTCTCTTTGGAAGAAGTCCGTTCCATAGCAAGAACTGAGCCTTTAGAATCCTTTCATAGAAAGCTCAGCAGGTAACCAGCATATTCATTAATTCGGCCAAGGAAATTTTGAAGTTTATGCATGTGGTAATTCATGATGAACTTGCCCATATGCATCAGTCAAGGATTGCAGAATTAATATCATTCTGCAGATCCAAGTCCAACTTCACACCGAGCTTCTAAAGCTCTTCCAAATTCTTGATCATCATCAGACAATGATCTTGGACTGACTGTCCATCACGCATTTTAGCCTTGAACAGTTGTTTAGTGACTTGATACTTGGCTGTGTGACTCTGTTCACCTAACATCTCTTGTAGATGAGCCAACATTTGGTGGGCAGTCTTGATATGTTTATGTTGGTGCTGAAGCTCATCAGACATTGAGCCCAACATGTAGTATCTGACCTTGTTATCTTCATTCGTCCACTTAAGAGACGCTCTCTGTTCAGCGGATGAACAAGCTGGTAAGGTGGGAGGGTCCTGATCCAATGCATGAGTTAACTTCTCAGAATCCAAAATGATTTTGAAGTTCTAAAGTTAATCCTTGTAATTGGGTCTAGTCAGTCTATGGGTGCTCAGGATACATGCTAGTAGGTTGGACGCAGATATTTTTTTATAGAGAGTCAAAGTTTCTAGTTAGATATTGTAATTAAGATTTGACCAATTTATTCAAAAGTTTTATTTTTAGGTAAATTAGCTTCCACTATTTTTTTGGATCCCTATACTCCCTCTATAGAGATGCAAAAATCTTAATGAAAATAATTTCTAGTGGGTGGTGCGGTCCCACTAACTGACTCATCACCTCACCTAACAGTTATTGGTGATGGGTTAGCCAATGAGTGAACAACTCTTATTCAATAATTCTCTAATCATGGTAAATCCAAACTTGATCTCTAATTCATGAGTCTCACCATGTCTGAAATATTGATCCACTCCTTAGTTAAATCAGACCCATCATTTGCACATATTAGATTCCTAATTGAGTCTCTCACCGTATCCAGAATATTGAGCCTAATCCATCCTCTAATTGATAAGTACCATAAATTTACTAATAAAAATATTAATTTATTAATTAATTTATATTAATTTTTAAAAAACTAATGATCAATATATATATATTTTTTTAATTAAAAATTAATTAAAAATTAATAAAAATTAAAAAATAAAATTTTATTATCAATGGAAAGAGCTCATTTTTTTTATCACAACGAAATAAGTTTCAAGCAAAACGGAGCTAAAACAGAGAAGATATGAATTTTTAAAGAAATAAAATAAATAAAAATTAAATAAAAAAGAGAAACGGCTCAGTTGGCTCAAGCCGTCGCATCAAGCCAGCCAGCGAAGCCATCAGTTGGTTCATAATTCAGGCATGGATCGCTAGCAGAAATCGATGAATCATAGAGCGACACATGGCAGATCTTGACCCTTAAAGGGTTCACAGTAATCCATCGCGGTCTATAGGGCAAAAAGATAATTTTGCATCAAAGCAGCGAGTGCTGATTAGCTACGATGTGCGGTGTGGCCAGTCCACACGATCCATGGGAATAGTAAATGCATGATAATGCGGTGGTGGTTGCTGGCGGTCAAGATCGGACAGTCAAGGTTTATTCAAACTCTAATTTGGTTTCTGATTTTGCTCGGATCGCCATCGGATGGTAGCACTTGATTCCAGCTTCGATCCGATAATCCAGAAAGCTTTTGATGGTGATCAAACTCTCGATACATGATTTGCGGCTAGATTTTCTCCATCGATGTGCGATCGGATGGCCAGAATTTAATCCGACCTGATCTGGGCTAATAGACATCCGATTTTGATGATTTTTGGTTCGTTGGATTTCTATTAATGACTAAATTTCATCCAGAGCAGTAGAATTTATCCAGAACTCTTTTTAATCCAATTTTTATTTAAATTTCTTCATATTTCAACGATCAAAGAGCCCCTTAGTCCCACATTGCCTAGAAGAAAACTCTCCAGCCACCCTAGCTCTATAAAAAGGACCCCTGGCTTCCAAAAATCAATAGATCTGGTGAGAGGAAAGCTAAGCTCAGGGTTGAAGGTTACTCTAAGGCTACAGTACTAAGAAGAAGAGCCAGTCTTCTGCACTATCTCCATGCCTATGCTGATCTACGATTTTCTTCTAGTTTTCTTTTCTTTTTCTTTAATTTCTTGTATTTAAATTCTTCATTTGAGTTTTAATTTTAATAAAGAAAGCTTTTTTGCTCTTTTCAATTCTAGCTCTTTAAATTAATTATTCTTTATTATTCTTTAATTGCAGGTAGCTGCTAAGATCTAAATAATAGATCTTAGTTCTAAGCTTAATTTTGCATAATTTAAATTCTACTTTTATTTATAAATCTATTTTCTACTTTAATTTTCTTTCTAAAAGTCCTTCTTTTCTTTTTTTACAAGAAAAAAATCAAAAATTTTAGAATTAAATCATTGCCTCTCTATGGATTCGACCCGACTCACTACTCTCTTCATAACTTTTAATTTAAAAAAATTGGATTTAAACTGATGAACATGATATCTTCACGACAACATCGCGTTCCTATCAAGTTTTTGGTGCCATTACTGGAAAGGCATAAAAATTTAAATTTTCTCATTTTTTTGATTTTTTTACTGCCTACTAATTATTTTTCTTATTTATTTTGCAGAAAAAAAAAGAGAAAAGAACAAAGAAGATTAGGGCACGAACAAAACTTTCAATCCTATTTGGTGAGATCATTCCTAAACCCTAAATCTCTTTCCTTATTTTTAATATTTATATTATTTTTAAATTAATTAAAAATTACCTACTTAAACCAAATTAAAAATCTCATCACAAGATTAGAAACCCTAATTATTTAGAGCATCCATCATATCGATTTTAATTTTTTTTTTGGTGATTGCTGGAGGCAAGGTAAGCCTTTCAGAATTCAATCAGTTGCATGCATCTAGTTTAAATTGCATAGAACCTCTTGCTTGAAAATCTGAATATGTATATCATATTGAATCAATTTAAGGGCACAACCCATTAAACAAGATAAGGTAGGAATTTAATCATCCTTCCTTAGCCCACAAACAACCAACCCTCATATTGCATTAACCAAAATATTAACTCTTAAAATTAATTAGACATCGACCCTTAAGGATATTTGAGCTCAATAGGGTAAGGAAATCTTAGAGTTGAAATGGGTTAGGATTAATCAATTTAATTAGTGTCTAGAAAAGTGGTTCAGGGACAATTAGGCTCGAAGGAAGGTGGTTACTTAATTGGTTCCATTCGCTTACCTAATCAAGTACAATTGGTGTCTAAAGCAAGCAACGGGGGGACTCCCACCGACCTTACACTTACCTGATCAGTTGATTGGCTGATCCAACACTTAGAGTGCTTGAAGGCTGACTTGGAATAGTTTAGAGCTGTCTAGGTCTAGGCTGATCTTAGGTTAAGACTAATTTATTTGAAACTTGTTTAAAAATAAAAATTTTTACTTTAGGTATTTTTAATCTCTATTGTCCTGACATAAGGTTGCCCTAGCATAATAGGAAGTTATGTTGCATGGTTGTCCTAGGGTATAAAAAGGGTGAATTAACTTAGAACTTTAAAAAAAATAGAGAGTTTAAAAAAATATATATACAAAATAAAAAAAAAGATTGAGGATATTGAGAATATAGTGAATTCTCCAACACCTGTGTGGAGAAGGATTTCAGGTCGACTAGTCAAAATGGATTTAGTTCCTATTTCAGATCCTACAACCTCAATGGATTTAGCAAATCAACCTTAGCCTCAAATCCTTATGGACTTATGTTATCTAGTTGGTTCCATCCAACCTTCTTGTATTAGGTTGCCCCAACCCATAGCAAACAACTTTGAAATTAAACCTCAAATCATTAACATGCTTCCAAAATTCACGGGAATAGAGGATGCATATATATTCATTAGGAAATTTGAAGAGGTTTGTGCAACCATGAAACTACAACAATTGTCAGAGGACAAAATCAAACTAAGATTAATCAATTTTGCCCTTAAGGATAATGCCAAAAAGTGACTTTATAGTCTTCCAAATCAATCTATCACGACCTCGGAGGGCTTTGTGAGAATATTTTTTTAAAAAATATTTTCCTCAGCACAAAACAGCTAGAATTAGAAATAAAATAAACCAATTTTATCAACTAGCTAGTAAATCATTTTGGAAATACTTCGACTAATTCAAGAACCTCTTGACTCAATGCCCACACCATGGAATAGAAACTTGGAGGCTATGCCAAATAATTTATGAAGGGTTAGATTCAAATTCCTGAACAATGCTAGAATCCATATGCCAGGGATAATTTATGTACAAAGAACCAAATGAAGCCTGGCAATTTTTAGAAGACCTAGCCGAAAAAAGTTTACAATGGAAAATAACTAGGAAACCAGAAAAATCTACACCTTGAAGAGGTGGAATATACCAAATTCAAACCTCCCTAGCTGCAGAAGCCAAAATTGCAACTTTGACACGTAGGATAGAGGCCTTAGAACTTCAGAAACTAGCCAGTGTGAACCAAGTATTTGCACCCATGTGCAATAGATGTAATGCACCAGACCATGTCCTTGTGGAATGTCCCCTCGTTGTGAACCAATCAGATAATGGATGTGCACAAGTGAATTCCACCTATAACCCAGGTTGGAGGAATCATCCATTTTTTTCATGATCATAAAATTCAAATGTAGGCGGTCCAAGTTTCAATTAGCAGAACCCAAAGTCTAATCCTATGATAAACACCCTACCACCACCAGGCTTTAATATTAATGAAAAGAAATTTTTTTCTTTAGAGAAAAGCCTAGAAGCCCTAGCTAAATCTAATACTAACACCAATACCACCTTAAGCAATTTCATGCAAACCACGGGCCAAATTTTGAATTCAAATTATCAGGCCATAGCCTACTTAAAAATGCAAGTGAGTCAGCTAGCATCTACCATAAGTGAATGTGAATGAGGTAGGCTACCTAGCCAACCTGAGCCCAACCCAAGAAATCAAAATGGTAGACCATCCCAAGGAAACCAGGTTAATCAAGTTAATGCTATTCATTCCTTGAGATCAAAAAAATAAGTGGATAATAAGGTAAATACACCTGACACTAGAGAAGACTCGAGTGCTGAGTCTTTTGAGCCATCTAATGAATAATCTACCTTACAAACTCAAGCTCCTGAAACTGATAGTGCACCAAACTAGATGACCACAATCTCTAGAGCTTCTTTTTTGAATCAATTAAGGTCTAATAAACAATCAAAATATTTAGACAAAATGTTAGAGATATTTAAGCAAGTTCAAGTAAACATTCCTCTACTAGACATGATCCGATAAGTTCCGACTTATTCCAAATTCTTAAAAGATCTTTGCACCAAGAAAAAGATGACAACATACCAAAGAGAGCTTTCTTAGCAGCAGGTGTAAGTTCATATTTGTTAAGTCATATGCCTATAAAGTACAAGGACCCAGGTTCTCCAACAATTTCATGTGTCATAGGAGAAACCCAAATTGAGAAGGCGTTACTTGATTTAGGGGCTAGTGTAAATATTTTGCCCTATTCAGTTTATAAGCAATTAGGATTGGGAAAGCTTCAGCCAACAGAGATTACATTACAATTAGCAGACCGATCTTTTAGAATCTCCAAGGGAATGGTAGAAGATGTTTTGATTAAGGTTGAAAGTTTTATCTTTCCAGTCGATTCTGTCATTTTGGAGACTGAGCCAATATCAAATCCTAAGGGTCAAATCCTAGTGATTTTAGGAAGATCATTCCTAGCTACTGCTAATGCTAAAATTAATTATCGGAATGGACTTATGAAACTATCTTTTGGAAACATTACTATCGAGCTGAATATTTTCAATTTGGAATAGGAATCTGTTAAGCATGCTAATGTAAGTATAGTCCAACATGAAATTTATGAACCCATAGACATTAGCGATGAGGAAGTCGATCTTGAATCTAGTATCTAGCCAACCCATGAATGTCAGCACCTAAATAAAATAATTGGAGATAATAAAAATGGCCAAAGATGGGAGCCTACCACTGAACCATCTATAGAAATGACTAAACCATTACCTGAGTCATCAAAAGAAGAGGCACCCAAAGTAGAGTTGAAACCTCTCCCTGAGGACCTCAAGTATGTATATTTAGGTTCAGAGAAAACCTTGCCTGTAATTATTGCATCAGACCTAAATCCTAACCAAGAAGAGAAATTATTAATAGTCTTAAAAAAAAATCGAGAAGCAATAGGCTGGACCATGGTAGACATTAAAGGAATAAGCTTTTCCATAGTTCAACATAGGATACACCTAGAGGAAGAGGCTAAACCAACTCAAGATGCCCAAAGAAGACTAAACCCAGCCATGAAGGATGTAGTCAAAAAAAAAAATTTGAAGTTATTGGATAATGAAATTATTTATCCCATTTCTGGTACTTCGTGGATAAGCCCTGTATAAGTGGTACCAAAGAAATCTGGGGTAACAGTAGTCCAGAATGATGCTAATGAACTTATCCCAACTAGGACCCAAACGGGATGGAGGGTCTGTATAGATTATAGGAAATTAAATGCAGCTACAAAAAAAGATCACTTTCCTTTGCCATTTATTGATCAAATGTTGGAAAAATTAGCTGGACAAGAATTTTACTCTGGTTATAATCAGATCCCCATAGCTCCTAAAGATCAGAAAAAGACCACATTTACCTGCCCATTCGGAAACTTTGCTTATAGGCGTATGCCCTTTAGACTTTGTAATGCTCCAGCAACCTTCCAAAGATGTATGATCAGCATATTTTTCGATATGATTGAACGATTTCTAGAAATTTTTATAGATGACTTTTCTATCTTTGGACCTAGCTTCTCTGAATTCTTAAACCATCTAAGACTTGTTCTTGGAAGATGTAAGAAGAAGCATTTGGTTCATAATTGGGAAAAATGTCAATTCATGGTCAGAGAAGGTATAGTCCTTGGCCATGTAATTTCAAAGAAAGGAATAGAAGTTGATAAGGCCAAAGTTGACCTGATTGCAAGTCTTCCACCACCCAAGACTGTTAAAGAAATTCGTTCATTCTTAGGACATGCTAGATTTTATGGAAGGTTCATACCCGATTTTAACAGATTTTATAGAAGGTTCATACCCGATTTTAGCAAAGTGGCTCGCCCTTTGATGAACTTATTAGCAAAAGAAGCAAAATTTGAGTTTACTTCTAAGTGCCTTGAGTCTTTTGAATTCCTTAAAAAGGCACTTATTTCAGCCCCCATCATTCATCCACCTATCTGGACCGAACCTTTTGAGCTTATGTGCGATGCATCTGATCATGCTGTAGGTGCAGTCATAGGTCAAAACATTAAATGATGCATAGCTTAATTACACCACCATGGAGAAGGAATTCTTAGCTGTTATCTTTGCCCTAGAAAAATTTAGGTCCTATTTGGTTGGATCTCATGTTATTGTCTATACTGATCACTCAGCCATTAGACATCTCCCAGCAAAGAAAGATGCTAAGGCACGATTAATCCAATGGATCTTGCTCCTTCAAGAATTTGACCTAAAAATTAGAGACAAGAAAGGGACAGAGAATATAATTGCTGATCACTTGTCCCGAATCATAGTTGCGCCATCTAACAAACCACCTATCAATGAGTATTTTCCAGATGAACAACTCATGTTAGTGTCCACTGAACCTTGGTATGTTGATATTGTGAATTATTTAGCCATTGGTAAAGTGCCTTCTCATTGGACTAGTTAGGATAAACACAAATTCTTTTCCCAAGTAAAGTATTACATTTGGGATGATCCATATTTGTTTAAACAGTATCCTGATCAGATCATTTGGAGGTGTGTCCCTAATAATGAGGTTAAAAGTATTCCATCATTTTGTCATGACCAAGCATGTGGTAGTCATTTCGCATCCAAGAAGACTGCTGCCAAACTACTTCAATGTGGATTTTATTAGTCTAATTTATTTAAGGATGCACATGTGTACTGTAAAAGTTATGATCGATGCCAACAAATGGGTCAGATTATAAAGAGAGATATGATGCCACTTAATCCAATCTTGGTAGTTGAAATTTTTGATGTCTGGGGAATTGATTTTATGGGACCATTTCCAAATTCCTTCGGAAATGAGTATATCTTAGTGGCTGTTGATTATGTTTCCAAGTGGGTAGAAGCTATTCCATGTAAATCCAATGATAGCAAAGTGGTCCTTAAATTTCTTAAGGAAAATATTCTCCCTCGCTTTGGTACTCCTAGAGCAATCATTAGTGATCAAGAAACACATTTTTGCAATTGACCCTTTACTGCAATAATGAAGAAATATAATGTTACCCACAAATTAGCCACACCATATCATCCTCAGACTAGTGGGCAAGTTGAAGTATCAAATAGACAAATCAAACAAATCTTGGAGAAAACTGTTAATGCCAATAGGAAGGATTGGTCTGTGAAATTAGTTGATGCACTTTGGGCCTACTGTACTGCCTACAAGACCAACCTAGGAATGTCTCCCTATAGGATTGTGTTTGGAAAACCATGTCACTTGCTTGTTGAGTTAGAACATAAAAGCCATGTGGGCAATAAAAAAATTAAATATGGACCTAGACATAGTCGGAAACCATAGGAAGCTTCAGATCAATGAATTAGAAGAACTGAGAAATGAAGCTTATGAGAATGCCAAGGTATACAAGGAACGGATGAAAGTATTTCATGATCAAGCAATTCATAGAAAAAAGTTCTTTTGTATAATTCAAGGTTACATCTTTTTCCTGAAAAGCTTAGGTATAGATGGATAGGACCTTTCTTTGTTAAAAAAGTTTTTCCATATGGGGCTGTTTGAAAACCCAAGCAATGGTGTTGTTTCTAAAGTTAATGGTCAACGATTGAAACCATTCTTGGAATTACTCATAGAATCTATGGAGGAAGCCATGGTTCTTTATGAACCAACATATCTCAGTTAGTCTGTTATCACTGTTTAGTCTGGCTGAAGACTTTAAACTTAGCGCTTGTTGGAAGGCAACCCAATATTTCTTGAATCTAATTTATTTTTTTAGTTTATTTTCTTTTTAGGCTAAGCTGGAGAAGGATCAAAAGCTTCAAGACCCATGCTAAATGAATAAACATAATTTACACCCTTTTATTTTCTCTCCCTCCCCATTAAGGATAATGTTAATTAAAGTTAGGGGGTAAGAAAAAGAAATTAAAATATATATATATATAAATATATTTATATATATATATCAAATTTTAAAACTATTTTGAAAATTTTTTTTTTTGGATAAACCATATTTCAGGAAAGAGAATCTTAAGCAAAATAAACTAGGAAAAGTAATAAAGTTAGAAAGTATTAACTAATAATGGTAGTAAGTTAAGAAGCAGATTACTTGATCAGACCATTAGCAGCCTACTTAGGTCATTTAAAGGCTAACAGTACTTCTAATTGCACATGCACACTAATGAAGCATGGTAGGTGTTGATTATAAGGACAATTGAGGATTTAATTATCACTAAAAATTGATGGTTTATATATAACTCAATTAAAGAAACTTGAATTTAAGGAAAGAGCTATCGGCTTAAATAAAAAGTGCAAAACATAGAGTATATGTGGATTGCCCCAAACTAGAACTCTGCAAGTGTAGAAGTTCACATCAAATGGTGAAGGGAAGGTCAGGATGCTCAGCACAATTTTCAAAAAAAAAAAAAAAGTAGTGTGAAAGCTACCTTAATTCATGCACTTAACTTGGGAGTATATAGAAAACTAACCAAAATAAGTGATAAAAGAACATTCATTTGTCCTTTAAATCAACACCCAAATGCTAAGTTAGCTCAGATTATTGACCACATCTGATTAGGACTGAGCCAACAAATATGATCAGGTAAGTTAGACTGGTGGAAGGGGTATGCCATTAACTCGATAAGAATGCATTCGAGTCGAGTAGCTCTCAATTAAAAATCAGTCGGTCGTATCTATCAAACCTACCTTAGACACCAAATTGATGAGCTAAAACCAATCGGATTAGCCTACAATCCAGACTCTAACCACTGAGCCAAATTAGATCTTAGTTTGATCGATCACTCATGTGATTCGATCTTGACCCAGACTTAATCCTATTAGGCTGGTCAATTTAAGCACTCTTGATCCCATCTAACCAACTCTTGATTCGGTTTGATCAACCGCTTAGACCTAATTGAGCTACCTAAGCCCGAACCCAATTTTATGAATATATCTTAGATCTTAAATTTTCAATTTTAGATCTAACATGTTTCAGAATCTTAATTCTTAATTAAGTTTAGGGTTCATAAACAAAACATGTAAATGAAATCCTAGGATTTCAGGATCTAGGATTTTGTAGAAAATAAATTCTTGGAAAACTGATTAAGGATGAATGCGCAGCAGCCCCTACAATATAAAGAATATCCCATGAATGGGAGGAGAAGGACATCTTAAATTTTATTTTTTTTTATTCTATGTCGGACGGCCCAAAGGAGAATGCCTTAATCAGAAATAATAAAACTATAAAACTAGCCCTTAGATCTACATCAATATATCTCATATATAAAAATTGATCTAACTATAAACATGTTTTGCATACATCTTATGTATCATATCATTAATGTTCTTAGATCTAAATTATCTTAAATAATTCATTTAAAAAATTAAAATTTAAATTGATCACATCAAAATAAATTTTATTCTGATAATTATTAGAACTAATTCTACAACTAGTCTAAACATGCATGCATCATAACCTCTCATATGGAACCAAAAAAATTATAATATTTTATTTTTTCATTTTTAAATCTTATTGATAAATATTTATAATATTAAAAATAGTAAATAAATTAATCTAAATTATAACTTAATCAAAATTAAATTATGATCATGTAAGACTATATATAGAAACAATTCTTAATTCTACAACAGTCCATGACCATGTTGCTAAGGAACTTAGATCTAAATTATTTAAAATTAATCTTTTTTAAATTTTAGATCTAATAATATGTTATGTGATATCTAAAAATTATTTAATTATTAATCAAAAAATAAATTTAAATTAGATCTAAAATAATTTATGAGAATCTGGCTCTGATATCCCAGTTGAAGGAAAATCGCCCAGTTTCTCGGTCCGGTTCGTTTCATATCTGAATTGAACAAGAAGAGATATTTCAAAAATCATCTCTCCTAAATTTAGATTAAAGATTTAATTTTTAGATCTAATTTTATAGATCTAATAAAAATAAAACTAAAATAGATTTAATTTTGTACCTTATTATTGGGTACATTCGATATCCTGTGATGATCCTGCTGATTGCCTGAGGTTCTGGATCTAGCCATGCAAGTGCCTAGCCAATACCAGTATCGACTCAGGCTAGATTTGGAGATCTTCTTATTCTTTATCACTTGTCCAAATATCAAATCTGGATCTGATTTGAAGGACCTTCAAAACTCCTTTTGAAAGATCGGGTTATCGTCCTCTTGCAAACAAGGTGATGCCTTCTCCTTTCTCGTCACCTTTCTCTTGCCTGGATTGCATCAAACTAGAGCCCAAATACTCTTGGGTGTGGAGAGGAGAGAGGGGACCAAAAGACGATGTGGAGGAGATAGAGGGGCAGCCTTGAGGTATGGGCTATTAGAGAACTCATCAAAAGCTAGCGTAGATAGGGTTTATAATAGATTCCTGTAGCGCCATGCAGTGCCACATCATCTCCGGCCAATCACGGTCGCTTCAATACAAAATTAGGATCTAAAATTTTGATTGGTGGACTATGATATTACCTATCCAATCAATGAGGGCCCCTCTCGCAACACTCTTGTTGGTGCCAAGACTGATCAAACTAGAGTCCCTTTGTGCCACTAAGTTGATTCGCAAAGAAGACCCTGGAGTCCCATGCCTTATGGGACTGCTAAGGCATCCCTACCTTAGGTGCATGCCTCCCTAATGCATGCACCCCTCCTTTTTTCTTTGTTCTAGATTAGGGAACGGAGCGCCCTCATTCTAACTCTCACTAATGGTGCATTGACATATGGGCAGATGTCTAAGCTGGGTGCAAAGGGCTAATATTGACCAAAAATCAAAAGACAAGAATTGCGAGCTGATGGAAAATAGCAGGCTGTGTCTCCAATTTATCTCATAAATTAAGACCAAATCCTTTTCTGACCTAGGACAAGCTCTAGTCAGAACAAGTAAAAATACTTGAGTTGACGCACAAACATCATTTTAGCTCAGTCCAAAGATAACTTTTAATAATTGTAAGAAGGAAAATGTTAGGCTTCAATCGTGTGCTAGCATGAATCTCCTTGAACCTGAATTAATCTAATTTCAACATCATTGAACTGGGATTGCCAATTGATGATAATCCAAATCCAAACATCCTTATTTGTGTGACCCAGTTAGGTTCAATTTTTTTAAATGGTAATGGGAATATGTCATGTCTCTATCATCGACATCATAGAACACCTCCGATGGATCAACAACTTTTCTGATTCAGACCAACTAGAATGTTGATCATCAAATTTCAAATTGCTCTCAAATCTATCAGTAACACCTAGGCAGTATATGGTGGGAACCCAATCAGAACTAAAAATAACTTTTGGTGTAGTTACATGTGTGACTAAGTTCCTTCTAATCTTGAGCTCACGATCAGATTAGGGTTAATGTGAAACTCGTCAAAACCCTAATTTCTGTCAATATGATTTAATCATTTGATTCCAAGTTCGAATGTGAAAAACCTTTATAAAAACTCTTTCTATTAATTTCACACTGCCATGCGGCCATGGGCTTATTGGACTTGATTCTAATGATCATCATAGGGCTCGCTCCCTGAATCTACAAAGGTAGATAGATTCCCTCTTGAGTGCGATTTAATTTTTGTACAATGAACATGCTATAGCCAACTACACCTTAGGGTTTCCGAATGGTCTAAGAGATCAAGTCATGGTGTGTCAATACTATAAACACCTCAAGAATGAACTAATCGATGACAACCTCCAGATCAAAGAATCAAAATACACTACTGCAGCTTTGAGCCAGTCATTGACGGAGAAAAGTAGACTTCCCTTTATGACTGCTCGAGGTGTTTCATCGCTCAGTGCCCTCCATTCCTCTAACGAGTGGCCTGTACCTCTCACTCCAGTGTCTCTATACCATAACGACTCAAGACTCATCTACTATAAAGAAAGGCGAATTGTACACCAAACCTTGCTGGATCAATCAACTATCCTCATGATGGATCACCTACGATCGGAAGCATTTTAATGAGTTAATAAACGAAATTCCTTGTCTTAAATTTTACTCTTGAAAAATATGTCCGTTACCCAAAAGACCAACATCAAAATATCCTTAGTTCTTCTCAGTACTTAAGGATACATTTCAACAGAAGTCCAGTGTTTCTTCCCACCTGGATTTGACTGATATCTGCTTGTGACAACTCAACAGCACATGGGCTATCATTAGGTCGGTATCTATAGCATGTTCGGCATGACATGAGGCTCCCTATTGCAAGAAGCAATAAGGGATCCTGCTCATGCATTCTATTTCCTCAGGTGTGCTAGGGAAAAAAAAAAAACAAAATCTTTTTCTTGGAAAGATGAATACCATATCGTGAAGGGTATTATTAATACCCTCTTAGAGTTTCTTCAGTACTAAACCTCTTTAGTACCTTTCTCTATGTACATCTTCTATGAAGTCCTAGCAAGTCCTATTGTCTAATCCCTATAGAACGCATAATTCCTATAATAAAGATGGCTTCATCTAGTCTTTCATGGATAATTCCTTGGACAACCATAATTTTTGACTGTATGTCCAAATTCATGGGAATATCATCCCAATAAGGAAGGATGTCATCCATGTTACAATACGAGGAGACAATATGCTCCCACTGATCTTTTTGAAGACACACGATTCCCTCTTTCACTTTTGATGAAACTAAATATTTTTGAATCACATCAAATTGAAAGTGCAGTGTTCTCAGCTCTGAGATGCTTGCTTAAGTCGATATATGGACCTTTGCAGCTTGCAAAACCTTGTGATCAAGTATCACTAGAATGTGAAATCTGGCGGCTTCTTCCTGTATCGATATCTTCCTCAAGAATTATCCCATTTCAAGAATATCATTTTCACGTCCCATTTTTCCCATATTTCATAATTGAATAGGCTGGCAAGCCGGCAAGCAATGATCGGATATGGACTTTAGCCATAGCGCCACTGGAAAAAAGGTGATCCTGAATAGTTAACTGCCTTCGCATGTGGGCTATAACCTTTTTGCCACTAAGTCCTAGCCTTGAAATAGTCTCCACGTTTCCATCTGCACCATCTTTCTCTTGAAGATACATTTATACCCAATAGGTCATTTTTTTTTACTATAACCTTCTGGTGGATCTACCAAGGTTCCAAGACTTGGTTTGATGCGTGAGTCAATTTTTGAACTGCATGCTCTAGCCCTTTCTCGGAGTCGATATCTTGATATCGCTCATTGTAGGTTTGGGGAATTATCACATGAGCACCATCTGCCTACGAGAAATATTTTCTTCTACTTCCTCTGAAATATACCTACAGATCTCTCAAGGGGGATGGAAAACTCTTTCCGCATCTACGAGGTGGAGGAGGTAGTGTTCTTCATTGCTCACCTGATTTGGTTCCAAATTGGTCCTTAGCTCGTTTGTCTTTGTAGAGACTTTCCAATCAAAGGCTTGATTTGGCGCTTTCCAATGCCACCTATCTTGAATAAACTATTATTCAAGAAAGATGGCATGTCGAATCACCAATCACATTGTGGTCTTTTTGGAAATGTAGAAATATATCCTAAATGACTCTTTAGATACTCCACCTAGTGAATCGAGCTCTTAAAAGGAAATCTAAACTCCTAACACTTGTCCAAGCTTGTTGTCTTTGATATGAGGCCGGACAACCCCAAATTCTGAGATGACTCGACTTGATTTCTTACGTGCCATAATCTCATACGGTGTGGTAGGAATGGTTTTTAGAGGGAACGCCTATATCAGCTAGAGTAAATTGATAGTCAACAATAAAGTATCGCCTAAATGGAAACTTAAGGAGGTCTGTGAAGCTCATCTTGGATTCGAAAACCATATCCATGACAGGTCGCGATTTCCTTCCATTTGAAAACCCCATTGAGTTGAGATTCATTGTAGTGAGTCCATTGAGAGACTATGCCATTTTTCTTCAGATAGTCTCAGATCTTTCGGACTAAAGGTATCACCCTCGATACTGATGAAGAACTTACATGAGTTTTTCAGTTTTCTTTTCTACTCATGTCTGAATTCTTGAAACTTTTAAAAAAAGCTTAAGACTTGTGTCTCGTAAGATACACATAACCCATACCTAGATAGATCAATCGGTAAAGGTATGGAGAAGTAGACAAACATTGCCTTTAGTCTGGCACATGCAAATGGCCAGCACACCATAAGTATGTAAGAGGCAGAAAAGATCTATAGCGGCCTTTCCCCATCCTACAACAAAGCGACTAGTCATTTTGCCCATGGAGACAAGATTTGCAAGTTGGATATGACTCGAAAGTTCATTGACTCAATAGCCTATTTTTTCTCACATTTGTTGTAACCCTATCTCTGCTATATTGACTCTAATCTTAGGTCCATAGATACCTATCATTTGACTATCCCGTAGGTCATTTGGCATTCACATTTTGCTGCGACCCATATAGAAAATAGATCTCAATAATGTAGATGGTAAAGACCATTAATGAAGAAAATCATTCGCAATTTTATTTCTTTATAAAAGAATTTACAATGGTCTTAAGAAAGGACTAATATATAGCCTTCTAGGCAGACATGAAACAAAAATCAAAAATTCCTGCTTACTGCAAGGCAATATAATAAATCTTTCAAACTAAGTCTAAATCAGAGATGATTAATCGAAGAGGGTATTTCCCACGCTACGCAGCAACTCTTGCTCCCTATTATCTGATGCATGGAGATCATGTCTCCATCCGCTCAACTCTTCTGCTATTCCTCAAAATCACTGCAAGCAAAGGCAATAAATGAGCACTAGAACACAGAGTGCAAGCACCCTAATTGGATGCAGAAGAAACCATAAGGTTAGACTCAATAACAGAGCAACCTCAGAAGAACCTTCCTCTTTTCTTAGGGTAGCGCAAGGTAAGTAGGGCAGTTCCGCTTCATAGGCTGATCGCATATTATTGCAATGAAAAAATACTTTCCTTTGGAGCTTAATTCGTAGCCTTTTTTTTTCTTCGTCTCCATCCTTTTCTCTATTTTCTTCTTCATGATTCCTTCCATCTTACTGGCTTTCCGCAACCTTTTATCTTTCAAGACTTCTTTAGTAATCTTTCATAGAGAAGCTTAGCAAACTTTCATGAGCCAGTGAACAGCATTTCGTAATCGCGCCAAGGAAATTTTGAAAGTTTGCATGATGGTAGAGTTCATGATTGAAATCTGTTCCCAATATGCATCATCAAGGATCTCAAGAATATATCATTACTCATAGATCTAGTCAACTTTCACTCGAGTCTTCTAAGCTCTTCCATAAATCTCTTGATCATTGCATCAGATCAGGATCTTGGACTGACTGTCCATCACGCATTTAGCCTTAAAGTGCATTTTGTGACTTAGATACTTGGCTGAAGTAATCCTGTATCAGCAATAACTCTCCCTTGTAAGTGAGCAACATTTGTGCGGCAGTCTTGATATGTTATGTTGGTGGGAAGCTCAATCAGACATGGAGCCCAACACTGTATACTTTGGCCTTAGTTCATCTTCATCTATCCATTTCTAGAAGATGACCCTCTCGTTCTGCGGATGAACAGCTGGTAAGGTGGGAGGTCCTGGTCCAAAAGCATGGTTATTCTCAAGAATCCAAAATGATTTTGAATAGTTCTAAACATGTTAATATTTGTATTGGTCTAGTCTCTGATGGTGCTCAGATACATGCTAGTAGGTTGGATGAGATATTTTCTTATGGAGAGTCCAAAGAGATTTTTAGTTAGTACTGTAATATAGATTGACCATTTATTTAGGGAAATTTTATCTTTTAACAGGAATTAGCTTTCAACTATTTTCTGGATCCCTACATACTCCCTCTGATTAGAAGGATGCAAAAATCTCAGATTAAATATTTCTATAGGGGTGGTGCGGTCTCACCTAACTGACTCATCACCTCACCCTAAACAGTATTGGTGATGGGTTAGCCAATGAGTAACAACTCTTGTTTAATGAATTCCTAATCATGGTGCACAAACTTGGATCTCTAATTCATATATCTCCGATCATGTCTGAATAATTGATCCACTCCTTAGATTAAATCAGACGACCCACTCATTTGCCATACTAGATTACTTAATTGAATCTCTCAATGCATATCCAAAATATTGGCCCAACTATCTCCAGTCGCATAGCATCCAAATGCCTATAGACAGGGACGGTGCATCTTTTTGGTGTCATACTAGCCAACTTGTATCCAAGCCGAGAAACAATCAACCAGTCCCGGGAAGGCGCCGCACATCTTACAATGGTGGAACCTCAAGACTTTAGTCATTTTCTTTAGGAAGAATTGATTCAAGGTCCTTCAATTAAACTAGACTATCATAGTCCATAACAATTATGACTAACCTAGTGGCAAGATATGTGTTAGCTTGGATTATTGACCAGCCTCGATCAGAATATGTGTCAACTGATATGGCCAGAATAAGTGAGAACCGATGGAAGGATATGCCATTAACTCGTACAAGAATGCATTCAGGTCGAGTAGCTCTGCAAATTAAAATCAGTCGGTCAACATATCTGC
>QRFJ01004013.1:0-81994 GCA_006176705.1 Cocos nucifera
TCTAGAAAATTTTCACACCCTGCCTCCCGTTTCTTATCTTAGGTCAAACTTCATTTACTAGTTCTTAGCCAGTGGTGCTGAAATACAGCTTTTAATTCATTATTTTGCTGCCAGGAAGCAATATTTTAAATTAGTTCTATTAATTACATGGTTCATGCTAGATTCAGTAGGTATTACAAACAGGGAAAGGTTATATTGAAAATTTTAAAAAATCAGGGTTAAGATACCTCTAGTTGATTCGAGCTGATGTCATCCGATATGCAGGTTGTGTATTGATTTTTGATGGTGGGTATATGCTTACAAACTAGAACCCATGTGGTTACTTGTCATGGTATTGTAGCATTATTTTACTTGTATTTTGCTTTTTAAATCATTATTTTCTGTTATGGTAATAAACCCCATCACAACATTGCGTTTGTAGGAAGTTTTGCCGAACCATCAGGTACTAGAAATAGCAAAATATTCTGACTTTTAAATTCTAACTATTAATTATCTAAAGCCATTTAAAGGTTGTCAATTTTTCCATTACCAATTCGTCTTTATGCTCTGTAAGTTAGTTCTGTAAAGGCTACAGAAATTCCTTGTGAATTTTAGTTCTGTTGTTTTGGGAAAATGCCACAATGCAGTTTAGGATTCCATACAAGTATGAGATGCTCTCCATTATTGGACATCCTAGATCAAAAGAAAACCCTAATTATTAACTGTTTTTCATACGAGTATAGGCCAATGGTTGTGGCTTATTATAAATACAAACAGAATTATGCCCGGTAATGTAGCCCTTCTCGCCCTTTTCCTATCCGGTGAGAGGAAGAAATCTTCTCTCAATCCATGGCCATTTCCTCCAATGCCCATGGTGGTGCTGATTCTTCTCCACTGCAGGTATGCTGCTGCTGGTATGCCTTGCTGCGATGTTTCCTTCTCCTCCCCCTTCCTTACCCTCCTCTACTTGTCAAGGAATTTAGCCTGTCACCTCCACTACTTAGCCACTCTAGTGACATACCAGCCTCCTCTCCTATGCACCCTCTCCATTGTTGCTGGCCCACTGTGTTCCTCTTCCAATGCTATGTCTGAAGGTTCAGATCATTGTCACTGCTAAGCCATAGTAGTTATTCACTGCATGAAGCCACCCCTTTGCTGATGTGTGCCACCATTCTTTCCTCCTGTTCACCAATGTTACCTTGCCATTGTTACCATGCCCACTGGACCATGAGCCCTACCCATCCCATGCTTCACCACCTGGATGTCCACAACTGAAGCTGAGACCTGCTTATCAACTTTGGAAACTTCAAAATGAACCAAATAATATAGAGGACGACAATTCTATCCCTACCTGAAAATGGAGATTGAAAAGCACTATGACTAAAAAATATTAAAAAGGTATCATAGTGAAACCCATTGTTTTGACCATCTGACTCTGTAAGAGCCATTACTCATCATCCTTTTCAATTGCCCTATGCTATATGATGTGAAGTTTTTAATGTTAACATGTTAACCATTATAGTGGCCATTATAATGGCATTATAAACAAAAACAAATGAAAAATAATGGTGGTGTTATTTTTCAAATCACTGTTTACTTATAAGAAATATTATTTTTCATCTGGTACAAACTCCATTGAAGGGGGAATTTTGAAAAATTTGAACTTCTGAAAAGAAATATTATTTTATTAAGAGAGTAATGCAAATGTCGAATGAGCACTTTTATTAGTGTTATGATGGGTCCTTCTAACCCTACATAACCCTTTATAAGGGCAATTATCTTTTCCCAATATTAATATAATGTAACAGAGAGTGCCCGAAACTGTTAGTACAGAAAGCATTTTAATCCTTGATACTGAACATGTTGTTTCGCTAGGTTAAATTCACCCGCTCCTAGTTTACTTATACGCCTTTTCTCTTCTTGTCTGATTGCAGATTAAAAGATCAAGATTGTCAACCAGCAGAAATGAATTACTGTTTTGATGAGTCAGTAGTTCACTGCAGGCCAGCTAATGCTTAAGTCTGTCTGTCAGCACATGTAGTGTCTTTAGTGGCTAATTGACGTAGACGTCTTAGCCGGTAAATACCTTGATACGGTGGATCAAGCCTGAAAGGACAAGAAATCAGGCTGATTGCCTATGTGGTTTTGGTGGTTTGATCTTGCTGTGCTAAAACGGGCATAAATCTCTCATTCGGAGTTAGAATCACCTAGAAGTTCCCAATTCGGAAAGCTCTTTCCATGCTCTACGTGCTTGATGCTTTGCCGTCACAGCCCGGTTTTGGGGCCATATTCATTCGTTTGACCGGTCAATGGGAGCCCAGAAGATCCTGGACGAGTTGAAAGTTTTAATTTTTACCTATTTTGTATTCGGAACAAACCTGGAATGTTCCAGGTAGCTTAGACGTCAAGTTAGGGTTTTTTCTTCAATAAATAAAGCCTTTGGCCAACGTTGTAAGCAGTCTATTTTGATATTGAATTAAAACTCAAGAAGAGAGTTTTCTCTTATATTTGTTGTTTTCTCTGTTTCGTGCATCTTGTTCTTCTATTTCCATTGAAACATGGCCTTGGCTGTATCAGTTGGTATCAGAGCCTAACTGGTCCTTGAGCGAAGTTTCTTCCTTGCAGTCGAGATGGTGGGTGGTGCTAGTGAAACCAAGTTGCAACTCAGGAGGCAGTAGCTCTTGAAGAAATCTCATAGAGGGAGTGAGATCTGATGATAGAGTGCGAAGATTTGAGGAGACAAGTGACAGAACTGACTGCGCTTATGCAGTTGAGAAATTGGGATGCAAGATTCGAGGCAGAGCCAAAAGACCACAGATCTGATGGAGAAGTTTTAGATTTTGAGAACCTCTTCTATAGGGATATTCCCACCCGTTGGTGTGAAGGTTGAGGCGACTCGTTCGAATGATCAATCCCCTGGTATGATACCATTATGATAGATCTGCCTGAATATTTGGATAGTCTACAATTGGAGGTGTTCATTGATTAGCTGGATTAGGTCTAGTGCATCTTCGAGTATAAGGAGGTGCTTGACGACAAGAAGGTGAAGCTTGTCGTCTTGAAGTTGACGAGTTGGGCTTCTGCCTGATGGCAATAGCTAAAGAAGATTGGAGAATGTAGAGGCAAGTCGGAGATCTAGGACTGGAAAAAGATGAAGTTGAAGGAGCAATTTTTGCTCTTTAATTATATGTAGTTCCTATATCAGCGTCTGCAAAACCTCCGGCAAGGGGGTAGGTTTGTGGATGAATACATGGAAGAGTTCTACCAATTGATTGCTAGAAACGACCTGATGGAGAGCAAGGAACAGATGGTTGTGAGATACCTTGTGATAGGAATGGTGTATAGGGCGGAAGCACGGATTTTAAAGCAAAAATATGGAATCATACAAACCAAACCCGAACCCTAGGATCACCTTATTAGCAATTAAATCATATAACATGCATTTGTAATATAAAAGAAAGTATTAGAACATACCTCTTATCGCTTAATCCTAAATAGTCCCTAATTGCCGGCAACAGTCCGTCAGGGGTTCCACCAGGTGCCCACGTGTTCACCCTCCAACGTTGATCCACACAGAGACTTGATCAAGACACTAGCACCTCTGATTTGTATAATTAAAATTTTAATAATAAGAACTTTAATTAAATGGACAAGACCTTCCTTAGCTTTTATGTCACCTTCCTTGCCTCTCCTTACGTCTCTTTCTTTTTTCTTAATTTTTCTTACCTAATCTCTTTATCTTAAAATGACTTTTTATCCTTATAAGAACAAGTCTGGACAAGAGAAGGGAAGAAAAAAAAATGGACAATAGAAAACACTTGTAAGAAAGAAAGATAATTTTCACTCTCTCCGGACTCTTGGTGCGCACCCCTATTTATAATGTACGTAGGGGTGCCATCTTAATTTCTCATGCCCTTCCCACATCAACATCTCATGCCCCATTCATCATATCTCATACCCATCTGAATTTTGCGCCATTTAAAATTACAAGATGTAGACTTAGTCCAAGAGGTGCCTTAAAGCAGAAGGACTCTTTGGACTAATTCTACGTAAGTTTTTCTACGAAGAGTTCGCGATGCATAAGTATCATTGGCGCCACCCTTTTCAAGGGCATTAGATCATATAAATTAGATGGCCATCCTAATGGCCTCTAAAAAGGGATGCCACATATCAGCAAGGGGAAGGCATGGAGATAAGATCGTTGGAAAAGTCAAAATCCCAATGGGACTTTGACTTGGTCCAAGAGGCGCCAAGGTAGGAGTGGACGGCATGGCAAGTCCTGAGTCCAAGGATTTTATCCAAGAACTTCAGACAAAAATCTAACGAAGAAAATGGATTTCACCTGCAGAAGGACTCTTCTGCACCCCTTCTTAGATATCCATGCATATTTTGTAACAAAATTTTTACGTACATAACAAATGGTGGAAAAGTCAAAGGAAGGTAGGCGCCAACTAATTCTATGCACCAAAAAATGCTTTGCGCATGAAAGACTTTCCCACGCACAAGAGAGAGACCCTTCTGACATATAGGATTCTGGTATGTAGTGCCCCAACTGAAGCCCAATCAGTCTAGGTTAATCCAATTCAATGACCAAATCCTATTTAGCTCAAATCGGACCTTAATTATCCCAAATCGAAAGCTGAATCGAATCTAATTCGAATCCAGGTGCTAGGGTTTGCTACATGTGCTAGCATGTTCATCTTGCAAACATGGTCTAATCTAATTAGACCCTTAATCAACTCTCTTTGTGTGTGACCCATTAGATTCCACATCTAACCAGCAGTGAGTCTGGGTGTGATTTGACCTAATCTAGTTAGAACTCAACCAAACCGATTTAGGTCAAAACTAGCCAACCCAATTTGACTTAATTTAGAACACTTTCTAATTTAATGATCAAATTAAAATTTTAATTTGATCAAACTCCACAAGACATGATTGACGTTTAGCAATGTATCATGATTTTTTGAAAGATATAAAATTTTAATAAAAATACCAAAAATATCCTTCAGTAGAAATTATCATGCAACTAGATCCTTCGATCTTCCTGCATCCAGAATATGACTTCTGAGTATGAAAATATGTCAATCCCAATATTCATATTTCATTTTTCTTTTCAATCTTATGATGATAATTCATTTAATGAAATATTAAGAAATCATTTCTAATTTTCATCATGCTTTGATCAAAGTCTTCCTAAATCATCATTTGTTTGAAGCGGATAGGATGCTATTTCCTCTTACCAGGAGAGATCGATTCCATGTTAACCTACTCACAACCTTCATATATATAATCTACCATATCTAGATCATCCCGTACATAACTGAGTCATGAATGAGTATGAACCAAAATATGGAATTTATATATATAAGATTCTATGGTAGTTTCAGGTCAAAGGATTACATGCATAAATTTCCACTATGAGAACCATCTATTGACATGTAGATAAGACTCCATTAGATATTCTCGATTTGGATCAATTCAGTGAACTCATTCTCTAATGAGCACCCACATTCTTGTATTAGTGTCATACACAAGTTATTGTGAGATCAATCACCCTCTCAATCGAGCATACAAAGAATGTGCTAGTCTTACCGAAAAACATTGATCCCTAACTCAATGTCCCATCGACTAGGAATATTTAAATTAGGATTTTAAGATTTTAGATCTCACTGGTATGATCTCATCATAATCCTAAAACCATAGCCCTAATTTATAGGGTTCATCATAATCTTAAATAAATAATAAGACACTGCATATGATGAAATAAATACCTTTATTTATTTATTAAAAAATATCATTACATGAGTTTGGAAGACAAAGAATAGCCCAAAAATAGATTGGCTTGAGGGCATATTTCTTTCAATCTCCCACTTGTGCTAAAGCCAATCGCCCTTAAATTTTAATCCCATACAATCAAGGTGATGATCAAACAATTGCAGTGGTAAAGCCTTACTGAATAGGTCTGCTATGTTGTTCTCTGTGTCAACTCGTTCTATGACTATATCTTGTCTTTCAATAATTTTATGAATGAGATGGAAGCGTCTTAGAATTTGTTTAGATTTATGATGAGATCTTGGTTCCTTTGCTTGAGCAACAACTCCAGTATTATCATAGTAAAGTGGTACTGGATTCTTAATTTCAGGAATAACACCTAATTCAATGATGAACTTCTTCATCCAGACAGCTTCCTTGGCGGCTTCACTTACAGCTATGTATTCTGCTTCAGTGGTTGAGTCAGCTACAGTTGGCTGCTTAGTACTCTTCCAACTCATTGCTCCATCGTTCAGAGTAAAGACATACCCTGAAATGGATTTGCTATCATCTGGGTCTGATTGAAAACTAGAGTCAGAATATGCTTCTAGTTTAAGATCAGAACCACCATATACTAGAAAAATATCTTTAGTCCTTCTTAAGTACTTAAGAATATTTTTTACAGCTTTCCAATGATCCTCTCCTGGATCAGCTTGAAATCTACTTGCAATGCCTAAAGCATAAGCAACATCAGGCCTTGTACATAACATGGCATACATTATTGATCCAACAGCCGAAGCATAAGGAATAGAACTCATTCTATTTCTCTCTTCAGGTGTCTTTGGAGACATCTTTTTAGAGAGATGTATGCCTTGACTCATGGGTAAATAACCTCTTTTACTCCCATCCATACTGAATCTTTTCAGTATTAAGTCAATGTACCTTGATTGGGACAAGCCTAGCATCCTCTTAGATCTATCTCTATAGATCTTTATTCCTAGTATATAGGATGCTTCTTCCTAAATCTTTCATGAAAAACTTATTTGATAGCCATAATTTGACTAATTGTAACATTGGGATATCATTCCCAATGAGGAGTATGTCATCTACATACAGAACCAAGAAGACTATGGTTCTTCCACTAGTTTTCTTGTACACACATGGTTCATCAACATTCTTGATAAAACCAAACTCTTTTACTGTTCATCAAAATGGATGTTCCAACTCCTTGATGCTTGCTTTAATCCATAAATGGATCTCTTAAGCTTGCATACCTGATTTGGTCTCTCATTTGACTCAAATCCCTCTGGCTGTGACATATAGACCTCCTCCTCAAGGAAACCATTAAGGAAGGCAGTCTTTACATCCATTTGCCATATTTCATAGTCGTGGTATGCTGCTATGGCAAGCATAATCCAAATAGATTTGAGCATGGCAACAGGTGAAAATGTTTCATCATAATCAATCCCCTATTTTTGCCTAAAATCCTTAGCCACCAATCTGGCCTTATAGGTTTCAATTTGACCATCAGCTCCAATCTTTTTCTTAAAAATCCATTTGCATCCAATAGGGTTTATATCCTCTGGTGCATCCACCAAAGTCCATACTTTGTTGGTGTGCATGGATTCCATTTCGGATTGCATGGCAGCCAGCCATTTGTAAGAGTCCTTACTTTTGACTGCTTCCGTATAGGTCAGAGGTTCGTCATTCTCAATGACTTGGGCTTCATTGTTCTCAATAATGAAACCATACCTCATAGGTGTATTTCGTACTCTTTTAGACCTACGGATAGGAGTTATGTGTTCTGGTTCTTTTATGTGATTATTTGGTTGAGAAATTTTTATTTGTTTTTCTTGAACTTCACTAAGTTCAATATTTCTGCCACTGCCCTTTTCTAGGATAAATTTCTTTTCCATGAAAGTGGCATGCCTACTTACAAATACCTTTTGTTCAGTAGGATGGTAGAATAAATATCCTATACTATTTCTAGGATATCCTATAAATAGACATCTGTCTGATCTAGCATCAAGTTTATGTCCAAAATTTCTTTTGACATATGTGCTGGACAACCCCATATCTTAAGATACTTAAGATTAGGTTTCTTACTTCTCCATATATCATATGGAGTACTAGATACAAGATTTAGAAGGTACTCTATTCAAGATGTAAATTGCAGTCTCCAGGAGCATGACCCCAGAAGAAAATAGGTAATTCAGTGAAGCACATCATGGACCGTACCATATCTAATAAGGTATGATTTTTTCTTTCGACTACACCATTTAATTATGGTGTATAAGGAGGTGTCCATTCAGAGAGAATCCCTTTAACTTTAAGATAGTCTAAGAAACTCACTAGATAAGTATTCTCCTCCCCGATCAGATCGAAGGATTTTTATACATTGTCCAGTTTATTTTTCGACCATACTTTGATACTCTTTAAATTTATCAAAGGCTTCTGATTTGTATTTCATAAGATACATATATCCAAACCTAGATAAATCATCAGTGAATGTTATGAAATAAGAGTATCCTTTCTTTGGCTTGAGTTGTCATAGGACCACATACATCCGTATGTATAAGTCCTAATAACTCATTTGTCCTTTCTCCATGTCCACTAAATGGAATCTTGGTCATTTTACCCATGAGGCATGATTCACAAGTTCCCAATGATTCATAATCAAAAGGATCAAAGAACTTTTCTTTGTATAACTTGTTAATTCTAGCCTCACTAATATGACCTAATCGACAATGCCAAAGTAAAGTATTATTTATGTCATCTCTCTTATGTTTTTCTATTTTCATCAATATGAAATATATTGTCATCCAAACATAGAGTCAACAAACCATTGCTAAATATGCCAAAACAAATATTTTCATTAGAATATTTGATCGAGCAACCTTCGCTCGTTACATTAAGACTATAACCTTATTTTAATAACAAGGGTATAGATATAATATTTCTAATGATCTTAGGCATATAATAACAATTTGTAAGCTCTAAGATCTTTCTCATAAGGTAACTTCAATATATTTGTCCCTACAGCTTCTGCTTGGATAGACTCTCCTCCAGCGCCATAGAGCTTGAAGTCATCTTTTCTTCAAACTCTTAATTTTCTGTAGCCCCTGCAAAGATTTGCAGATATGAAAACCACAGCCGGTATCTAATACCCAAAAATTTGAAATGGAAGAATTTAATGATAATATAGTATGTATCTCATACATACCTTTTGGTGCATTATTTGCACCAGACTTCACGGTTGCAAGGTAAGCCTTGCAATTCCTCTTCCAATGATTTATTTTGCCGTAGTGAAAACTAGGTCATCTGTCCAGAGACCTTCTTCCCCTTTTTTCTTCTTATTTATACCATATTTAGGGCTCAACCTTCTCTTTGAACCCTTTTTGCCTACCTTCTTCTTGGAGATCCCATCCACAAGAAGAAGAGGAGCCTTATCCTTCTTGATATGGCTTTCTGCTGTCTTGAGCATATTTAATAGCTCAGGCAAGGAAGAATTTCAGTTTGTTCATGTGATAGTTCACGACAAACTGAGAAAATGATTCTGGGAGTGATTGCAGGATCAAATCCTGACTTAACTCTCCATCCATAACAAAACCTAATTGACTTAATCGAGTGATTAGGTCAATTACCATCAAAACATGATTTTGTATGGATGTTCCTTCTGTCATTCTTGCACAAAATAATTGCTTAGATATCTCATATCTAGCAGTCCTACTATGCTCTCCATAAAGCTCTTTTAGATTGAGCAATATGGATTGAGTGTCCATGCCATCATGCTGCCTCTATAATTCATTATTCATAGAGGCAAGTATGATGCATTTGACAGTAAGGGAATAATTATTTTGCCACATCTTGTATGTGGACTTATCTTCATCCATGGCATCATTTCCTAATGGCTTAGGATCAGGGGCATCAAGAATATAGGAGAGTTTTTCTTGACTGAGTACTATTTTTAGGTTTCTCAACCAGTCAACATAATTTTGACCAGTCAATTTATTTGAATCCAAAATTGAACGCAATGAAAGTGAAGAAGCCATTTAATCTACATAATAAAGAATAATATATAAGCAAACAACTCATGATGACAAACATAATTAAATTAGGACTTTAATTTAATTATGTCTTCCCACTATTTAATCAAAAAATCATAACCCTCTTAATTGATTTTCTTAGTGAGAATAAGATCCTTAATTTCCGTCATAAAAGGTCTTGTGGTTGCACAACAAACCTGTTATAAGTTCAAAGGTAGGAAAACTCTTTTCCAATTGCATTTTATGCAACTCTCAAAAAACTTTTGCCTCTAAAAACATTAATAGCCTTGTGTTAGCACAACAAACTTTAATGTTTTAGTTTAAAGTAGAACCCTTCATTTCTATACAGTCAAAATGAAATATAACTACTTTTGTGGTTACACAACAAAGCAATATATTCAAAATGCTGTAAGCATCTCAATGCACTAGATTAATATTACATCATTCCTCCATGATAGATCTTGTGGTTACACAACAAAACTAATATGGTTCTGGACATAATAAGAACCTAGTATGAAGGAAGGCCTTAATGTAGTGAATATAATATTAAGCATTTCAATCTAGAATTAAATTAATCGAATCGGTCAGGTAAGTGGGAGAGAAGTGGGAGTCCCCCTATTGCTTTTCTTAGACACCAATAAATTGACCAGGTCAGACAATGGAATCAATTAAAAAACCACGTTCTCTTTACCAATCATGAACCATTTATCCTAGACACCGATTGATCAATTAGACATCCCTGACTGATTACAAGCTATAGGATTAATTACACTATAACTTAATATAATTTTTAAAGAGGGATTTAAAATGGTCTCAATGCACATTCTGATTTAAATCAAACTAAATGCATAAATAGCATCAATTATAATAAATTTATATATTATATATATTTATATATTAATATGTATAATTATTCTAGGACAACCATCATTACATAGTGAATACTTTTCCACTATGTCAGGGCAACCTTTACAGAATAATATGTACATCATAATCTCATTATGATAAATAAAAGAATATGATCTCATCATATAAATAACATGCAAATAAACATAAATATATATATATATATATATATATATATATATATATATATATATATATATATATATATATATCATACTTTTCTTTTGTGCCATTATATTATAAGCAAAGCATTATATGATTTAACCTAATAAGGCTTGCTCTGATACCACTAATAGGAATGGTGTACAGGGCAGAAGCACGAATTTCAAAGCAAAAATATAAAATCATACAAACCAAATCCGAATCCTAGGACCACCTTATTAGCAATTAAATCATATAACATGCATTTATAATATAAAAGAAAGTATTAGAACATACCTCTTATCGCTTAACCCTAAATAGTCCCTAATTGCCGGCAGTAGTCCGTCAAGGATTCCACCAGGTGCCCACGTGTTTACCCTCCAATGTTGATCCACACAGACTTGATCAAGACACCAGCACCTTTGATTTGTATAATTAAAATTCTAATAATAAGAATTTTAATTAAATGGGCAAGACCTTCCTTAGCCTTTATGTCACCTTTCTTGCCTCTTCTTACCTCTCTTTCTTTTTTCTTGTCTTCTTAATTTTTCTATCTAATCTTTTTGTCTTAAAATGACTTCTTATCCTTATAAGGACAAGGTCTGGACAAGGGAAGGGAAGAAGAAAAAAATGGACAATAGAAAACACTTGTAAGAAAGAAAGATAATTTTCACTCTCTCCGGACTCTTGGTGCGCACCCCTATTTATAATGTACATAGGGGTGCCATCTTAATTTCTCACGCCCTTCCCACATCAACATCTCACGCCCCATCATCATATCTCGCACCCATCTGAATTTTGCGCCATTTAAAATTATGCAGAATTAGTCCAAGAGGTGCCTTAAAACAGGACTCTTTGGACTAATTCTACGTAGTTTTCTATGAAGAGTCGCGATGCATAAGTATATGGCGCCATAATTCAAGAGCTTGGATCAGATTAGATGGCCATCTAATGGCCCTTAATGGGGATGCCACATATGAGGGGAGGCGTGGAGATAAGAGTGGAAAAGTCAAAGGAGGTTGGCGCTAACCAACTATGCGTTAAGAAGTCCCTAACGCATAAAATATTTTCCCATGCGCAAGAGAGAGAGTCTCTGGCGCATGGGACTCAGGTAAGTGACGCCCAAAACCAGGTTAATAAATCTAGGCTTCACCCAATTCAAGACCAAATCTGATTTGACTTAATTTGAATCAAAATTAGCCCAAATTGGAATCCGATTCGAATCTAGGTGATAGGGTTTGCAACATGTGCTAGCATGTTCAACTTGCAAACATGGTCTAATCTGATTAGACCCTTGATCAATTTCTTTTGTGTGTGATCCATTGGGTTCCATATCTAGTCAGCAGTGGATCTGGGTGCGATTTGACTTGATTTGGTTATAACTCAACCAAACCGATTTAGGTCAAAACTAGCTAACCCGATTTTGACCAATTAGAATATTTTCTAATTAACGATCAAATTAAACTTTTTAATTCGATCGAACCCACGAGATAAGATTGACGTCTAGCAACGTATCATGTCTACCTGAAAGATATAGAATTTTGATGGAAATACCAAAAGTACCCTTTAGTGAAAATTACCATGCAACTAGATCCTTCGATCTCCCTGCATCCTGAATATAACTCTGGGTATGGAAATATGTCAATCCCAATATCATATTCATTTCTTTTTCAATCTTATGATGATGATTCATTTAATGAAACATTAGAAGTCATTTCTAATTTTCATCATGCTTTGATCAAAGTCTTCTTGAATCATCATTTGTTTGAAGTAGGTAGGATGCTATTTCCTCTTATCAGGAGGGATCGATTCTATGTTAACTTACTCACAACCTTCATATATAATCTACCATATCTAGATCATCCCGTACATGAATGAGTCATGAATGAGTATGAATCAAAATATGGATTCATATATATAAGATTCTATGGTAGTTTCAGGTCAAAGGATTACATGTTTCAGGTTAAAGGATTATATGTACAATTCCACTATGAGAACCATCTATTGACATGTAGATAAGACTCCATTAGATATTCTCAACTTGGATCAATTCAGTAAACTCATTCTCTAATGAGCATCCACATCTTTGTATTAGTGTTATACACAAGTGATTGTGAGATCAATCACTCTCTTAATTGAGCATACAAAAGATGTGCTAGTCTTATCGGAAACATTGATCCCCAACTCAATGTTCCATCGATCAGGAATGTTTAAATTAGGGTTTTAAGGTTTTAGATCTCACTGGTATGATCTCATCATAATCCTAAAATCATAGCCTTAATTTATGGGGTTCATCATAATCTTAAATAAATAATAAGACACTGCATATGATGAAATAATGCCTTTATTTATTTAAAAATGTCATTACATGAGTTTGGAAGACAGAGAACAGCCCAAAAATAGATTGGCTTGAGGGCATATTCCTTTCACCTTGATGGACTAAGGCTGCAGATCCAAGATGCCTTGAGGTTCCACTTCCTATGGATAGTCAAAGAAATGTACCATCGTACTGTAGTTGCTGAGAAGCAGCAGCGACGAAGGCCTATGCTCAGGTCTGATCATCCCTTGCGGAGCAACCAAGCATCGAAGAATTAGAGAGACATGCGGTGCAACACAGTTTTTACCGCTCCTGTTCGTAGCGTTGTTGATGCGAAGTCCTCTAAGCTAGCTTCGGCTGGATCTTCTACTCTGTAGTGCTGCAACTGTGGTGAGATTTGGCACACGCGGAGTGAGTGTAAGAAGCTTGCTAGTCGGTCCAGAAAGCATTTATTGATAGAAGGAGAATTATTCGACGAGGATTGAGAGCCTACTTATGACGAAGGAGGTGAAGAGGAGTGTGATTTTCTATTGTTTAGAGAATAGAGGAGAGGCTCTAGTTGTTCAAAAGAGCCTTCTTGCTCCCAAAAAGGAGGAAGAAGATTGGAGGCGGACCAATATCTTCCATACCTGCTGCACCATAAAAAAAAGATCTGCAAGGTCATTATCGATGGAGGTAGTTGCGAGAACGTCATTTCCCAGGAGGCTGTCACTATGAACCTGACCACTAAAAAGCATTCTCAGCCTTATAAGCTATTATGGCTTTGGAAAGGGAGCGAGGTGATTGTCGATAGTTGCTGCCTTGTTTCATTCTCTATCGGGCAGAAGTACTTTAACAAAGTTTGGTGTGATGTCGTTGCCATGGATGCTTGCCATCTATTTTTAGAGAGGCCTTGGCAGTATGATCGCAGCGTCACTCATGATGGTTGTTGGAACATCTACTCGTTCTGGAAGGATAGTTAGAAGATTACTCTGGCACCAATGGAGGAGGACCTATCTAAACCAACGCCAGAGACCAACATCAACCTTCTGACGAAGCACTCTTACTTGATGCAATGGAGACAGACTATTTCTTGGTAGTGGTGGAGAAGGACAAGTTGGCTGAGTGAGAAGTTCCATCTGTGGTACGTCCTATCCTTCAGGAATTTGCTGATATTTTGTTGAAGATTTGCCTGCAGGACTACCCCCGAAAAGAGATATTCAGCACCATATTGATCTTGCTTTGGAAGCGAGTTTACCAAATAAGTCGGCATACTGCTTGAATCCTGCAGAACATCAGGAGTTGCAGTGACAGGTCCAGGAGTTGCTAGACAAAGGATATGTTAGGTTGAGTAGAAGTCCTTGTGCGGTGCCTGCATTGCTAATCCCAAAGAAGGATGGTTCGTGGTGTATGTGCATAGACGGCAAGATGATCAACTAGATCATTATCAAGTACCGGTTTTCGATTCCAAGGTTGGAAGATATGCTTGATCAGCTTGCTGGAGCCAAAGTCTTTTCAAAGATCGATCTGAAGTGTGGCTACTATCAGTTGTGCATTCGGCCTGGGAACGAGTGGAAGACAACCTTCAATACGAGAAAAGGCATGTATGAATGGCTGGTGATGCCATTCGGGCTTTCCAACGCATCAAGCACTTTTTTGAGGTTGATGAACCATATGTTGCAGCCTTACATTGGTAAAATTGTCGTTGTTTATTTCGATGATATTCTCGTTTATGGTTCTACTATAGAAGTTCACCCGTAGCATCTTAAGGAGGTTCTTGACATTACTGAGGAGGGAGAAGTTGGACGCTGACACTAAGAAGTGCAGCTTTATGGTGGATAGCCTAGCCTTCCTTGGCTACATTGTCTCTTCTAATGGGTTGCGGGCGGATCCATTCAAGGTGCAGGCCATCCAGAATTGGCCAGTACCTTGCGACATCACCAAAGTGTGGAGCTTCCATAGCTTGGTATCATTCTACTATAGGTTTATCTGAGTTTCAGTTCCATTAAGTCTTCTCTGATTGCATGAAAGGAAGGCACTTCCAGTGGAGTCCAAAGGCACAGATTGCCTTCGAAGAGATCAAGCGGAAGATTGCTTCTGCTGATGTGTTTGCTCTTCCAAACTTCTTCAAGATCTTCAAAGTGGAGTGCAATGCCTCTTCTATTGGGGTAGGTGGAGTTCTCAATCAAGATGGGCGACTTGTTTCTTTCCGCAACAAAAAATTATCAGGTCAAAGCTAAACTACTTCACTTATGATGCTAAGTTTTATACTGTGGTTTGTGCTCTTCGACAGTGGTGGCACTATTTAGTCTAGAGGGAGTTCATTCTCTACACTAACCATGAGGCCTTAAAATACATTAATGGTCAGGAGAAGCTGAGCCGTAGGCATATCAAGTGGATGAACTACTTACAGGAATTCCACTTTATTCTGAAGTACAAGTCTGGTGCTCAGAATCGAGTGGTGGATGCATTGAGCAGGATAGCCAAGCTACTGGGTATTCTTCGAGTGGAGGTGGTTGGCTTTGATGCTTTGAGGGATTTCTATGCTAGCGATCTAGACTTTGCTACCATTCTATAGGAGGTCCAGGCTGATGATCGAGTTGACTACCAGATGCAGGATGGTTTTTAATTCCGAGGGGTGTAGCTCTATATTCCCGATTGTTCTTTGCGGGAGAAGATCGTACAGGAGCTCCATAGTGAAAGCCACTTTAGGTGAGATAAGACTCATGCGGATTCACAGCAAGTATTGCTGGCCAAAGATGAAACGTGACGTGATTTGACATGTGGAGTGTTGCTAGGTATGTCAAATCTCAAAGGGCATGGTGACTAATGCTGGACTGTATACTCCATCGTCCATGGGAGGAGGTTAGTATGGACTTTGTGTTGGGACCACCTATGACCTAGAGGCAATGTGATTCAGTACTGGTGGTTGTGGATCGGTTCTCTAAAATAGCTCACTTTGTATCTTGTTGCAAAACTTTAGATGCCTCCAATATTGTTCAGTTCTTTTTCAAGGAGATTGTGCATCTCTATGGAGTGCCCAAGATCATTATGTTCGATCGAGACATGAAGTTCATGAGCCACTTTTGGAGGAGTTTATGGAAAAGGTTGGGCATATCTCTATAGTTTATCTCATCCTATCACCCTAAGACGGATGGTTAGATTGAGTCCGTTAACAAAAGCCTTGGGAACTTATTGAGGGACCTTGCTGGTGAATGTATGAAGCAGTGGGACTTAGTCTTGGTGCAGGCTGAGTTTGCTTTCAACCATTCGATGCATCGGTCCACAGGCTACAGTCCATCCAAGTAGTCTATGAGTCCAATTCAAATAGTGTTCTAGACTTGACTCTAATAACTTCCAAGGGGCGATCCGGTGTGAAGGTTGAAAGCTAGGCCAAAGAAATTTAGGCTATCCATCGGTCTGTCAAGAAAAAATTAAGGTCCGTAATACTAAGTATAAGGAGGCCACTGACAAGTATCGAAAAAAGTTGACTTTTGAAGTCGGCGACTTTGTGTGGGCTGTTTTGACCAAAGACCAATATCCCGTGGGTGAATACAACAAGCTAAGCCAGCGAAAGTTTGGTCCTCTCAAGATAATCAAAAAGATTAATGATAGTGCTTATCAATTGAGGCTGTCTAGTCATCTCCGTATCTCTGATGTGTTCAATGTGAAGCATTTGGTTACCAATAAAAGTGACTTTTTAGAGGAAAAGGAGACTTCTAATTCAAGGGCAAGTTCTTTCCAGCCTGGGGAGGATGATGTAGACGTCTTAGCTGGTAAATACCTTGATACGGTGGACCAAGCCCGAAAGTGCAAGAAATCAGCTTGTGGTTCTGGTGGTTTGACCTTGCCGTGCTAAAACGGGCATAAATCTCTCATCCGGAGTTAGAATCACCTATAAGACTCCAATTCGGAAAGTTCTTTCCATGCTCCACGTGCTTGACCGCTCCGCCGTCATAGCCCAGTTTTGGGGCCATATTCATTCGTTTGACCGGTCAATGGGAGTCCGAAAGATCCTGGACAAGTTGGAAGTTTTAATTTTTATTTATTTTGTATTTGCAATAAACCTAGAATATTCCAGGTAGCTTAGGCATCAAGTTAGAATTTTTTTTCTTCTATAAATAAAGCCTTTGGCCAACGTTGTAAGTAGTGTATTTTGATATTGAATTAAAACTCTATAAGAGAGTTTTTCCTTATATTTGCTGTTCTCTTTGTTTCGTGCGTCTTCCTCCTCTATTTCCATTGAAACGTAGCCTTGGCTGTGTCACCAATAATAGGAGGAATATTGACATTGATAAAGATATTTCATTTCTTAAAGGAAAAAGTTTGACTAATGAAGGAGATGATGCGTCGCCCTGTAGGAGTAATGAAAAGTCAAACGTCGGGTTATGTCAAGAGAGAATAAAAACAAGGCATCAGATAAATGGTGGTGTTTTGACACACTGGGATGAGTGAGATGATGAAAAATCAATGTGGCATCATTTCCATCTCATGTAATCAAGGTTTAAGATACATTATTCAATGCATTCCTTCTTTAATTACTGGTTTAAAATTTGTGTAAGAGTTCTTTGGTTGCATGTGTTACCTACAGGAGAAGGTATTTTTATTAAATGCATATGCATCTTTTCTTCTTCAGATTTTATTTCTTGTTGTTCTTGATTGATTAGCACACGACTGCTCATCTTTTTTAACTAATAAAACAAACTTCTGACTGAAATTTGGCTGTCACCAATGCTTTTGAGTGCATTATCAAATAAATGTGCTTTTTAACTTAATGCCCATATGAGAGAAGAAGAAGTATATTAACAAAAAGTAGAGAAGCATAATCGTCTACCATAAAGTTCATAAGATACTTTTTATTTTTTGATGTTAGTTGATCTGTCCTGCCAATGGTTTTGGAATCAATTTGTGGAACTTCAAAATGAGCTACTTGAACAGTGGTGAGGCATTTGAACTTCCCGAGAAGCATGCACTTTAAGAGAGATATTTGTCAACTATCTATGTTGGCTTTCCTTCTGATTAGCCTGTAAATAGTATAAAATATGAAAATTCCTCTGAGGTACATGCCAAATGGTAGCGTGAGTATGCTGAAGGGTGTGTATGACCTGAACGCATCTGCAGATGATCAAGAAGGGTCCATAAAATATTTGACCATAGGTGAATATCCCATTGATGCAGCATAAAAGAAGGAAAAAGGGAAAAAGAAAAGCAAATAGAGAAGAGGAAGAGGATACTTTTGTGAAAAGGCCAAATACAGATGATGATTTGGGAACTTGCGGAAAATTGGGACCCATCCAAAGGAGAGAAACCACTCAACTCTTACACAATCTCCAAAGCTTTCCAAAACTTCATGGACTCTCTTACCTTACAATGGTATATGTAAGGATCATCATAATGTTGGACTAATAATCCCGTCTGCCATCTAACTTGATCAATTACCTTTACAGTAACTATTTGTCATGTAACTTATGAGCATCTTAGAAGTCTACCATGCAATTTGCAACTCTTTCCTAATATTATTTCAAAGTCTAAAAATCTTTATTATATCTTCTTTTTTCCAACCATATAATAAAACTCTTTCCACTAATTAGAATGGACGTTAATGACTCATGACCATGGTCATGTCATAAGTACCATTTCAAGGTTTGTCATATCAATACATACCACCTGTATCGGGTGTACCATATAGTACCAGTATTGAGCCGAGGCTCGGTATGGGGGCTGTAGTGAGTTTTGGGATGTTGAACTGAACCCCATGCTAGGCGTACAGACCTTATATTAGCAGGGTACTAGTATGGGGTCTGGTACCGGGATGGTGAATATTGAACCTCTATTATCCGCTCAAATGATAGGGAATTTAATCTTCAAGGGAAAAACTTGTTGCTAGGAGAAGATGAATAATATGATATGTTGTTTGGAAAAGATAAAGTTGCTGGTAGAAAAGTTTCTTTTTGGGTTCTTGTAGAACAGAACAAGTATGCTGGTCACTGCTTGAAATGAAGATATCGGGATAGATCAAGAGAAATACATTTTATGTCAGTTGTTTGTAAGCTAATATCAGTCACTGAAATTATACATATTTTCTTAGATGATACATGCCAACTAGTGATCCAGTTTGATCAGTGGAAGAGGTGATTAAATTACATCTATTTTTCCTCGAGCATTTAAAATTCCATTCATTGATTACACCTACTTGAACAGTGGCTCCCATTGGGACAATCCTCATGAGTTTGCTATCATCATACTCCACTTGTGTACATTGTGTTGTTGATGCTGCCCCTCTATCATATGCTACAAGCTTGGTGAATGAGGAAAAAATTAATTGGATTTTTCACAACTACAAGATCCTGTATACTTTGCCCACTTATTAACTCATTTGGTCATGGATTCTACCTGACATGAAGAAGAGGACCAAGTCTTTTTCCAATAAAGGTACTACATAAGGGCACCAAGTATATAACACAGCTGCAGAAACTTTTGTTCTTTATAAATAATGTGCATTGCTGAAGGTGAATATGATATCAGATGCCTTCTCTCTTGGTTCAGAAGGGGCAAGATCAGTCCAAACGTAAAAGGTGTTCTTTTGCCTTTCCATTAACAGAAAATTATATTATTAAGTTTTTATTTTTGTGTTATAGTTTTGCATTAGCGGGATACACTTTGGCTGTGTGGTGAGCATACCATGCATGCTGGCAATGTAAGCACCTACATTTTTAGAAAGAGCTAATTCTTATGAATATCTCAGAAGTAATTGCATCTAAGCTCACATCTATTATCATATATAGCACCAACTCCCCTAATATATCTCTTGGGGATAAACCCACTTCTGTCGAAGTTCGGCTGGATGTTTGATCTCGGAAGGATCCTGTCCGGCAGCAGCCTCCATGGTTAAACCTTGGACCTCCTCCAGTAGTTGAACTCCTCTCGAACTTCTCCTTCAACCAGCCTCCTCCTACAGTTGAACTCCTTCCGAACTTCTCCTTCAGCCAGACTCCTCCAACAGTCGGATTCCTCCCGAACTTCTTCTTCAGCCAGACTCCTTCAACAGTCGGACTCCTCCCAAACTTCTTCAGCTAGACTCCTTCAATAGTCGGACTCCTCCAACAGTCGGACTCCTCTCAAACTTCTTCAGCCAGATTCCTCCAACAGTCGGACTCCTCTAACGGTCGAACTCCTTCCGAACTGCTTCTTCAGCTAGACTCCTCCCCCAGTCGGACTCCTCCAACAGTCGAACTTCTATCGGACTTCCCTTTTAGCCTAACTCCTCCAACAGTCGAACTCCTCTCGGATTTCTCCTTCAGACGGACTCCTCCAAATAGCTAAACTTCCTTCGAGCTCCATCCAGCAGCCCCAGAGGACCTCGACACTCGTTCTCGATATAGCCAAAAGAATCGTCAATCTCTCCCATCCGAGCTTCGGCCGTTGGACCCCGATGGGCTCGCACATCGCGACAACAGACACTTCCCCCGTAATAAACTCCACGTGGCCCTGAACGGCCCACTACCGGATGGTTACGACTGTCACTATCAGTTTGTTATAGGCTCCGTCCATACAAGGGACCCTCTAGATATGCTTTCAAAAAAAAAAAAAGGGAAAAAGCTCTTCTTCTCTTCCTCAAAATTTTGTTAGAATCTCTTTACGTATTCCATTTCTGTTGGCCAAAAGAGTTGACTTGATCGTTGGAGGATTTTGCCAGAGCCACCACCTCAGACTCCGGACGAGATTTGTTTTGCAGGCTCTGGCGGTGACCTTGTCCTCTCCAAATCCAGCTTCGATTCCGACGACGGCTAGATTTTACGCCAACAGGATTGGCGCTAGAGGAAGGGCCTCAAGTTATTGAGGTTCTCTTGTTCTTGAAGAAATACGTGGTGGAGATCCCTTTTTATCCTAGCCAGAGTCCTTTTCCTCTCGACCTCTCGAGGATGTCCTCCAGAAAGGCTTCAATCCGACGGTCAACTATCTCCGCGGCTAGATCTCATCCAGATCTTTTAGCCCCTGTTTCGTCTCCTGTGTCTCAAGCTCCACCACTTGCGATGGTGGATACGATGTAGTTCGACCTGCTGGTCCAGCAGATCCGCGGTCTTACTGAAGCAGTGCAGGCCATGCGGCAGCAGCAGCCATCTCCGGTGCCATCTCGGTCGGAGAAGGCTTCTTGGGAGCTAGAGAACCCGGTCTGGGGGTGGTCGACTGACCCAGTCGGCCGACGACCCTTGGAAAAGGGAAGCAGAGGGTAGAGAGCCCTTGCTTGGATCATGACTCGATCCCGAGGGGAGCTTTGCCCCCATTCCATCAGAAAATTTTGGAGATCAACGATCGTGAAGATCTCCTGGATCAAAGGCTTCAGAAAATGAGCCGACGAATTGAAAAACTCTGTCATGCTCCCTCCTACGGTAACGATATTTGCACTGACCCTCCTTTTTCTCAGAAGATTTTGCAGGAACCTATCTCGCCGAACTTCAAGCTCCCTCAGTTTGAGAGTTACGATTGGACCATCGATCCAATCGACCACTTGGAGGTCTTTCGGATAATGATGCTGCTCCATGGCTCGTCAGATGCCATTTTGTGCCGGGCTTTCCCGTCTACTCTCAAAGGAGTCATCCAAAATTGGTATTCGGCTCTTAAGCTGGGTACTATCTTTTCCTTCGATCAAATGAGCCATTAGTTTGCGGCTCATTTTGTTAGCAGTCGACGGCCCATCGAGGTTCGAATTCTCCAATTGAATATCAAGCAAGAGGAGGAATCTATCCGGACTTATGTCACCCAGTTTAATGTTGCTGCATTGGAGGTCTGAAATCTGGACCAGTCTGTTGCTGGAGAAGTATCTTAGGGATTTTGCCGATATGCTGGCTCGGGCTGAAGGTTATGCCTAAGCTGAGAAGGTCTTTAAGGCCAGGGATAATGAAGCCGCCTAGGAGCGGCAGGAGGGCGAACCGAATGTGCCCGCGGCTGAAGAGAAATCGAGCAAAGCTCGGCCACGCTCCCGAACTCCTTCGGAGCGTAAGCGGGCTCGAACTTCTACCCAGGCTCAGAGGTGAAGAAGCCCAGATAGAAGGGCGCGATGGAGCTCTCCCTTCAGAAGATTCCACAACTACGTCCCTCTCAATGCTTCAAAAACCCAAGTACTGATGGAGATCAGGGAGCAACTGCCGAGATCGAAAAGGATGCGCACTCACCTCGGCAAGCGCGATCCTAGCAAGTTCTGCCTCTTCCATTGTGATCACGGTCACGATACAGAAGAGTACATTCAGCTCCAAGATGAGATTGAGGAGCTCTTCAGGCGTAGTAGGCTTGGTCGGTTCCTGCGACGTCAGTCGGAAGGACGGGAGGATTGGTTGAGAGCACCCCCGCCGCCAGAACCATCAAGGGGCGAGGAGCAGCGAGAAGATCGGCCCCCGATTGGCATCATTAACACCATCTCTGGGGGACTTCGGCGTGGGGATTTTAGCAGATCGACAGAGTCTGAGAAGAGGCGGGGGACTGAGGAGCCCATCACTTTCACCAACGAGGATGTCCAAGGAGTCTAGTTTCCGCATAATGATGTGATTGTAATCTCTTTAAACATTGCTGATTATGATGTACGCCGCATTTTGGTAGATAATGGAAGTTCTGCTGACGTTCTATATTATGATGTTTTCTTTAAAATGTCCATACCCAATAATCGCCTAGGATCCATGAGCTCCCCGTTGGTCGGCTTCACTGGCGACACTGTGCTAGTGGAAGGAATGATAACTCTAGCCATGACTACAGGGCAATATTCAAAGCAGGCCAAGGCGTGGGTCGACTTTTTAGTGGTGAAAGCCTCCTCCGCTTATAATGCAATCCTCGGCTGATCTGGTCTGAATGCACTACGAGCCGTGGTGTCGATCTATTATCTGAAATAAAATTTGTAACAAACAACGGAATAGGTGAAATCAGAGGCGATTAAGCATTAGCCCGGCACTGCTACTCCATCGTCTTACAAAACGGGACTCGACTTGACCCTTGCCCAGTTGACGAGCTTGATGTTCGGATGACCTTACCGAAGAACGGGGCGAGCCCATAGAAGATCTTGTGACCGTCCTCCTGAATGACGGAAATGCGGAGTATATGGTGCAAATTGGCTCCAATCTGGAAGATGAAGTTCGGGAGTAGCTCATCGCCTTTTTACGAAGGAATGCCGACGTCTTCGCCTGGGTTCCGACGGATACGCCTGGGATTGACGCCGAGGTTATGAAACATCGGCTGACCGTTGATCCCAAGCATCGACCAATGAAAGAAAGAGTTCGGGGCCATGCACCAGAAAGGCAGAAGGCAATAGTAGAAGAAGTCGACAAGCTTCTCAACGTCGGATTTATTCAAGAAGTTAGCTATCCGACTTGGGTCTCTAACGTGGTCCTAGTCAAAAAGGCCAACGGCAAGTGGAGGATGTGCATCGTCTTTAAGAAGCGGAACAAGGCCTGCCTAAAAGACAGCTACTCTTTGCCCAAAATTGACCAACTGGTGGATGGGACTTCAGGCTACGAGCTCCTCATCTTCATGGATGCCTTCTCTGGCTACAACCAAATTCGAATGGCACCGGAGGATGAGGAGAAGACTGTTTTTATTACTAACCGTGGTCTTTATTGTTACAGGATCATGCTTTTTGGGCTTAAGAATGCAAGCGCGACTTATCAGCGCTTGGTCAATAAAATCTTCAAGGAGCAGATCGGCCACAATATGGATGTTTACGTCGACGACATGCTGGTCAAAAGCCGAATGTCTATTAATCATGTTGCCGACCTTGAAGAGGCTTTCGATGCGCTTAGAAAATACAAGATGAAGCTGAACCGAACCAAGTGCGTCTTTGGGGTAGCCTCAGAAAAATTATTGAGGTTCATGGTCTCGAGATGAGGGATTGAGGCCAACTCGGAGAAGATTCGAGCTATTCAGGAGATGACCACTCCGAAGTCCATCAAAGAAGTTCAGCGCCTGATCGGGAAGGTGGCATCTTTAAATCATTTTGTCTCGAGGTCGGTCGAATGCTGCATGCCTTTCTTCCAAATTTTCAGGAAATCGAAAGATTTTCACTGGACTCAGGAATGCCAAAAGGCATTCGACGAGCTCAAGAACTACCTCGGCTCGCCTCCCCTACTAACCAAATCCGAATTCGGAGAGGAGCTATTTTTCTACCTCGCGGTCTTCCCTATGACGCTAGCGGCAGTCCTGGTCAAAGAAGAGATGAAAGTGCAGCGACCAGTCTATTACATAAGCCGGATCCTAAGGGATGTCGAGACCAGGTATACCAAGTTGGAAAAATTGATTTATGCTCTTCTGATTACAGCAAGGAGACTTCGGCTTCCAAGGATATGCTATAATGCGCTGCACTGACCAGCCGATCAGAGCGATCCTTCATCAAATGGATGCTTCCGAAAGAATTGCAAAATGGGCATTGAATTAATAGAGTTTGACATCAACTATCGGCCAGCAATCAAGGCTCAGGCATTGGCCGACTTCATAGTTGAATGTACCATCCCAGACGATGTCGAGCTTCAAAATGAAACCAACATTCCATGGTTGCACCCGAGCTCCTCTGAAGAAAGAACGGACCTTCCTGAAGATTTCTGGACCCTGTATGTCGATGGCTACTCCAACGCTTCCGGAGCAGGTGTTGGGCTGATCCTGATCAATCCGAAAGGAATCATTGCGGAGTATGCACTGCATTTTGAATTCCCGACGACAAACAATGAGGCAGAATATGAGGCCCTAATAGCCGGGCTTAAGATAACTAAAGAATCGGGAGCTGATCGGCTTCAGGTTTGTAGTAACTCCCAACTGGTTGTGGGGCAAGTCAGCGGCAGTTATGAAGCTCGAGAAGAGAGCATGGTAAAATATCTTGAGAACCTTTGGCAGCTTCAGCATTCGATAAATTCCGAGAGTGGAAAATGCTAGGGCCGACCTTCTTTCCAAGCTAGCCACCCTAGCTCCTAACGAGCTTTCGAAAGAAGCTTATTATGAGACATCGAAATGCCCATGCACAGAGGAACCGCATCCTGTCATGCAGGTTGGCTAGGAGCCCTGCTGGATTGACCCGTTGATCGCTTATCTTAAGGACGGGGTTCTTCCTCATGACCCGAAAGAGGCTCGAAAGTTGAGAAACCAAGCCTCTCGGTATGTTCTTTACGAGAATAAGCTGTATAAAAGGTCATATTTTCTGCCATTATTGAGATGCCTCCGACCCTTTGAGGCCGATTTCGCACTATGGAAAGTGCACGAGAAAATTTGCGAGAGCCATCTGGGTGCCAAATCTCTGTCTCATAGCTGCTCTGATAAGGGTATTACTGGCCGACTATGCATGGTGATTGTGTTGATTATGTCAGGAGATGTGGCCGCTGTCAAAGGAATGCAAATGTCCGAAGGCAACCAGCCGTCGAGCTTGCCCTGTTGAGTGCTTCTTGGCTATTTGCACAGTGGGGAATGGATATTTATGGACCCTTCCCAACGACATCGGGGCAACGAAAGTTTCTTCTAGTCACCATCGACTATTTCATTAAATGGGTTGAGGCTGAACCACTGGCAAAGATTACCAAAGCTAAGGTGCAGGACTTCATCTGGAAGTCGGTCGTCTGCAGATTTAGACTGCCCCGAACTATCATAACAGATAATGGCTGACAATTCGTCGGGCGAGGTTCGTCGAGTTCTGCGAAGGTCTGAATATCTTCCACCACTTTACATCGGTAGCTCACCCGCAGGCAAATGGGAAAGCTGAAGTGACCAACCGGATCTTATTGCAAGGTATCAAGACAAGACTCGAAAGAGCAAGACGGGCCTGGGCGGACGAACTTTATCATGTTCTGTGGGCATACCGCACTACCCAAAGGCTGCCGACTGGAGAAACACCGTTCGTCTTTGCTTTTGGAATAGAGGCAGTCATTTCGATCGAACTTAAGCTTCCATCGGTGCGGGTAGTGGCTTTCAACGAGTAGCATAACCCGCAAGACCTCAGAGCCAACCTTGACCTACTGGAAGAAAAAAGAGAGGAAGTCCAAGTTCGAATGGCAGCTTATAGGCAAAAGGTGGCCCGATACTATAACTCCAGAGTCAGAGGTAAAATGTTTAGAGTGGGGGACTTAGTGTTTTGGCGAGCCGCCATCTCTTAGCCTTAAAATCAAAGGAAGCTTGCTCCAAATTGGGAAGGACCCTACGAGGTCACGAAAGTCGTCCGATCCGGGACATACTAAAACGAATTAAGAGGGGCAGACCTACCTCGATCATGGAATTCGGAAAATCTGCGAATGTATTACCGTTGATTTGATTGCAATGAAATCCTCCTACTTCAACATCCTAATCTTTGTTGTATATCGGTAATAAAGGGGGACTACCCCCGAAGTTAATCTCACGATAAATACGGCCACGTTGGAATAGGAGGAGAACTTCGTTCTAACGTGAGCAAAGTCGAAGGCCTCATTCATTTTAGACGAGATGAGGGGAGAGGCCCTGACAATGGCCCTAATGTGATCCTACAGCCTGTTAGAAACAGGAGCCTAACTTGAGCAAAGTTGAAGGCCTCGTTCATTTTAGACGAGATAAGAAGAGGTCCTGACAACGGTCCTAATGTGCCCCTACAGCCCATGACAACGGCCCTAATGGCCCCTACAATCCGTTAGGAATAGGAGAACCTCGTCTTAACGTGGGCAAAGTCGAAGACCTCGTTCATTTTAGATGAGATGAGGGGAGATGCACTGACAATGGCCCTAATGTGCCCCTACAGTCCATTAGGAATAGGAGGAGAAACTCATCCTAACATGAGCAAAGTCGAAGGCCTCGTTCATTTTAGACGAGATGAGGAGAGGCCCCGACAATGCCTTAATGTGCCCCTACAGTCCGTTAGGAACAGAAGGAGAACCTCGTCCTAACGTGAGCAAAGTCGAAGGCCTCGTTCATTTTAAACGAGATGAGAGACAACAGTCCTAATATGCCCCTATAGCCCGTTAGGAACAGGAAGAGAACCTCGTCCTAACTTGAGCAAAATCGAAGGCCTCGTTCGCTTTAGACGGGATGAGGGGAGAGGCCTTGACACCGGCCCTAATACGCCCCTACGGTCTCGTTGGGAACAGGAGAACCTCGTCCTAACAAGAGTAAAAAAAAAAAGAGAGAGAGAGGAGGGTTGAAGGCGAGCATTGCATTCACATGAGGCAACGATGGACAAGGTATTATTTTATTATAAGTTTAAATTTATTACAAGTAGGATGGAGGTCGGCCAAACCGACTACATATTACAAGGAAGCCAATGCGGCAGGGATCGGCAAGATCGATTACAAAAAATATATATATAAAAGGAGGCGAAGCCTTAAGACAGACCGGACTCCTCACGCTTCGGATCGTCAACGTCGGCCATCACTAAGGCCTGCTTCAACCTAACGATTTCCTTCTCAAGTTCTTTCTTTTTATACAAATTATCTATGTACACTCTATTGATATGCCCGAACTGGCCCTCAAGCTCCCGCCGTTGCCTCCTTAGGACCTCGGACTCGGCCTCCGCATCCTGGATGGCTTGATGCTCACAGATCAGTTGGAGCTTCAACTGCTGAACTTCGGCTTTCTTCGTCCCGACAGCCTCTGAAAGCTCGCCAATGATCTTCTTCAAGGAGGAATCTCCTCCGACTCTCCACTAGAGACAGCCCGCCGACCATCAGCCAGTTGTTGCTGGAGACGGCTCACCTCTCTGTTAGCTATTCGGAGCTCATGCTCGAGCCTGGTCACTTCCTTCGACCAAGTTAGCTTATACTCATTATGTCAGGCTTCGGCGTCGTGGAGTTGCTTCTGAAGTTCAGAGAACCTCTTGGACCAGTCTCAATCGTACCGGATCCTTTCGGTAGACCATGACGAAGTTTCCTTCAGCAGTTGAATTTTTTCCTTCACCACTGTAAGGTCGATCTCAAGGGAGCTAATCTTTGCCGTTAACTCCTAAGACTTGTTGCTGGCGCTTCTTCTTAGTTCGGCCATTTCTTTCTCGAAGCTGTCCTTTCGAATGCTGAAACTGGTAGAGTACTTCATGTGCAGGTTCCTAAGGCGGATAACTTCGACTGTCGCTTTCGAAGCGTTCTTCCTCGATTCTTGGAGATCATCCTCAGTTTTTCTCAACTTCTTCTTCAAGCGATGAATCTCCTTCTTCAAGCTCCTAATCAGTGGCTTAATCGGAACCCTACGGGACAAAGGATCAGCATCAACTGGAAGAGGGGAGTCATGACCTAGGTCATCGTCAGGAGTGTTCTGAACCATGCAAACGACAACACAAAGTGTAAGGCTAGAAAAAGATGTCTTTCATTTACTTGGATGTTTTTAAATACATCAGCATAAAAAAAAAAGAAAAAGAAAGTTACATGATCTTCGAGAATCTAGACCTTAGGCAGCTCGGCCACAGGAGAGGTCGGAGCATCTTCATTCGCGTCCGGTCCATGGGCAGGCTCGGGCGCTGCAGCGACGGGTTCGGAAGCTTCCGGGATAGCTCCCGTGGCTGAAGAAGAAGGGACGTCGGTCGGGACAACTCCGACCTCGAGGGATGAAGGATCGATCGGCTTTGTCGCTAGGCTCTTCCGTCAAGAGGTCCAAATCTATCTCGAGAAAATTCTCAGCGACCCTCTCTAGGCAGATCTGGAACCCCTTGATGAAGGCCTCCTGAGCAAAAGCTATTTTAATGTCCTTCATGTCCCTAGAGGACTTGAAGCTTCGACGCCGGCGCAGAAGCACCAAGCAACTTCTCGCCTTAGCAAGCGTAGGAAATGGAAAGGCACTTCGGCAGTCACACTCGGTACTCCCTTCCCTTGAACTTCAAACTCGGGAGTAGGGGGACTAGTATTGGGGATAAACTCGCTCCTGCCGAAGTTCGGCTGGATGCTTGATCTCGGAAGGATCCCGCTCGGCAGCAGCCTCCATGGTTAAACCTCGGGCCTCCTCCAGCAGTTGAACTCCTTCCGAACTTTTCCTTCAGCCAGACTCCAACAGTTGAACTCCTTCCGAACTTTTTCTTCAGCCAGACTCCTCCAACAGTCGGACTCCTCCCGAACTTCTCCTTCAGTTAGACTCTTCCAACAGTTGACTCCTTCCGAACTTCTCCTTCAGCCAGACTCCTCTCTCAGTCGGACTCTTCCAACAGTGAACTCCTCCCGAACTTCTCTTTCAGTCAGACTCCTCTAACAGTCGGACTCCTCCCGAACTTTTCCTTCAGCCAGACTCCTTCAGTCGGACTCCTCTAACGGTCGAACTCCTTCCGAACTTTTGCCAGATTCCTCCAGCCGGACTTCTCTAACAGTCAAACTCCTATCGGACTTCCCCTTCAGTCGGACTCCTCTAACAGTTGAACTCCTCCCGAATTTCTCCTTCAGATGGACTCCTCCAAACAGCTAAACTCTTTCCGAACTCCATCCAGCAGCCTCAGCGGATCTCGGCACTCATTCTCGATATAGCCAAAAGAACCGTCAATCTCTCCCATCTGAGCTTCGGCCGTTAGATTCCGACGGGCTCGCACATCGCGACAACAGATACTATCTTCCGTAACAAATTTCATGTGGCCCTGAATGGTCCACTACCAGACGGTTACGGCTATCACTATCAGTTTGTTACAGGCTCCATCCATATAAGAGACCCTCCAGATACGCTTTCAAAAAAAAAAAGAAAAAAAAAAAAAAAAGGGAAAAGGCTCTCTTTCTCTTCCTTAAAACTCTGCTAGAATCTCTCTACGTATTCCATTTCTGTTGGCCAAAAGAGCTGACTTGATTGTCGGAGGGTCTTGCCGGAGCCACCATCCTAGACTCCGGACAAGACTTATTTTGCAGGTTCCGGCGGCGATCTCGTCCTCTCTAAATCTAGCTTCGACTTCAGCGACGGTCAGATTTTGTGCCAACAATGTCCATTAGTAAAGCATGTTTGTCTGTCCATGTTTCCCCTCCCTACATCTCTGTATTTGCATTTCTGCATTCCACATCTCCATATTTTTCAAGATCATAAACCCCACCCCAAATAGATGGGAAAATGTTAGTTGGTTGTGATTATGGGTTTTTTTTCTCAAAATAATAAAAGCACTTGCATTGCCTGTTCCATGGTCTAGTAAACAGTAATCTGATGGTCAAATTCTTGCCAAACCATTGGTATAAATGCATCGTCCTATAACTGTCAAGGCCTAAACATGGAGACCCCCCCCCTTCTCTCTCTCTCTCTCTCTCTCTGTGATTCAAACATTGCATAAATAGTTCCATTAGCTAAATTGCACCTAGTTAACTAGAAGCCCTTCATTCTTTATAATATACAGTCTGCTAATACTTTTAGAAGCAACACAATGCTTGACCGTGTACTCTGGTTATGGTCTCACCATTTATGCAAATTCTGCAGGAAATTCTGAGAATTAAAGCGGAACATGCTGATGATCCTCAAGCTGTTCTGAATGATAGAGTAAAAGCACAGTTGAAAGTTACTAGAGCATTTGGTGCAGGGTTTCTGAAGAAGGTTAGCTGAAATAATATGCTTTTAAATAGGGATCCAATTCATTCTAGTTCTTGTTTGTTTTTGCGATACATATACACCAATATTTTTAATTTATTTATTTGTTTGACATTACATGAGTTGGTCATGAGCAGAAGATACAGTGCAACAAATTGCATCGATTTGCAGTGCATTTCTAATATTTTGTTTTCCATCTTCTTTAATGAAAAAATGACGTGAACTTATCAGAAACTTCAACTGTTGTAAAAGCTCTTCAAAATATACCAGTTATCATTGTTAATGTGTTGTTTGTTCTCATTTCTCTGTTCTTATGTGATTGTTCTGAATTCTAATGAATTTAATCTCACAATCTATGGTACTGAAATCTTTGAGTTGTTTTTATTTCAGAGTTTACAAAACCAAAAATATAGAAAAACTGCCGGTACAGATTAGCTAAATTCTATAACCCTCTTCTTGAGAAGCTGTATGATCTGCCATTCAAATATTTTTTTCTTCTTTTCTGTTCTGCTTCTTTCTACTGGCACTTGCATGGTTTCTGTGACTTTTGATATCCCAATGTGATCCATTTCAAAATTATGGAAGAATTAAGTAATTATCAACTCTTTTCTAGAATGTATTAATGTTTCAAATCTAGACTTTTTTACTATATTTATTAATTATTTACTAATTAGTATTTATTTAAATTTGAGTAGCTCAGAAATCAGTAAAATTTTCACAGTTCATTATTCTATCAGCAATTCCATTTTAGAATTTTGAATTAGAATGACTGTAATTGCCTTGCTCTTCTCATCATGCTGTAATTTTAACAGTTGCAAAGCTTCAGCCCCTCTTCTATTGACTATGACTTTCTAATCTATGGGTATCAGCTCTAACTAAATGCCCACAAAAATAAAAAAGTTTCTCTCTCTCTCTCTCTCTCTCACACACACACACACACACACACACACACATGCACAGATACACACTCAGGGGTGAGGGGTCATATTTACACAAAAGCTGCTAGGACCAGTTCATGTTGTCTCCTAGATCCAGTTTTGTGCACCTGATTGATTTTGAGTAACTTGTTGATGTCACATTTATCTCAAAGAGAGGCTTCACTAGCAACCGAGATGTGAAATCTTATTTTCTTCACAAGAAAGGCTCAGAATGTGATCACAAATATGGCTTAAGCAAGTCATGCATCTGAAAGAAAAAGGTGTTCTAAGGAACGGGGTTTTCATCAGGGTAGGGCAATTATCATAGACCACCATTTCCGCCTTGGATTGTGAACTGATTTACTGGAATTTTTCTTGCAAGAAATGAAAATATCTTCTATGCCGACCACATTGAAAAGATAGCCATAAGAAAAGTAATTTTGGCTCTTTAATAAATGCTTCTTTGTTGAGATCAACATGAGATATTCTATCATGACCTGTTCCATCCAGAAAAAAGTAGCATGCTTGTTTGTATTTATTGATTGTGAACTAAATGATGTACTGATTGTCTTGTTGAAGTACCAAAGGTGCACAAGGCCACCTCTCTAGGTACATGGGTGATAAGATGGCCAAAGCAACAGAACAAACACTCAACTTTGTACAGAGAATGCTTAAGGCATATAAACTTGAAATTAAAGGACTCTAGGAAGTATGAATGCTTCAAACTGCATGCCATGTCCATGTCAGATATGTATCAGGTACTGATACTTGTCAGATATTTTGATGATGTGTCAGATACTTGTTATAAGTATCCTACCTTTCCAAATTGAGAAGGCTTTAGGTATGCCTAAGATACTTCTATGACACCTCTAACAATGAAAGAATGAGCTTTATTTTCTTTCTTTTCTATTTGATAAATTTGACCTTTTAATGATGAATATTACTTTTGTAGTGTGTAACATTGATATTACGGTGCAAATTAGGGTTTGTACTCTTTGCATTTGACCAATGACTACATGAGAGAGTTTGCAAATGTTGATGCTGTTTCATGAAGTATGAACTATGTTGTTTTGATAACAAACTGTACTTTTGGATTCTTATTAGCATGCATGAAAAAGAAATTGTGTGTTGACTATTGTCTTTTAGCCTTATCTTATCCTATTTTTTGAAGGTTTGTTGTATCGGCATCCATATCATGTCATATCTGTATCTCATAACTGTGTCCATGCTTCATAGAAAGGACTTGACTCTTAAACTGTGTATTGACTGTTGTCTTTTAGCCCTATCATATCCTATTTTTTGAAGGTTTGTTGTATCGGCATCCTATCATGTCATATTTGTATCTTGTAACCGTGTCCATGCTTCATAGAAAGGACTTGACTCTTAAACTCTGTAACATTAGGTAACAAATGAAGCATGGAACTTCATACCCTTGCATGCTCCTGATTCACCTTTTGAGAATGCCCATGTGGACTTTGCTATGGGCTTTGGTAAGTGAAGTGGTTTTATAGGTTATCTATGTTTGCTCACTTCATTGCTTACAAGAAGACACGATATAGTGTGGCTAATGGTTCTGTAATACCCCAACCTAGTATAATTTAACCACACAAATCTTAAAGCGGTGGCAAAAAAAAAGAAACAAAAAGTAGAGAGCCAAGGAGTCTTCTCTTCCGTTGAATTTTCTTCCGGTAGACTTTCGATTGGAGTTGAAATTAGAGGCTGGGAGGGAGTTGAAGTCCTTGCCCTCCACCTCTATTTAAAGGGATCCCCCATCGTTGGCCACCGTTCATCACCGAGAGTAGTCTTTTTTCTCTTCTTCTTCTTTTGAGATTTTCCTTCAAATATATCGGAAGTGTGTCCAAATGTCATTGGAGATAAGGTAAAACCTCTTCTCACTATCTTCTTCCTCCTCAGCTACCAAACCCTGGTTTTCGATTGGCAATTGCCGGATTTCTCTTAAGAAAACCCCTCCCTTGCTTCGGATTTGTTTTTCTGCCCCTTCCTTTTGGATTTTCTGGCATTGGTAGCCATTGCCAACCATCAGTCTGGGGTCCATTGGCTGCGTCTTGCAGCGTTAGCCACCGTCGGCCAGAGCCATGCCGGCGGTGATCCACTGCTCCGAGAGAAGAGGGGAAATAATCTTCTGTTTCACTGTGGAACCAAAGGAAGAGAGAAAAAAAGAAAAGAAAAGAAAAGAAAGAAAAAGAAAAGAAAAAAGAAAGAGAAAAAAGGACTTTCTCTCTCCTCTCTCTTTCCTATCTTTTCTCTCTTTATAAGTTTCTCTTCGTAAAAGTATCTTTCTAGATAGTGTCTCTCGTTTAGGTTTTTTTGGATTCTTAGAAAGGCCCTTAGATAGCTTTCATAGATCCTGATGAAGGGATCTTGATCGTTGACGATCGGATCGTCAGCCCTATGAGAATTTAGGATTTTTATTTTGAAAATAATCATGATTAAAGTTTGATAAAAAATACAATTTTGGATATTAGGTTTAAAAGAGAATTTGGTAAGCTTGCTGTTCGTGAAAAATTAAGATGGCTCTACGTTGGATAAAAAGGGTTGCTCAGATTGCTATTAGAGAGACATCGAACCAACAAGAGGATGGTACTCAGTAAGTTAGTGGCATCCCTTAGCAGGAAGGAGTCATTGATCCTACTACGAACAATCAGACGGAGCAACAAGAACCAAATATAATCCGAATAATGTAGATTTTAGTCGACTTGATGTAGTTGCAACAACAATTAGTGCAACAATGGCTAGTGCAACAATAGATACTACCATCTTAGGGACATGGAGAGCAGCCAGAGCAATGGAGTAATATTATAGAATTTAAGAAGTTATTTCCATCGGCTTTCAAGGGGACTACATAACCTTATGAGATGCAGTGATAACGAAAGGATTTTGTATGCATCATACATGTTGTAAGGTAAGACATTTAATTGGTATCAGAGACTGCAACATAAATATGAACAAGATAGGGAACAACTTATCTAGGAGAGATTTCAAAGGGCATTTTATCATTAGTATTTTTCTTGGAGTGTCAGGATTCAGAAAGAATAAGAATTTATTTATCTGAAACAAAAAAAAAAGTATGATAGTTGCAGAATATGAAGCTAAATTTACTGTGCTTGCCAAGTTTGTTTCGAGGTTGGTTGAGGATGAACCTGATCGAGTGCATAAATATAAGATGGACTTGAGGATAGAAATTAGAAAACAAGTAGTTTCATATGAATTAACTATTTATGCAGATGTGGTGAATAAAGTATTAATAATTGAAACGGAAGTCAATGAAGAATGTGCAGAAAGAAAAAAATCAAAAGAAAACAAATAGATCAAATGATTCTCAAGGGTAGAATAGTAAATATACTGAGAGTACCAACAAGAGATCTTTAAGTAATAATTTTGGATCGATTGATAGCATCAAGTGTTTCAGATGTGGTAAAGCTCATGATAAAAAGATTGTCTTGGGAACACTGGTGTATGCTTTGGTTGTGGTCAGAAGGGTCACAAAATAGCTGAATGCCTACCAAGAATAGAAAGTCAATCTATACCAATAATTGAACAAAATCAAGATGGAAACCTAGAATCCTGGACCCAAGGAAGGGTCTATGCTTGTACACAGCAAGATGCACAAGTTTTTGATACAATGGTGATTAGTTCTGGGAGGGAATCTCAATTAATTTGATCAGTTGGTTAGTTTCACTTGCAACATAAGTAACGCTTCACTTTTCTAGATTTATTGGCAAATTGTAAAATATTTTTTTATATTGAATTATACATGATTTATGAATCTAATGCATGGTATTTTGAATTATCGAATATAGCATGTTTTTTGAAATATTAAGTGATTTATGATCAAATGTATTGAATTTGATGTGGATTGTCTGATTGATTTCAGTGTCGCATGGTTTATGAATTTTTTGAATGGAAATATAAAACTATTTTAATTTGAGATGGATTTTGACTCGTAGCCTGACTCTATATCGAACCCCACCAATGGGGATTAAATGCTGATATTTTGATATCCTGCTAGTGGGGGTTATGTGTTGGTATTTTGATATCTTGCCAGTGGGATAATTAAATACTGATAATTTGATATCCTGCCAGTGGGGATTATGCGCTGATATTTTGATTTAGTTTATGACATTGAGATGAACATGATGTTTTGAAAGAATTGATTTGCGAACGAAAATGAATTCATATGGTTCTTATTCTGATTAATGTTGTATATTTTAAATTGAGATATCTTGCATGCTTATTTTCAGTATATGATTATTACTGAATTTATCTAGCTAAAGTTTTGCATTGCTTGTTGGGTTGTTTAGCTCATCACTCTATATTTTATTGTTTTTACCGATTCAAAGGACTAGCTTGACTTTGGGATCCTATATGGGAGAGCGAATTAGAGGCGGAATTTAATATCTTTATTTTAGATTAGGATTTATTGAAGTTGATGGAAAACTATGAAATTTTATTTTGTAAGATATTTGATTTAGTTATTTGAATTAAAGTTAAACATTAATTCTGTTCTGCTGTTGCTTTATGATATCGTGACGAAATGCCTTGCATGCTTGTGGGGAGAGTTCTCCATGAAGATGCGGCGGTTGCCATGACCCTTGGCTCACGATCTTGGGTTGGGGGTGTGACAGGTTCAGTTACATACCATAGCATGGAGAATCAGTGAGTCTCTGAATTTGTGAATAGGGTGGAGGAAATTTGATACCGAGTGGAATATTTCTATTGCCCATCATTTAAGGATGTGTTGGCGAGCCTGGAAGCAGTTGATCATAGATTTAGAAACTTGTGGAAAAGGATGTACTATTGAGCAGCCAGGACTGTTTCATTTGAAAGCTGATTTTGCTTACAACTTGTGTGATTGTTGTACTCAGAAAAGTTCTTTTGAGGTCATGAACGGGAAGGATTGGACTCATACTCAGGATGATTTAGTTCAATTCCAAATCGAAGGCATCATGATGATGATTCAAAAATATATCCAGAAAAGAATGCATGCGTAATTTGACGTAACAAAACTTGAGAAGAGCAATGTAAAGCACACATCAGCACCTGTTAATCTTAAAGGGTTGAAGCATTTTAAGGAATGAGATTTTATAATTTGTTTGCCTATCACAAAATTCTTTTTTAAAGAGTAATAATCTTTAACGGAAGAATGTTGGAGCGCTCTAACAGGCACAAATTTGAACCAGCAATGCTTATAAGGTTGAGCTTTTATAAGGCTTTGACAAATCTAGAGTCTTTGATATCCAAAGTGAGTTAAGTTGAAGCATTTCCTGATGTCAGTTTTTGGCAAGAAAATTCAACTGAACAATGAAAATGACGAAGGGGGCTTTTCTTTTTTGATAGAAAGATGATTGGTTAAGGGCAGACCTTAGCATATTAGTAAGGTTACTCCATTTCTACTTGGCTATTATGGGTTTGAAACATGGAAACAACCTTTTGATTTGCAGGATTAAGGTTGCATACATCTGACCTTCTCTAGGCCATGTAGTGGCGGAAGCCTTGTGCACTTGGGGACCCTTTTTTAGAAGGATGATTGGTTCCTCAAAATACTTAATGAAGTGACATCATAAATAGTACCAAGGTTCTCCATATTGGGCAATACCATACCGTATTGGTATCTAACCTATATATAGTTTCGTACTGTACTGATACTCGGTATGCCTCGCCATCTCGTACTGTACTGCCATCTCGTATTGTACCAAATACCGATATTATAATAGAATGATACTGAACAGAACCGAGATGGTGAACTTTGATTAATATTCTACTGAAGCAACATGTTTCATAAGAGAATTAGTATGTTGATAATGAATTAATTGCCCATGGTAGAATATGTAGCAATTTACTTGAGCACGAATTCTTTTAAATCCTGTGTGATTAACATGAGTTGAGCCACTTAAGATATCATTTTAGCTATAGGCATGTGGAATATAATGAGATTAGTTTAGGATAATAGAATTGTTTACTGGTAGTTTTCAAAATCAGTTTGATGTTTTAATAAGTGAACTATGGATTAATCTTGATATTCTGAGCATTTATGAGGGGGTGTTAATGCCCTCTGCTAGGGAACATTCAGCAACTTTTCAACTCTTCCAATAGGTGTCCAAATTGCATTTAAACACACCAAAATGATGCTTTTCTAAATGATCAGCTGACTAGGGCATGTCTTTATCATCCTTCTTGTTTGTTAAATATGAGTCTTAAATGGACTTCGGTAGAAAGAATTAGTACATATAAGGGACTTCAATGCAGCATTTCTCAATATATAGGAAAAAAGGGCCAACTTTTTCATGTAACCTATCCTTGTATATTCTTAAAGAAAGACAAACTGCATCTTGTTTTTTGTGTCATAAGTTCTTTGCTCTTATCTTCTCCTATAATATTGGTCAGATATCATATTAGCAACTTTGGATATGATTTGCTGTTTAATTATGAGTTCAGTTAGAATATACACTCAATTCCCAAGAAATTTTAGATATGTATGTAGGCAAAAGAATTTGAATTACAAAATCAAGAATAAGAAGACTAGAAGAGAAGAAATAGAAAATCACTGATTATTTTTGAGCAAAATCTTAAAATTCTGAGGGTGTCCGGAGTATTTTAATGAACTTTTGTAGGTCAGATTATTTATCTGATGGGTAGCGATGGAGATCCAAGACCATCTCATGATGCATCAGATTTTATTTTAGTTGTCTAATTAGTTGTCAAATTGCTATTTTCCTATTATTTATGGTTACCATCCATTTTGATGGGTTTATTAGAAGTCAAAGGTTGAGATTAAAAGATCTCAACTATATTAGATAGTTTTTCTCTTAATGGGGTCAAATATTATAATACTACTGTTCATTGTAATATTCATGCCTAGTGTCACTTTTCATAGCAACATTCATGCTATAGTAACTATGAACTGGCCATGGGATTTGATTCGATTTGGAAGAAGGAAGATTTTTCTCAATCCATTTAATTTGAATCTCTCAAAAGAAAACTAGATGGAAGAATTACGAAAGTAGGCTTAAGTAGGACTAAAGAAGAAGACTGGGAGAACATCTAGTCAGAATCTTTCTTAAAAATGAAAGTTTTAGTTTGACTAGTATATTTTGGGCAGAAATGATGGAATTCAGTCTGATTCAATCTCCTAAAGGGTTGGCCTAAAGTTGTAGATCTCGAAAAGATATCCAACCTCAGAAAGAAAAAAAGATTATCTCAATCAGACTTCCTATAACCAAGTTATAGCCTCCTGAAGTGTGGCACACGATTCAGCTTTCTGATGTGAAGGATTTTGCTTCTGAACCCTGTTTAGTTTAACTCATAATGGCCAAAGTGGTCTACATCGAGTCTGGGGGATGCTCTTGGATCAGAGCTCCCTTTGTTTAGGGGATTTAGTTTTCATTAAATTAGAATTGAAGGTGGGGAAACACTTGTTTCTCCATCTCATGGTTGAGCCACCAAGCTTTGGGTAGAGATGGTTTCCAGCCTTGCTTTACTTTGCTTTCAAATCTCAGTGAACCACTTGTTATGCTTTCGCATTTGGATTTGATGGTATGGATGCTCTTTTCCATTCTTTTTCATTGTTGATGACTATGGCGACTCGTTGATCTCAATCTTGATCGCTTGATCGGTGGAACCAAGGGATGAGAGTTTGGCCGCTTATAAATAGTATTGGGTTTTTGTACCATCATCATGAATTTGCTGTAGGGATTAACAAGTTGCTTTGCTTGAGCAGTAGTCACAAGGTATATATTTTCTTATATTTTCAATGTAATGATCATGAACTTCTTCCTATCTTTTATGAGACAGATATTTTCTTTATCGTTTGTAGAAGATTGTTACTCCATCCTAAAAATACGAGCTCCCAAGGATAATTTGAAAAAAATCCAAAGGAAGTATTTTGCAACTTACCTCGTGAATATACATCTCAGTTATAGCGAATTTGAAGATGTACTATTTGGTCATCTTTAGCTTAACATCTTTCTGAATTCAATTGAGGTAAGGACATGGATGAGGCTTGGTTTGCAACTCGAGCTTTTGAACAAAATTTTTAAAGATTGGGATTTTTTTTGGCTTCCAAGATCTAGAATAGCCTTGATGATATTTTGTTTTACCTGAATCTTCAAGCAGAAGAGTTCCTCCACTTTGGTTGCTATCTTGGTTCCTCGCCATCAAGCTCAATTTGAAGTCTGCCCGAGCTCGGATAGCTCCTCAATCTCTATAGCATTGAGAACCACCTTTCTTCTTGGGAATCATCCTCCTCCAACTTCTGCCCCTTCAGCTTCATCTTGTGGTAAAGCTTTCAACACTGCTACTTGGTATGTCCGCGAAGGTTGCAGTGATCATAGTAATTTTTATGAGTCATGTTAATACGCTTTCTATTTTGCACCCCTTTCTAACCTGGATTTTTGCTGTTTGTTTTGAACTTGTCTTCCTTGTCTTTTTTAGACCTATTTTTCTCCTCAATGCCTATGACCTTCATGCTGGCTTCGCCGATGTCTTTAATTTTGAAGAGTTCAACTCCTTTCGGATGCTCTCGTGGAGACCTTTGATGTAGTTTGTGAAGACTGCATTATCGTCGATGGAGATTTCGAGAAAAAATGCTTGTTTATGGAATTCGGTATAGTTTTGGACAAATTGATCATACTTCTATCATAGGTATTTGTTGTTTAGCTAGACAAAAATACAAGCGATTTTATAGTGGTTCGGTGTACCCTGGCACCTACGTCCACTCTCTAAGATTCTTCTTGGAAATTATCACTATAATCTTCACAAGATTATAGTCGGATAGTTTTTCTGGGCTCGCTATCCAAGATCTAGTTTTACATGGGATCACCAACCAAAAGCTATCCCTAAGCCAATCCTTGGCTTACAATCTAATTCAAAGGCTTGGATGAGCCTATCCCCTAGCTTCAAACCCCAATTGAAGCTAGTTACAATAGAGTTTTCAAATAAATACAAAATAACTAACAAAAGTTCCTTTGATGAGCTGATTGATGTTGATGAAGCTTGGAGAATCTCTTTTTGAGGAAGCTTTTGAGTAGGAGAGCTTGTCTTCTCGCTGAAAAGTTACTCTTGATTTGATGTTTCAGGTGGTTGGAGAATGAATGCACACTCTTCAATATTCTTGGACTTTTCTCTTATTTTCTCTCTTGATGATTGATTCACGTGTTCTCTTATTTTTTCAATGAGTTAGATCACTGTTAAACATTGTTTGGAGGCTCAAAAAATCATTTATGACCGTTAGAAATCAAAATAGAGCCATTTGGATCAGTTCTGCAGAGTTTTGAAATTTCTGTAGAACTAGCCATTGGGACCTCGAGTCGACTCGGATAGGATTCGAGTTGACTTGAATGACGTCCGAGTCTGTTCCATTGAAATGTCTTGAAAAATAGCCTCTCTGTATTTTCTAAGAATTTTGACTCGAATTGCTCGAGTCGACTTGAGATGTTGCTCGAACTTTTTGACCTTGAAATGCTGTTTGCTCTCCTTCACTTGAGTCGACTCGGATAAGCTTGAGTTGACTTGAGGGCCTGCAGGTTGAAAATTTAGCATGCTAGAACTCTTTTTTCGTTTATTTTTTTGCTTAAGTCGACTCGAACTAAACTTGAGTTGACTCGAATATGTGCCCTCTAAAACTTTTTGAGTCCTTTTCAATATGAAAGACCTTTTGATTCCAACTTTTGGATTTTACTTCCACATTGATTTATGAGGTCTTTAACATCATGTAAGCTTTCAAAATCTTCTCATTTAAGTTTGATTCAAGAGTTTAGAGTCATTCTTTTATCACTTTAAGGTTCTACTGAAACACCATCTTTATAGAAATATTAGTTCCATTATATACTCAAATGTTTTGTTATTCATCAAAATCAATTCAAGGGGTTAACAATCTTCCCTCTTTTTTGATGATGACAAAACTTTGAGTATATAAGCAAATGATATAATGTATAACAAGCATTAACTTGAAAATTTGAGAATGTTCTAGAAAATTGATGAAACTAATATTTGTCATTTTGAAACTTGTGTATCAAGGCATAATATTAGGCATTTGAATCAAGGCTTTAGCAATTTTAGAATGTTCTAGAAAATTGATGAAACTAATATATGTCATTTTGAAACTTATGTATCAAGGCATAATATTAGGCATTTGAATCAAGGCTTTAGCAATTTTAGAATGTGACTGCCATGAGAGCTCAAAAGTTTTAATTTTAAGCTTTGCTCCCCCTTAGTTTGTGTCTGGTTTCTTGAGAGTTGCATATTATCAGAAGTATAGTTAATTTTTGCTCCCTCTTAGCTTGTGCCTAGTTTCTTTTTGAGATTAACATATTTGAATCAAGCCTTAGTTCATTTGAAACACTTGAAATCATTTGCTTATATTTTATATTTTACTCCCCCTTTTTATCATCATACATGATGGATGGTGCATATTGATCATTATGTTACATATCATAATAGTGCAAGATATTAAGCCAACGTATCAATCAACATTTATCAGTCAAGGCATATCATTCATGCATTCATCATTCATAAGCAAACCATAATAAGTAAAGTTCATTGCATTAATGTAAGGTTTTACAATGTATCAAGCAAAATGAATATACTGCTCAAAGCAGGAATGCAGTATACCAATGATACATAGGAGATCAACCATTATATGGTGATAACTATATAACTACCTAGATATATGGATACCCTAGAGAGCTTGAGTGGGCCTATAAGTCTAGCTCTGTCCATCATCATCAAATGAAATCTCTAGGATCTCAGATGAGCTTGCTCTGGAGGTGGAAGGTGCAGCTCTCCTGCTCTTGGTCCTGGATGATGGCCCTATGGCTGGAGGAGATGGGAATCCAATGCCAGCTCTAGAATAGATGTGGAAGGAAGGTCGGGTCTGACTGGTCGAGGCACTATGTAGGGTGAGGAGTAGGCTGTGGCCGTGGCTGAGACTGTGGAGGTGGTTGTGAAGAATGAGGCCTGGAAGCCCTGAAAGCTGCGGTGGCTATTGCGTCAACAGCTATTGCTGCTGGCGCAGAGCCTGGGGTAATCCTCTGAAACATCCCTATCAGACTCCCCATGGCACCCAATACTGAAAGAATCCCCTCCTGTTGGGATCGTCCGAGTCCTCTGATGGATGCCTGAATCTTTGCCATGCTGGACTCCAGACTCCCCCTTAGTGTGTCAGTCTCCCTAGTACATTGGATGACTCCTCTGGTGTATAAGTTCGTGATTGCCTTTGCTCAAGAATAGTCAACCTATCAGATACTGATCTGGCCTCTGTTTGTAGCCCATCTAGTCTGTCTGATAAGGGTCTAATCTCGGCTCTAATAGTGCTAGTGATCAACTCAGATAGTTGATCAAATTGTGCTGGCTCAGAAGCTGTTGTATGTGAGGCAGTGGGAGGTGCAGACGGTCTAGTCTGAGGTGCTGTAGGTGTAACAGGTAATGGGGCTGCTGGATCCGGTGCAGAAGGAGGTGATGATACCGGTGCCTGAACTTCTGGTGTCGAGGGCTCACCAGTCTCTCCTACCCACTGCTCTTGTTTGTCCTGCCTTGACATTTTCTTCACCCATCTACCTCTCTCAAGTTTGTATCCCATTCTGTTTAAGGTTTTATCATCATTTACATCAAAATGGGATAATCTCTTGCTAGGTTCACCCTCTAAGGATCCTTCGGCCTCTATGAACACTCTTGTCAATGCCATTCCGTATGGCAAACATAGCTCTCTTAGATGCTGCTTCCCGTCATTTGACGTATCAATGAATAGAGGCAAGTTAATTGGTCTCTCGTTCCCCTAATGTAAACATGACTATCAACTCCCTTTGGTACAATCAATGTCAGCCCGCTTAGGAATAAAATTCTCCTATCATATGGTGTAGATGAGCCTCAATTTCTAGTTGATAGGGTGTTCCCGGCCAACAACTCTCCAATGATCCTTCTTCTTCCTATAACAATCTCTATGCTTCTTTCTTTTTTCTTTAGCCTTATCGAGAAAAATACCAACTAAGGGTAAAATGAAAAATTGTGCTAGACTGTCTTCAGTTACCCTCCTTAACACATGAAACAATCCCCGATTCCCCCTTTTTAGGTTCCATAAAATTTCTCTCACGCAAGTTGGGGTAACACTTGGAATATCCAAAACCAGCAAAATTCATTTCACATGTATCAAATCCTCTCAAAACCAAGATCCAATATTGGAAGTGATATTTTGCAAGAAAATTGAAATCAATCTCCTAAACCCAATGGCAATATACTTAGCTGCCATTCCTAAATAGAGGGGTGAAGAACTGGAGTGTGGGGGAGTGGGCCATAGCTGTGTTCCCGACACAAAGTCCGGATACATCCGAGTTTGAATCATCCCTCTTGATGAGGAGCTGTTCAGTTCGAGCCTTAGATCTTTTGCTCTACTCGGCCTGGATCGCATGGTTGCTCTTCAGTTCTGCCATGGCAATATGTTTAGTGCCATTTCTTCAAATCGAGCAAGAGATCAGGAAAGATGGACGCGATTGGGGGTTGGAGATGGTGGGGATTACTGGTTCCTTGGCCAGAGGAGAGAAAGGCACATATATTTGAGCAGTAAAAGGGGAATAGGATCTTACACGAGATTTGTAGGTCCGACTTTTAGGGCCTGCGGTCTTGACATTTGAAGTTGAACTTTGAAATAATTCATATCGAGTCGACTCAAGCAGGATTGACTTGGAATCTTTTCTGTGTCGTCACTCTCTATCCTACTCACCGCTCAACATTCCGTCCCGCCCCCGCTCCCTACCATGTCTATTAGGCCAATTGGATGCTAGGGCTGGAGGAAATGAGGTTGGGCTCAAATATTTTTGGAATACGGTGAGAGAACCTCAATTAGGAAATCCAGTCTGTGCAAAATGGTGGGTCTGACTTAACTAAGGAGTGGATAATATTTTTGGATACGAGTGAGATTCATGAATTAGAGATCAAGTTTTGGGTGCACCATGAATTAAGAAATTGAAAAGAGTTGTTCACTCTTGGCTAACCCTACCATAACTGTTAGGTGAAGTTGATGAGTCAGTTGGTGAACCGACCACCACTAGAAATCATTTCATTGGAGATTTTTCCATCTCTACAGAGGAAGTGTAGGGATCCGAAAAATAGTGGAGCTAATTTATTTAAAAATAAATCTCTAAATCAAATTGGTCAATCATAATTACATATCTAACTAGAATCTTTGACTCTCTCAGAAAATTCTGCGTCCAAACCCATTAGCACGTATCTAGATCACACATAGACTGACGACACCAATTATAAAGATGGCTCAGGAACTAAAAAATCGTTTCCAGATCCATACTACTTGGACTACAGGACTCCACCTTACAGCCTTCCTCCACTGAATGAGAGCAGAGCGTCTCTGAAAAAGTGGATAGACGAAAGATAATAAGGCCAGATATTACTATGTTGGCTTCGATGTTGATAGCTCCAGCAGCCAACATGAAGATATCGAATTGCTAGCCAATGTTGGCTACCTGCAGAGATGTTGGTGAACAGAGTCGCACAGCAAAGTATCAAGTCACAAATTGATTTTTAAAGGCTAAGATGTGAATGGACAGTCAGTCCAAGATCACTGTCTGATAATGATCAAGGAATATGGAAGAGCTTGAGAAGCTCGGTGTGAAGTTAGACTTGATCTGCAGAACGATATATTCTGCAATCCTTGACTAGATGCATATGAATTTCATCATGAATTACACATGCATAAACTTCAAAATTCCTTGGCGAATTAATGACTGACTGGGTCACACTGAGCTTTCTATGAAGGTTCTAAAGGCTCATTCTTGCTATGGAATGGACTTCTTCCAAAAAGAAAGTCCTTCTGGAAAGAAAAAGAATCTTCCGAAAAACAAAAGTGGAAGGAAAAGAATGAAGAAGGCAGAGCAAGAAGAAAGACGTATGTCAAAGGAAAGTATTTCCATTGCACAGCGAGGCCATGAAAGCGAACTCCTTACTTATTGGCCACCCTTGAAGAAAAGAAGGAAGTCCCTTCTGGAGGTATGCTCGTTAGTTTGATCTAACCTACGGTTTCTTCTGCATCTAGTTGGGTGCTTGACTCTGTTCTAGTGCTCATACTGTGCACTTCCATGCAGGGTCTTGAGGATAGAGAGAGGTTGAGGGATGGAGACATGATCCTAGCTCGGTATGGAGCAAGAAGTTGCGTCACGTGGGGTGGAACATATCCTCTTTGATTACATCTGGTTTAGACTTAGTTTTGAAAGACTGTTATTATGTGCCTGCAGCTAGCAGGAATTTGATTTCTGTTTCATGCTTAGCACTAGAAGGCTAATGTGATTACTTCTTTAAGACATTGTAACATTCTTTATGAAAGAAATAAAATGCAAATGGTTCTCTTATTAAGGTCTTTATAGCTTACATATTGATGTACCTATTTAACTATCGAGCAAAACGTGAATGCCAAACGACCTAGGGATAAGTCCAACGACAGATATCTATGGCACCTGAATTAGGTATAATAGTGAAAGATGGATCAACAAATTGAGAAAAATGGGCTATTGAGTCCGTTGACTTTCGAGTCATATCCAACTTGTGAATCTTGTCTTCAAGGAAAATGACTAAACTTTTTTGTAGGACATGGGGAAAGGGCACAGATCTCCTTGCCTTAGTACATACTGATGTGTGCGCCATTTGATGTGCCGCTAGTAAGGCAATTTTGTCTACTTCATTACCTTTACCGATGATCTGTCTAGGTATGGGTTTGTGTATCTTATGAGACACAAGTTTGAAGCTTTTGAAAAGTTCAAAGAATTCATAATGAAGTAGAAAAACAAACTGGAAAACCCATTAAGGTTCTTCGATCAGATCGAGGAGGTGAATACCTTAGCCGGGAATTCCTAGACTATCTTAAGGAAAATGGCATAGTCTCTCAATGGACTCCACCAGGAACACCTCAACTCAACGGAGTTTCAGAACGGAGAAATCAGACCTATTGGATAGGTCGATCCATGATGAGCTTCACAGACTTCCTGATTTCTTTGGGGAAATTTTTGTTAACTTTAATTTATCTACTGAATAGGGTTTCCCTCTAAGATGTTCCTACCATACCTATGAGATTATGGTAAGGAAATCAAAGTCTGAGTCATCTCAGAATTTGGGATTGTCTGGCTTATGTCAAAAGACAACAAGCGGACAAGTAGAGTTTAGGCTCTTAGAGCTTGATTCATAGGATATACCTAAAGAGTCATTAGGATACTATTTCTACATTCAGAAGACCAAATGTGATTGTGAGTCGACATGCCATCTTTCTTGAAAAAAGTTTATTCAAGATAGCGAGTTGGAAAGCAGATTAAGCTTGATGAGAAAGTCTCATAAGTACAACGAGCAAGGACCAATTGGACCAAATCAGGTTGAGCCAATAAGAACACTACCTCCCACTCGTAAGATCGAAAGAGTTTTTCGTTTTCTTGAAAGATACTTGGGTATTATTTCAGAGGAAGTTAGAGAAAATGTTCCTCATAGGTAATGGTGCTCATGGTGATGATCCCAAAACCTACAACGAGGCGATATCATGATATCGACTCCGAGAAATGGTAGAGGCAATGCAGTCAGAAATTGACTCGATTCACTCAACCAAGTCTGGACTTTGGTAGATCCACCAGAAAGTATAGTACCTATTGGGTGTAAATGGATCTTCAAGAGAAAATTGGTGCAGATGAGAATGTGGAGACATTCAAGGCTAGACTAGTGGAAAAGATTATAGTCAACGCAAAGGCATTGACTATCAGGATACCTTTTTCCTCTGTGGCTATGCCTAAAATCCATCCGACATTGCTTGCCGTTGTGGCTATTTTCGATTATGAAATATGGCAAATGGACGTAAAAAGGCGTTTTTAAATGGTATCTTGAGGAAGATATTATATGACAAACGCGTAGGTTTCACATCCAGTGATACTGATCACAAGGTTTGCAAGCTGCAAAGATTCATATATGGACTTAAGCAAGCATCTCGGAGCTGGAACACTCGTTTCAATGATGTGATCAAAACGTTTGGTTTTTCATCAAAAATGAAGAGGAACCGTATCTTTCAAAAGAGTCAGTGGGAGCGTTGTTGTCTTCTCGTATTGTACGTGGATGACAATCTTCTTATTGGAATGATATTCCCATGAACGACAGTCAAAATATGGTTGTCCAAGGAATTCTCCATGAAAGACCTAGGTGAAGCATCCTTTATTCTAGAAATTAAGATCTATAGGGATAGACGAAAGGATGTAGACTTTCACGAGAAAGACGTGGATGACATCCATCCTTTATTAGGAATGATATTCCCATGATGACGACAGTCAAAATATGGTTGTCCAAGGAATTCTCCATGAAAGACCTAGGTGAAGCATCCTTTATTCTAGAAATTAAGATCTATAGGGATAGACCGAATAGGATGCTAGAACTTTCACAAAAGATGTACATAGAGGAAGTACTAAAGAGGTTTAGTATGGAAAATTCTAAGAGGAGATTAATACCCTTCAGACATGGTATTCATCTTTCCAAGAAGATGTGCCCTAGCACACCTGAGGAAATAGAACGCATGAGCAAGATCCCTTATGCTTCTGTAATAGGGAGCCTCATGTATGCCATGCTATGTACACGACCTGATATAGCCCATGCTGTGAGTGTCACAAGCAGATATCAGTCAAATCCAGGTGAAAAACACTGGACTTCTGTGAAATGTATCCTTAAGTACTTGAGAAGAACTAAGGATATGATGTTGGTCTTTGGTAACGGAGAACTCCATGTCCAGGGATACACAGACTCGGATTTCATGTCCGATGTAGATGATCGAAAGTCGACATCTGGGAGTCTGTTTGTGTGCAATGGTGGTGCTGTCAGCTGGAAGAGTTTCAAGCAAACCGTGATAGCAGATTACACCATGGAAGTAGAATATATCGCTTATTAGAGGCTGCGAAGGAAGCATTCTGGTACAAGAAGTTTGCGACAGAAATCGGAGTAATGCCATCAGATGCCATTCCTCTGTACTGCGACAATGGCGCCATAGCCCTTGCTAAGGAGCCGAGGTCACCAGAAGTCCAAGCATATTGAGCGGCGATACCACCTCATCTGCGATTACCTCGAGAAGGATTACGTCGAGGTCAAGAGAGTCAACTCCGCAGACAATGCGGTAGACCCACTTACAAAGCCATTGGGACAACAAAAATTCGAAGTCCATCTTGAGAAGATGGGACTTAGACTTGTAGCCAATTGGCTTTAGGACAAGTGGGAGATTGTTAGACATATGTGCCCTAGAAGCCAGAATTGGCTGACACTTGTAATACACTTCTAGGGGCAAAATTGTAATTTTGACTATTATCAATAAAATGGATTATTTTCTATCACATGTGTATTTAGTGTCTGTGATACATCCTTTGAGTTAATGGTAATGATAATTCATATTTTCAAGAGTTGAAAATTTAAGACATGAATAATCATTATTAACTCATAAAATGCTCCGACCATAGGATCATCATGAGGATGGTGATTGATCCGGAAGGTTGGTGTACAATTGCTTCTCTTTAGTAGATGAGTCTTAAGTCTACGGTGTGGAGACATCGGAGCGAGAGTACAGGTACTCGTTAGAGAACGAGGGCACTGAGCATGACCATCTCGAGTAGTCATTAGGAAGTCTACCTTCTCGTCAATGACTGACTCGATGCTGCAGTGGTGTGTCTGGTTCTTTGACCTGAGGTGCATTGGCAGTTCACCTTGAGGGTGTTATAGTTTGACTACACCATAACTCGGTCTCCTAGCCATATGGAATCTTGAGGTGTATGTTGGCTATAGCATGTTCGTTGTAGGAACTGGATTGCATCAAGATGGAATCTATCTACCTCGGTGGTAGAGGAGCAGCCCTATGATGATCATGAGAATCAAGTAAAAGAAGCCCATGGTCATGGCAGAGTGAAATAATAGAAAGAGTTTCTATTTAGGTTTTCACATCGGACTTGAATCGAATGATTACATCATATGACAGAAACTAGGGTTTGACGAGTTCACCTTAACCCTAATCTGATCGGGGCTCAAGATAGAAGAACTTAATCACACAGATAGCTGCACCAAGAGGTTCGCATTCAGCTCTGATGGGTTGCCACCATATACTGCTAGGTGTCACTGGTGGATTTTGGGAGCAATTAGAATGATTTAGATGATCGATCATTCTAGCTGTTCGAATCAGAAGAGTTCTGATCCATCGAAAGGAGTTTCGATGATGTCGATGATAGAGATCATGACATATCCCATTACCATATAGAACTGAACCTAATTGGATCACACAAACAAGGATTTGAATCTGGTGATCATTAATTGAACTGATCCAGTTCAATTGATCTGAATGAGATTCAATTAGGTTCAAGGAAATCGTGCTAGCATTCGATTGAACCTAATGTTCTTCTTTTACTATCATAAATAGTTGTCCTGACTGAGCCAAATAAGTTTGTGCTCAATCAGAGGACTGGAGCCTGTCCAGGTCAGAAAAAGGTTGTCTTATTTTGTAAGACAATATCTGTCATTTTTGGTCACCTATCATTTCTCGTCCTTTGACTTTGGTTAAAAATTGATCTTTGATTGGTCAAATGTTGACCATTGACACTTTGACTTCTGTCCACGTGTTATGCACCTATTGGAGAGCTGGTGGGGGCTTGTCCCCCTACCAGAATCTGGCAAGGAGGAGGGCGCACGCCAAGGAGGCGCCCAGAAGTCCTTGTTGGACAGGGACTCCATCTCCTTTTTGGATTTCAATTAGACTTCTCCTAAGAACCAAGTTTGATTGGTCTTAGACGCCATCTAAGGAGAAATCCAAGGGACTCTATTCCCACCGATCAGATTTAGATCTGATTTTACAAAGGGTTGTGATTGATTGGGAAGAAGAGGAGTTGGATCACGCATAGTCTATAAATAAGACCCCCTGCGTCCAACTCAAGGACTATCTGAAATCAATTGAAAAATTTCCACGCCCCAAGGCTGCCTCTCCTCTCCTCCATGCCAAGTCCATCTTCTCTCTCTCCTCTCCACGCCCAAAGGAGTTTGGGATTTTAGTTGGTGCAATCCAGATGAGAGAAAAGCGACAAAATGCTAGAAGGCTGCGCTGCTGCAAAGGACAACTGCTGATCTTCGAAAGGTGTTTTGAAGATCCTTTAGATCAGATCCAGATATGATTTTTGGAGACGTGATAGAGAAGAAGAGGATCTCCAGATCCAGACTGAGTGGATATCGGTAGAGGCCAGGCACTTGCGTGGCTAGATCCAGAACCTTCCGCTGCTTACAGGATCATCATCGGGTGATAGGATTATCCTACATCAAGGTAAATTAAATTAAATTTATTTAGATTTTATTTTTATTATTAGAATAATAAGAATCAGATCTAAAACATCCCAAATCTGATTAGGATCAAAGAGAAAAAATTTTAAAATATTTCTCTTAATCCGATCAGATTTGAACGAACCTGATCCGAGAAATCAGGATTTTCCTTCAGTAATAACTTTAACTATGGCTGCAGGGTGATATCCAAGATAGTCCATGACACAAGTGGATTTTCTGGTGGTAAAAGCTCCATTTGCTTATAATGCATTTCTTGGCCGATCTGGTCTAAACGCACTTCGGGTAATAGTATCGACCTACTATTTGAAGATGAAGTTTTCAACAAACTGTGATATCGGAGAAGTCAGGGGAGATCAAGCTCTGGTAAGACATTGCTATTTGATTGCCTTGTAAAGGGGAGAATAATTAGACCGTTGTCTGGTTGACGGAATGGATGTCCGGGACGACCTTATAGAAGAATGGGGAGAACCTATGGAAGATCTTGTCTCAGTCCCTTTGGATGATAGAAATAAGGAGCACACGGTGCAGATCGGTTCAAATCTAGAAAAGAAATTACGACAGTAGCTCGTCCATTTCCTATAGATAAATGCAGATGTCTTCGCTTGGGTTGCTGCGGACATGCCCGGAATCGATGCCCAAGTTATGGAACATCGCCTGGCTGTTGACCCCAAATATTAGTCAGTGAAAGAAAAGATGCGCAGCTATGGTCCAGAGAGGCTGAAGGCAATCGCAAAAGAAGTTGACAAGCTCCTCAAGACCAGATTCATCCAAGAAGTTTCCTATCCAAATTGGAATTCCATGTGGTCCTCGTCAAGAAAGCAAATGGTAAATGGAGAATGTGCATAGACTTCAAGAAGTTGAACAAGGCATGCTCAAAAGACAGCTATCCCTACCTAGAATTGATTAATTGGTGGACGCAATCTTGGACCATGAACTCAGTTTCATGGATGCCTTTTTCAGCTATAACCAAATCCAAATGACACCAGAGGATGAGGAGAAGACTACTTTTATTACTAACCGTGGTTTTTGTTGTTACAGGATCATACCCTTTGGGCTTAAAAATGTAGGTGTAACTTATCAGCGCTTGATTAATAAGATCTTCAAGGAACAAATCGGCCGCAACATGGAAGTATACGTAGATGATATATTGGTTAAAAGCTGAGCTTCACCAAACCACATTGCCGATCTTGAAGAGACCTTCAGCACCCTCCGAAAGTATAAGATGAAGCTAAATCCTACCAAGTGCATCTTTGGTGTGACCTCAGGGAAGTTCTTGGGGTACATGGTGTCAAGTTGTGGGATTGAAGCAAATCTGAAAAAAATTTGGACCATTCAAGAGATGACTGCCCCGAGATCAATAAAAGATGTTCAACACCTGACAGGAAAGGTGGCAGCTCTGAACCGCTTCGTCTCGAGGTCGGTCGAGTGATGCATGCCCTTCTTTCGAGTTCCCAAATAATCAAAGAACTTTTGCTGGACTACTGAATGTCAACAAGCATTTAAAGAACTTAAGGACTACTTTTGCTTACCTCCCCTATTAGCAAAGCCTGAACCTAGAGAGAAATTGTTTTTGTACCCGGCGGTCTCTCTAATGCTCTCGCAGCAGTCTTAATCAAAGAAGAAGCAAAAGTTCAACGACCGATCTATTATATAAGCCGGGTCCTGAGGGACGTTGAGATTAGGTACACAAAGTTAGAAAAACTAATTCTTTCCAATGGGTGCAAAAAGCGAAAAAGGACTTCGGCGTTCATATTTCTTTATTCCCTTTCGAATTTCGATCTCGGGAGTAGGAGGCTTGTGTTGGGGGTAAACCCTCTCCTATCGAAGTCTGGGAAGGTGTTGAGTCTTGGGATGACCTCGTCAGGCGGCAACAACCATGACTAACTTCATCCAATAACCCCAGAACCTACAAGGCCTTGCGGGTCTCACCCAGATGAGCTTGAACAGTGGCGGCGGCTCTGAGCAATTAAGTATCCAGTTCTAATGCAGTTTGGCCCGATCGATCTTGAAGCTGCTTGAACTGCTTCCAAACTAGAACCTCTCTAGGCTGTCCGATCTTGGATCATTATCGGATCGATAGAGCTCCCCCTCCGGACGAACCTCTACAACTTATGGAGAGTGGTAGGTCTTCAAATTCTCGCACCAAGAACCTTAAATATGTAAGCAAAAGGACCTCGTCTCCACTTTATTAGTCTTCGGACGGTCCTGAAAATAGCAGAGCTTGAAAAGGAATGGTCGAGTCGTAAGAGTATCATAGTTGTCCATCCATCACAACCGCCAACCAAGCTCTCGCCGGCTGAACTCCTTCCAGCTACCCATAAGGCTCTTTTCAGCTGATTTTCTTTTCGTCGACCTTCATCCAATCGACCTCTGTCTATTCGAACTCTTTGCATTCGTCGGGAAGGACCTCGTCATCCACACGAGTTCGTCTACCAACTCAATACAAATTAATATACATGCGGGCGACTTTAAAGGAGTCTGAACTTCTCTGAAATTGTTGAGACTTGAAGCTCTTCATTGCCGACGTCTACTTCATCCGAACTCCAACTTTTAAATTCCAACGGACTTGCATGTCATGACAACAAACACCACCCTCCGTAACAAACTCCACATGGCCCTGAACGGCCCACTACCAGACAGTTACGGCTATCATCATCAGTTTATTACAGACTTCGTCTATAAAAGGGATCCTCCATATACGTTTTTCTCTAAGCTCTTTCTTTTCCCGACATTGCTACTTTCTTTCTTGAGCACTCTATTTTTGTTGGCCAGAAGAGCTGACTTGCTCGTCGGAGGGTCCTGTTGGAGCCACCACCCTCGACTTCGGATAGGACTTCTATTTTGCAGGTCTCCGACGGCGATCTCGTCTTCTTCAGTTCCAGTTCTGCTTCGACGTCAACTAGATTCTGCACCAACAAGTTTAAATGAAGATGAATCAAGGAAATTTGATTGAATTAAGTTCGATTCATGTTGGATTGATTCAAATTTGGGAGAGAGGGAGAGAAGGCTGAGATAGTCTAATCTAAGTGATGGCAAATTCCTGGCTCCTTTCTAATTATACTAAACTTTTCTTCACTATGGGGTTTGGTAAAAATATCAGCTAACTGTTTATCCATGCTAACAAATTCAAGCATCACATCATCATTTTGCACATGATCTCTTATGTAGTGATGTCTTATTTTAATATATTTAGATCTAGAGTGTTGAATTGGATTTTTAGTTAAATTAATTGCACTTGTATTGTCACATCTTATTAGGATTTTATTAAGTTTAATGCCAAAATTTTCAACCTGTTGCTTAATCTTTAGGATTTGAGCACAACTACTCCCGACGGCTATACATTCGGCCTCAATCGTTGATAAAGCAATCGAGTTTTGTTTCTTGCTAAACCATGAGATTAAGTTAGCTCCAAGAAATTGGCAAGTGCCACTGGTGCTTTTCCTATCTAGTTTACACCTGGCAAAATTAGCATTAGAATATCCAATCGATTCAATGGATGAAAATTTAGCATACCATAATCCAACATTAAGTGTTTTAGATAAGTATCTAAATATTCTTTTAACAGCAGATAAGTGAGATTCCTTATAATTTGATTGATATCTAGCACATGCAAACACTAAACACGATATCTGGCTACTTACAGTAAAAGTAAAGATCCTATCATATCTCTATATAATTTGATATCTGCACTTTTAGCCTTTTCATCTTTGTCAAGTTTGCACTAGGGTCTCATTGGTGTGCCAAGTGGTTTTGAAGTCTCCATTCCAAACTTTTTAAGTATTTTTCTAGTATATTTAGTTTGGTTGATGAAGGTTCCCTCTTTACTTTGCTTAATTTGGAGTTCGAGGAAGAAATTCAGCTCTTCCATTATGCTCATTTCGAACTCACTTAGCATAAGCTCCGCAAACTCTTAACAAAGAGACTCATTAGTAGCACTAAAAATAATATCATCTATATAAATTTGTACTACCAACAAATCATCATTTCTTCTTTTTAGAAATAAAGTCTTATCAACATTTCCTCTAATAAAATCATTGTTTTATAGAAATTTACTTAATCTTTCATACCATGCACGAGGGGCTTGTTTTAGACTATATAAAGCTTTATGCAACTTATAAACATGGTTTGAAAAGGCATGATTTTCAAATCCGGATGGTTGTTCTACATAAACCTCTTCATTTATATAACCATTTAGGAATGCACTTTTAATATCCATTTCGTAGAGTTTAAAGTCCATGTAGCATGCAAATGCAAGTAAAAGCCTAACTACTTCTAATCTAGCTACTGGAGCAAAGGTTTCATTTAAATCAATGCCTTCTTCTTGGTTATATCCTTTAGCAACTAGTCTAGCTTTATTTCTGACAATTCCTTTTTCTAGTTTGTTTCTAAACATCCATTTGGTTCCAATTATGAGATAATCAATGGGTCTATCAACTAAGGTCCAAATATTATTTCTTTCAAATTAGTTAAGTTCTTCTTGCATAGCATTTATCCAATTTGGATCATTTTTAGCTTCTTCTAGTGATTTTGGTTCTATTTGAGATACAAAGGCTAAATGATCACATAAATTTCTTAAGAAAGAACAAGTTCTTATCCCTTGTGGTGGATCACTAATAATTAAATCTTTTGGATGACCATAAGTATACCTCCACTACAAGGTTTTTGGTATCGGTATCGGTGATCGTGCCGATCGTCGGTCGGTACGGTATGGTACCAGTACTGACACTTGGTACGACAAGCGACATGTCAATTTTTTTTGTTTTTCAAGGAAATATTCAATAATTTTTATAAAAAAATTTAAATTATTATTCAGTGATATTAATTAATATTTGTATCATTTAGAATTCAGAAATAATATTAATCGTATGTGATACGAATTTAAAATACATAAATCAGATATTATTGGATCCTAAAATGCTTAAATTAATTAAATTTTTTTTTCAATATTAAATATGTTCTATTCATCAAAATTCGATCGACCATCGATGTCCATAAATAGTAGGATTATTTATATATTTAGAAGTAACATCAGTCCGGCTAGATCCATAAGGCAGGCGTGCTGGATCATAACTCATCCTCGAAGTGTCACTGAGGTCCTAGCTCTGAGCGGTATCCTTGGACTGATAGTATCCATCCAAATATACCAACAGCAAAATCTGATCCCTAAGATGCTTTGAGCTGCATAGGTTAGTAGCCACTAGAAGATGTCTCCAATGCACCATATCCATATCTATACTCGTAAGGATCATAGGATGGTTGTGGCTGTGAATAAGAGGATCCAGAATATGAAGATGAATCTGATACATCTATGGATCCTACTCCATGTGTGAGGTCATTTACAGCTGCATCATGTTCTGAACGATCTCATGGAGCCTGTCATTTGTATGAAATCATAACATTATGGGCCCTATCAACACGTGTACCATGGTCCCTATCCTATGTAGCGTGCGTAAACTGAGACTCACCAGTGAATCAAAAATCATCAACTGGCTATGCCTCCTGTCTTCTGGTTCCTCCATGATCATCAGATCCATAATTAGTTGTTGAAGAACTACCGCTACTGCTCCATCTGGTATCTGAATCTGAATGAACTGAATGCTTGGGCTCTACTGGTGCCATACTTGTCTTTCCTTTTTTTTTGCTCATATCTCGCTCTGGCTGTCTAGGTTGAGGGCGAATGTTGTATATCGGTTGGACGTCTAGGTGGAATGTTGCTGGAATGTTGCTGCTTGCCCATTGAGAGGCGTCCACCCCAGCCTTGCCAATAACAAAACTAGCTGCTCGTGGAGGTGATCCTAGCTCATCAAGCTTTGGATCCTAATGTTGACTCATAACCTATCCGGTTATCGGATCATCTTCATCTGCAGCAACAAAATCACTACAAGTCGGATCCGAATACTTCTACTGAACTTCCTCCTAAATGAATTTGAGCGTCAATCTCAGATTGTAGTGTACATATACAAGATCATTGAGGTTTTTTTGTTTCAAACGATTCCTTTGCTTGCTGTGGATAAGGGCAAAGGTTGACCAGTTATGCTCATATCCACTCGAAACCGTTTGGGAGGATCTTGATAGCAAGATCCCTCAGATGTTGTGCAGATCCACCAAAATGCACCCATAATTCAGCTATAAAATAATTGAAAATCAGTAAAATCAAAAATAAGATTGAGTATAAAAATAAACTTATTGAGTTATTGATATATACTTGGATTCATCTTTGATTTGCTTTTAATTACTATATTACTTTCAAATGATTTTGTACCCTACCTGAATATTTGTCTATAAAAAAATTGTTTGTTATAAACTTATAATGTTTAACTCGTCAAAGACATCGCTAAGTTAATAAACATCACTGAACTTAACTTGTTCAAGACAGCCGCGATGTCTGCATTGTTCTCCATCTTATCATTACATTTCGTAGGATGGACAAAAGCTCTTCATCCATGCCAATCCTAGGTATGGAGTACTGAAACCTCGGATTCAGATAGTAAGCTGCACATAGATTGTCATAATTGATTAAGTTTATCCGTATAAATTTTTAAAGAGTTCTTGATTTGCTGCTTACCTGCTAAGTGCAACTCCCTACCCATTTGATAACCCCATCGACGATCAATGATCCTGATGTACTCATGTGCATGTTTTGGATCTGCCACCTTGATTTGTTTCTTTGCTCTTTCCATCATATGATATAGGAAGCCCATCTGTGGGTATCGCTCATCATCCACAGCCTGAAATACTTCATACATAGGCTTGATAGCCGCCACTATCCTCTCAGCCTGTTGTTAGAATGACTATCTCGTCACTAGGCTTTTCACAGTGCTCCCCTCAGTGCTTGTCCTAGCATATCTGTTCTCTTACCATTCACTATTGACAAACATTTGATGCAACTGTACTTTTTTATCAATCAGGCTATCAAGTGCTATATAATTAGTAGCAAACTATGTGATATCTGGTCTCAATATATCGCCTCCAACATACTACCGCATCAATGATAGGATCTATGTATGGTTATAAATAAATCTAGTGATGCTTTGTGAGGATTCTACTGCCTTTTGCACCCGACGAATCTTTCCAATATCCATCAACATTAGATCAATATAATGTGCAGTACATGGGGTCTAGAAAATATGTGGTCGCTGCTCCATCAACAACTTTTTTATAGCCTTATATTATGGTTCATTATCTGTAATAACCTGTACGACATTTGATGTGTGTCGTGGCATACCAAAATTAACCCAACTCACTACTAGATAGGATGAGTTGGGATCATATCCGCAGGGATCTTAGTTGATTATTTTGAAAATGCAAAAGAAAGAAAATGGATTGCAAGAAACTAAGAAAGAAATAAGAAAATTGTAATAAAAATATTTTTCATTGATCAAAATAAAATACATAAAAAAAATAAAAATGCGATACAAGACAATTAAACCAAGTTGATCTTCTAGCTGCGCCCGATGGTAGATGTGTCTCCTTGAATCCTTTCGTCTTCCTCCGTGCAAATAATGGTAGGATGGTTGGAAGGCTTGGTCTAGGAATTCCAAGGAAGAAAGGTAAATGGGAGTATGGGAATATGGAAAAGAAGGGTAGCGACACTAGGATTAGGACCTCTCCTAGATTTGATGGAAGGCGTGCTAGGGTTAGTACCTCTAGACTTTTGGAGAAGAGAGAGGACACAATAGCTTGGAAAGAACTTGGGCGTTGGCTTGATTCCTTTTTTGGGTGAAGGTGTTGAGGTTTATTTATAAGTGTTGGAAGGGAGAAGGCCTTCATATTTTCTAGATGTGGGATTAAAGGAAGAGAAGAGATAAATGGCTCTTTGGATGTTGACCCTTGGATCTTTGATGAGTTGCTTCTGAACCATTAATTTTTAAGTTGTGTTTATACTTGGATCCATGTGAAAGGTTATCTTCTAACCTGAATCCTTGAATCTTAAGAGCTTGCATCTAATCCTTTCATGAGTAAGTCGCGTTCACACTCGGATTTGATTAGTCTTTGAGCTGGTTGTTTGGTTCGCTTGAATTTGAGCCAATTTAAATCCAATTTGAGTTGCATGAGCCCAAACTTCTGATTATCTGTAAAATAGACCAGAGAACATCAAATTTCAATAAAATAATATCAATTATTATAATATTCAGTGTCTTTAGTGACTTAATTTAAGTGTTTATCACATCCCCCAATTTGAACTTTGCTCATCATTGAGTAAAGTTGATAAATTAGTAATATATACCAACTTGGTTTTGAATTAAAAGTTAGTTTCGACATTCCTAAAGATAGTTGATATCCGGCCAGACAGTTAAAGAGGTACATCATTGGATTATTAATTTGACCCATTTAGTGGTTGAGTATTAGCCGTAGAAACTTTTTAGAGATCTTCTTTTCACCAACTCTCCACTTTACTCTTTAAATCTTCTAACTTAATGTGAGATGGATTTATTGTCTTATAATTTAGTCCCTTTATTATCCATTTTTTTTTTAATTGATTTCTTGCATTCTCATGTTTTGACGCGAACCACAATACTTACTCAGGCGAAAGGGCTCGGTTACTCAGTGAGATAATGCTAAATTCTTTTTTTTTTTAAATTTATATTGCCCACTTTTTGACGCGAATATCATTGTTTGCTTAGGCAACGAGATCTGGTTACTCGATGGGAAACCAATGTATTTTTTTTTTTTAGTTGATTCTAACAAAAACTTTTGCATATTTTGATCTTTTCATCCAACTCCCATGAAGCAAATTTTTTATTGAGATTGGTAAGAAGAAAGTTATAGAAATACTCTTAAAATTTGGTCTGGTCTAATCCCTACCATTCATTGGGTTTTCTTAATACTTCACTCCTCACTATCTCTAAAATTATCTAAACCATTAATTATTCATCAATTAGGATGCCTAATTAACTCTTAATCAAAATAAAGTTTGGGTACATAAAGCTAATTATTTCAAATCATGCTTAAGGACTCACTCAAATTTAAAATTAGTTATTCTCCCCCCAATCTTAGTTTCCATTATCCCCAATGGAAGAAGAGAATCATAATATAATCAAAATAAAATATAATAAGGAAGGATACCACCTGAGTTTGATGTGCATTCATTGCTGAGAGAGCCTTCATTGTTGGGCGTGGTGTGTTCTAAACTCTAGCTGGCATAAACATGGCTCCCCCCAACTTGGTTAATATCATCACCCATTCACTTTACTGTAGAGATCCAACTTGGCTAATTATCTTTCTCAGAGCTTCCTATAAAATGAAAAGAGAAAAATTGCATATGCTGGTTTGCCTTCCAATAAGCGCTAAGTTTAACGTCTTCAGTCGGACTAACCAGCTTTCTCACCTATTCAAGATCAAATACCGTACTAAAAAATTCTCGTGGTCTTTCACTTCCAAATTTCAAAAAATAACTTGCAACCCCATTATTCATAAATTTTATTATTTCTTTATTATCTATTTTAGGAAGATGGTTTGCAGTTCCTCTCACAATCCTTTGTTTGTCAATGATTTCTTCTATTTGTTCTTCTAACATGCTTCTACATTGGGTTTCCAAATAACGAGTTATATCTAATGTATTGATTACGAGAAGCATGTTATATGGTCCTATACATATGTACTCAGGTGTGATCGAGGGTGGTTTCAATTCTAGGACCAATGGTGATTTTAAAGAGGAAGGTATTGAAGCAGGTATTGTAGGTATAGGCTCATATTTCTCAGCCCATGGAGGAGTGGTGCTAAAATTGGCTGGCTCTAGTAATGTATTCACATTTTCAATATATCCATCTAGGTCAAAATCATCCACTCCAAAAAGATCCCAATGTGTATGCATTGTCCTGAGAAATACTTTTAGGGGTAGTTTCCTCTATTATCTCTTTTACCATATCTACTTCAAAACATGTAGTGGTTTGTGATCCATGGGGAGCTTGAAATACATTTAACCTCAGCTTTCTATTCCCAAATGAGACATCCATGACTCCCATCCTACAATTAATACATGCATTGGCTATAGCTAGGAAGGGTCGTCCTAAAATTATGGGAATTTACATTGGATCACTAGAATGCTCCATCTCTAAAATCAGAAAGTCAACGGAAAAGTAAAATTCCTCGATCTTGACTAAAACATCCTCAATTATCCCACGTGGTGCCTTAATGGATCCATCGGCTAACTGCAAGGTTACTGAAGTAGATTTTAAATCACCAAATCCAAAGAGATCATATACTGAACTAGGAAGAATATTTACACTGGCTCCTAGATGTAACAAAGCTTTCTCAATGTGTAGGTTTCCTATGACACGAGATAATAGGGGCATCTGGATCCTTAAGTTTAGGAGGGGTAGCATGTTAGAAGACTGAACTGGCCTGTTCAGTAAGACGAACTTTTTTCGGGATTTGTGTTCTAGATTTTCGTTTTTGTTTGCACAAATCTTTCAAGAACTTAGCATAGGCCGGGACTTGTTTTATTGCATCAAAAAGGGGGAGATTGATTTGAACTTGTTTAAATAGCTCTAGCATTTCATCTAATTTACCCTCGTTAAATGGCATAGGGGATTCTAATGCACTCGAAAATGGAGCTCTAGGTAATTGAGGTGATGCTACAGATATTGGTTCATCCCTTGCCCGAAGGTCCTCTTTCTTTTTGGTTGGTTCAGATTTGGTTAACATTTCATTGGTTTTAGTCTTTTCAAGTTCAGCATGTTGTTCTATGACCTTACCATTCCTGAGGGTCATAATAGATTTGGCTTGTTCGGAAAAAGTTTCGTGTGTGTTAAAATTCTCAACCCTATGTTGACCTCTAGGATTAATCTCAGATTGACTAGGTAGTTTTTCCTCCTCCCTCTTATTGAATGCAGTTGCTAGTTGACCTATTTGGGTCTCTAGCTTAGCAATGGATTGCGTGTGAGAATGAAGAGTCTAGGAGTGGATTTCTATCCTTGCTAAAGCTTGTAGAACCTTCTCCTCAAAATTAGAACTATAGTTGCTAAGAGAAGATTGAGGGGCATCTTGATACTGAGAGTATGATGTATTCTTGAATTGCATCCCCTGGTGATTAGGTCTGTGGAAAGTTGGGTTGACCACAGATTGTGGTTTCCAAGAGAAGTTTGGGTGATTCCTCCGGTCGGGATTATACGTGTTGGAATATGGGTCATTTCTAGATCTAGGAACAATATGAGTTTGGGCTTGGTGGGCATGCTCCTGTACAAGCTCAGGAAACTGATGGGCTGCTGGGCAATCACCAATAATGTAAGTAGGACTCGAATAGATTATACAAACATCTTGTGACTGTGCAGATGGGGAAGAAGTGTGACTAACTTGCAGTAATCGATCAAGCTTCTGGGATAGTGCATCCATCTTGTTGTGGATGTCTACAGAGCGGCTTACCTCATACATTCCGCCTCTCTTGGGTCCTAACTTGAGAGCTTCTCTAGACGTAGCAGACATATAATGTAAAGAATTTTCGCTTAGGGTCTCGAATAACTGCCAAGTTTCCTACTCATTTTTAAGCATGAATGTCCCACCACGGGAAGAATCAACAATTTCTATATTTTTCTGATAATCCATCGTAAAAGCACTGGACCAATTGCCATTTGGGTATGGCATGATGTGGACACTTGCGGATGAGGTCTTTAAGCCTTTCCCAAGTTTCGTGGAACATCTCTCCTTCTAATTGGAAAAAACTAGTTATGGTTTTTCTAATTTGGTTTGTTTTCGGAAAATATTTCTTGAGAAATTTTTTTTGTAATTGATCCCAGGTTGAAATAGTCATGGAATCTAATGAATGTAACCAGTATTTGGCCTTGTCTTTAAGCGAAAAGGAAAATAATTTCAACCTAAGGGCTTCATCAGAGAGATTTTGAATTTTGACGGTAGAACATATCTCAAGAAATTCGTTTAGATGTTTGTACGGGTCCTCATTACTAAGTCCAGATGGTAACATTTGAATGATGCTGGACTTAATCTCATATTGAGTTGCTTCTATAGGAGGTACTTGGATGCATGGGAAGTAGGTATATGATGGAGTGAAGTACTCCCTCAATGGGCGTGGTGGATCAGTCTCGTGATTGCGGTCCATGATTCTTGCTCGAATAGCTCAGATGGTTCGTTCTATTTCAGGGTCTAAAGGATGGATTTCAGATTGTAATGATTTACGACCAAGCATACACCCTTAAAATTATAATTCGGAACAAACCTTGAAGTTTTTTTTTTTTTTTATATAATAAGAAGAGAAGAGGGGAAGAAAGAGTTCTTAAGAAGAGATCCTAAGGAACCCTACAGCTAAGAAAAGAAAGAAGAATTAGTTGTAGTTAGATTTTAATTGCAATCAAGTTAGCACATAATGGACTCTCTATCCTAAGGTTGCCCTAGTTCTAGACAGCTCTTAACTGTTTCAAGTTAGCCTTCAAGCCCTCCAAGTCGGAGCTTAACCAACCAACTGGTCAGGTAAGTATAAGGTTGGTGGGAATTCCTCCATTGTTTTTCTTAGACACCTATTAAATTGGTCAGATCAGCGAACGGAACCAATTATAAATCACCTTCCTTGGGGCTTAGTCGTCCCACAAACCACTTACCTAGACACCAGCTAGTTGACCAAGTCTAATGCGGTCCAACTCTCAGGGTCACTTGTTCTATTGAGCTCGAAATTTCTAGGGGTCAACGTCTAATTGCTTTTAAATTAAAGGTTTAGGTCAATGCAATATGAAGGATAGTGATTTTTGGGCTAAGGAGAAGTGATCAAATCCTCACTTTATCTTGTTTAATTGGGTTAAGTGCCCTTAATGTATTTTATGGAAGATGCAATGCAATTAGAAAAGATGTCCAATACAAGTAAAAATCTTTTAAGATTTAATTATTTTTTTTATTTTAGTTAAGTGTTATGTAGTGCTTTGTTTTCTTTTTATGTTATGTTATCTTTAAGCAAGAAGGAATAAGAGGAAGGTTCTAATTAAGTTAATTAGATTTGAGAAGACTTAGAGAATCTAACTAAATGAAAAAGTAAATTATGCTAAGATTAAAAGGCAATGAGATAATCTATAAATAAAGCAAGAAATCAAATCTACTTTTAAGGTAATTATTCTAAATTATGAAAAGCAGGAAATTACTAATTATATAAAGCAGTAAATTATTCTATGAATTGGAAAGCAGAAATTTTTTTTATCCATGCAAATAAGGTAATCTAATTAGAAAGCAGTAAATTTACTATATATGAAAAGTAATATAAGACAAATTTTAAAAAGAGTAAATAGAAAGTAAGCAAGCAATTAAAGTAAAGCAGTCAAATTTTTTTTAATTATTTTTTTTTGATTTTTTTAGAGAATCTATTAAAAAGGAAGTAAATTATTTTAGAAATAAAATGCAAGTCTGAAATAGGCAGGAAGTCAAAAGGCAAAAAATTAATTTACTAGAAAGGCAGTAAAGCAATCTAAAGCAAAAAATAAAAATATAGAAAGTAATATAATAATTATATATATATTTTAAATATATTTTGCAGATTTTTTTTTTAAAAAAATAATTACACCAAGATCCCCAGTAATGATGCCAAAATTTGATGCGTGTTGTGGCACACCAAAATTAACCCTACTCACTACTATGTAGATAGGGTGAGTCGGGATCGTATCCGTAGGGATCTTAGTTGATTATTTTGAAAATGCAAAAGAAAGAAAATGGATTGCAAGAAACTAAGAAAGAAACAAGAAAATTGTAATAAAAATATTTTTCATTGATCAAAATAAAATACATAAAAAAATAAAAATATGATACAAGATAACTAAACCAAGTTAATCTTTTAGCTGCGCTCGATGGTAGATGTGTCTCCTTGAATCCTTTCGTCTTCCTCTGTGCAAACAGCGGCAGGATGGTTGGAAGGCTTGGTCTAGGAACTCCAAAGAAGAAAGGTAAATGGGAGTATAGGAATATGGAAAAGAAGGATAGCGACACTAGGATTAGGACCTCTCCTAGATTTGATGGGAGGCGTGCTAGGGTTAGTACCTCTAGACTTTTGGAGAAGAGAGAGAGGACACAATAGCTTGGAAAGAATTTGGGTGTTGGCTTGATTCCTTTTTTGGGTGAAGGTGTTGAGGTTTATTTATAAGTGTTAGAAGGGAGAAGGCTTTCATATTTTCTAGATGTGGGATTAAAAGAAGAGAAGAGATAAATGGCTCTTTGGATGTTGACCCTTGGATCTTTGATGAGTTGCTTCTAAATCATTAATTTTTAAGTCGTGTTCGTACTTGGATCCATGTGAAAGGTTATCTTCTAATTTAGATCCTTGAATCTTGAGAGCTTGCATCTAATCCCTTCATGAGTAAGTCGCGTTCACACTCGGATTTGATTAGTCTTTGAGCTGGCTGTCTGGTCCACTTGAATCTGAGCCAATTTAAATCCAATTTGAGTTGCATGAGCCCAAACTCCTGATTACCTGTAAAATAGACTAGAGAACATCAAATTTCAATAAAATAATATCAATTATTATAATATTCGGTGTCTCTAGTGACTTAATTTAAGTGTTTATCAACATTCCATTCTACTTGATTAATTACCTCCAATTTAAGGATGTAGCTAGCATCGTGCACCTCAGCTGAAGCATCAATAGACTTATGGAAAAATGTTCTTCCATCACAATATGTCAAGAAATTGTTGCTTCATCTAGTAGGATCGTCCAATCATCATACATCACAGTCAATCCATACACAGATAACTTGCTCTTAAATGATGCAATCCACTGCTCTAAATCCTTCTTATTGCTGTCAAGAAGCTTACCATAGATATCTCTTGGTCCTGGAGGATCAACACTTGAACCGGCAGCTTGTATAAATGAAATGGCAGAGCGATAATATGGATTGTCTGCAGCATTCGTTGGGATGTGACTGAAGTAAAACTAAGATCCAATAGCTCGCCACATATCCCTCTTCTCATCTTTCTTCAATATAGTGTCAATACTTTGTTGCTTCGAATCTCTAATAGGAAAGGCATGTGGATCCAAATCATGAATAGTGGCTATTTTTGGAATCTTCTTAAAGGATTTTTTTCTACTACCAAATGCTCTCAACATGGATATAAGACGGCTGTTGCCTCTACTGGCGGGCTAACTGAGGATGTCCTCTTAAACCATGACTCAGATTCTGCTGCAGTGCTCCTTGAGCCTGATCTGTCCTAAGAAACTGACGACCCAAATGAAGCTATGCCTGGCCAGCTCCTCTAGCTGCCACTGATCATTCAAACTCGTCCGAATGGCAGCATCAATTTGTGCCTGCTCATCTGGAGTAGATCCTTCTGACTCCTTAGAGTGATAAGAAGGTTGCTTTGCTGCTTGACGGTCCACCTCTTCTTCTTTAAAGTCCTTTCCTTGATTTAAAATTAGCAGTGTTTCTTCATCGACTGACGGACCTTCTATGGACATTCACGGCACAGCTATATCCGGATAGTTGTTAGCCAAATGTTGCTTCAACCGTCTAATCCCTTCTTTGAATTTTATGTTACACTATTTACATCTCCAATGATGTCGGCCTGAGAGCATCTCTCCATGCTTCCAACCAATGTCTCGCTCCGGATCCTTCTTTTATGATGGATCCATTCCTGAAAATTGACAAGCACATTATTAATTACGTAAAAATTATAGATTTCATTTATTTAATTTTCTTATATTTTTAAAATTATTTAATTATTTTTTATTAATTTTTTAAAAAATTATATTAAAAAAATAAAAAATTAGAAAAAAATTGACCTTACATCCATGTAGAATTCTATCATTGATGCTACATATAAATTTCTTAGTTCGTGGATATGTATAAAATGCTATTTTTTTTCGTAATTTAAGCCTAAAATACTATGCACAAGATGCGTTAAAATATTGATAAATCGATACCAAATTTATGTCGAAAGTAGCTTGTAAGTCGCTCATTAATAATCTGATTTTACATTTTTTTTCAAAATTTATTTTTTCTAATAATTTTTTATTCTAAAAATATATTTTAATTTTAAAAATTATATACTTAATAAAAATTAATGATTTTAATTTCATTATATAGATCATCCATAGATCTACAACATATATTAAAATCATTAAAAAAATAAAATTTTGACAGTTTTCTCTTGTTTTTCCATTTTTCATGATTTTTTTAAAAAATGAGGAGAAGAGGAGAGAGCTAGGATGGAAAACGTACATCTAATCCACCTTCCTGCTGTTTCTGGAGTAGGAGAGCGACCTAATCTCTCGAAGAACCAAAAAATAAGTAGAGGAAGCCGAAAATCCTCTCTGCCTCTCCCTTATAAACACCGAACTATTTGGTTCGGTCCGAAACAAGGCCGAACCGACTGATTCAGGCCCGTACTGCTCGATTAGGGGTTGAATCGGGCGGTTTTTTATTTTTTTTAATTTTTTTTAATTTTTTTTTGGGTCTCGATTTCCACGTGCGAATCGGGCTGGTTGGGCGTCGGTTCGGTTCGGAATGCCCCCGAATCGGGCAGTTCGAGTCGGTTCCGTAAACCATGCTTCACTCTTTAGGTAGTTCTTCTCTTGGTGGAGTGGATTCTTGTCCTTTTTCTTCTTCATCCTCCTTTTGATCTTCTTCGTTTGAAGGTGTGTCATCCTTTATTATGAGATCATCCATCTTTTTGTTCATATTTTCTGCATCATCATCTAAAACATTTTCTTTTCTCGAAGACTTATCATTAGACTCATCAAATACTATATGGATAGATTCTTCAACAACAAGAGTTCTTTTGTTGAAGACTCTATATGCCTTGCTAGATGTGGACTATCCTAAGAAGATACTTTCATTTGATTTTGCATCAAATTTTTCTAAGTTATCCTTTCCATTATTTAAAATGAAACAACGGTAACCAAAAACATAAAAATAATCAATACTCAGTTTTCTACCTTTTCAAAGTTCATATGGTGTTTTTTTAATATAGGTCGGATTAAAATATGATTTAAAACATAACATGCTGTATTGATTGCTTCCGTCCAAAAGTATCTTGAGAGGTCACTTTAACACAATATGGTGCATGCCATTTCTTCGAAAGTGCGATTTTTTTTCTTTACTATCTCATTTTGTGGAGGTGTCTTAGGTGCTATAAAGTTGTGCTTAATGTCCTTTTCATTACAAAAATTCTCAAAAAGATGATTTTCAAATTCCGTTCCATGATCACTATGTATGTATACAATGGACAAGTTCATTTCATTTGAAACTATGCGATAGAATTTGATAAACATAGAAAATGCTTCATCCTTTTGTACTAAGAACATAATCCAAGTAAAGCGAGAGAAATCATCGATAATTACTAGACCATATCTTTTACCTCGTAAGCTTGTAGTTCTAGTTGGTCCAAATAAATTCATATGAATTAATTCTAAAGGTCTAGAAGATGAAATCACACCTTTTGGTCTGAAGGAGTTTCTAGTTTGTTTTCCAAGTTGACAAGCATCATAATTCGATTTCTTTCAAAATTTAATTTTGGTAAGCCTTTAACAAGATCTCTTTTAATGAGTTTGGAAAGTAAGTCCATGCTTGCATTATCTAGTTTATGATGTCATAACCAACTAGTCTCATTAACTTTAGCATCCATTGCAATAAGACATTGACCATTCTTCATGGCGAGATCATCTAGATCAACCATGTAGATATTGTCATGTCCATATCTAATGAACATGATGCTATTGTCCTTAGAACTAGATACAATGCATCAAGATGATTCAAAAACAACTTTATAACCTTTATCATAAAATTGACTAATGCTAAGTTGTGGTTCAAATCATCAACCAAAATAATATTTTGAATAATGCTATAAGGGGTGATACATATATTATGATATGTCCTTTACCATTATTCTCGAAAGTAACAACTCTCCTATCATTTGCTTCAAGAGTGACAAATTATGATTTGTCACTTGTCATGTGCTTTGAGCAACCACTATCAAAATACGATGGCCTTCTTCTCCCTTTGGTTGCAAGGCACACCTACAAAAGAACATCAAGTGGAGATTTTAGGTACTCAAGTCATCTTGGGTCCTTTTGGGTTAAATACTATGGTTCCTTTTGGAATCTATTGGTGCAGAATTTGGTTGACGCCGGATCGAGCTGGAGTTGAGGAAGAAAAGGTCGCCGCTGGTGATTTGCAAAACAAAGTTCCGTCCGAAGTCGGTGGTGGTGGCTTCGGTAGGACCCTTCGACGATCAAGTCAGTTCTTCTGGCCAACAGAAATGGAGTGGTCAGGGAAGAGTTCAGCAGAATTTCGGAAAGGAGAAGAGAGCTTAGAGAAAACGTATCTAAGGGACCCTTTTTATAGATGGAGCCTATAGCAAACTGATAGTGACAGCCATAACTGTCCGATAGTGGGCCGGTCGGGGTTGCATGGGATTTGTTATGGAGAGAAGTGTCGTCAGATTGATAGTGACAGCCATAACCATTCGGTACTGGGCCGCTTGGGGCCGTATGGGATTTGCTACGGAAAGAGAGGTGTCGTCTATCGTGATGTGCCCGTTCATTGAGATTTAATAGCTGTAGTTCGGAGGAAGCAGACGTTGGTTGGTGAAGAACTTTGACATATATCAATTCCAGAGGAGTTCGGACTCCTAAAGAAAATACGACTAGAGGGGATCATCCGGAAGGAATGCTAGTTGAAACCTGAAAGTAATCCACTGAAGGAATCCAGATGGAGTTCAACTGATGGCGAAGTTCAGAAGGAGTTCGATTGGTGGAGAGGTTCGGTCGAAGAAGTTCGGAAGGAGTTCGGCTTCCGGAGGAATCCGACGGAAGGAGAGGTCCGGAAGGAGTTCGGCTCCTGGAGGAATCCGATTGAAGGAGAGGTTCGAAAGGGGTTCGGCTCCTGGAGGAATCCGACTGAAGGAGAAATCCGGAAGGAGTTCGGCTTATGGAGGAATTTGACTGACGGAGAAATCCGGAGGGAGTTTGGCTCTTGGAGGAATTCGGAAGGAGCTTGGCTCCTGAAGGAGTTCGGTTGGGGTTCGACCGTTGGAGGAAGAATTTTCGATCGAAGCTCTTCCGTGATTACTAGTTGCATTAGACTAAGCATCAGACTGGATTTCGGCGGGAGCGTGGTTTATCCTTAACAATAGTCCCCTTATTCTCGAGTTTGAAATACGAAGGGAGTACAAAAAAGACGACTGCCAAAGTCCTTTTTCGGATCCTGCACCCGTTGAGATTGAAGCTCGGAGATCTTATCTTCTGTCGAGGTTGAAGGAGATCTTATCTCCTATTGAGATTGAAGCTCCTGGAAGCTTGGGAGAGATTTTATCTCCAGCCAAGGTTGAAGATCTTTTATCTCCTGTTGACATTGAAGTTGAAGCTCGGAAGAGATCTTATCTCCAGTCGAGATTGAAGGAGATCTTATCTCCTGTTGACGTCTGTTGAGGTTGACGTTGAAGCTCGGGAGAGATCTTATCTTCAGTCGAGGTTGAAGGAGATCTTATCTCCTGTTGAGGTTGACGTTGAAGCTTGGGGAAGATCTTATCTCAGTCGAGGTTGAAGGAGATCTTATAGATCTATTGACGTTGAAGCTCCTGAAAGCTCGGAGATCTTATCTCCAGCCGAGGTTGAAGGAGATCTTATCTCCTATTGACGTTGAAGCTCCTGGAAGCTCGGGGAAGATCTTATCTCTAGCCGAGGTTGAAGCTCTTGGAAGCTCAGGGGAGATCTTATCTCCAGCCGAAGTTGAAGGAGATCTTATCTCCTATTGACGTTGAAGCTCGAAGGAGATCTTATCTTCAGCCGAGGTTGAAAGAGATCTTATCTCTTGTTGACGTTGAAGTTGAAGCTCGGAGGAGATCTTATCTCCAACCGAGGTTGAAGATCTTATCTCCTATTGAGGTTGACGTTGAAGCTCGGGGGAGGTTAAAGGAGATCTTATCTCCTATTGAGGTTGACGTTGAAGCTCGGGGGAGGTTAAAGGAGATCTTATCTCTAGCCGAAGTTAAAGGAGATCTTATCTCCTGTTGAGGTTGATGTTGAAGCTCGGGGGAGATCTTATCTCCAGCCGAGGTTGAAGGAGATCTTATCTCCTATTGACGTTGAAGCTTCTAGAAGCTTGGGGGAGATCTTATCTCGCTGAGGTTAAAGGAGATCTTATCTTCTGTCGACTTTGAAGCTCGGGGAAGATTTTATCTCCAGCTGAGGTTGAAGGAGATCTTATCTTCTATTGATGTTGAAGCTCCTGGAAGCCCGGAGGAGATCTTATCTCTAGCCGAGGTTGAAGGAGATATTATTTCCTGTTGACGTTGAAGCTCTTGGAAGCTCGGGGGAGATCTTATCTCCAGCCGAGGTTGAAGGAGATCTTATTTTCTGTTGACGTTGAAGCTCGGGAGAGATCTTATCTCCAGTCGAAGTTGAAGGAGATCTTATCTTCTGTTGATGTTGAAGCTCCTAGAAGCTCGAGGGAGATCTTATCTCCAGTCGAGATTGAAGGAGATCTTATCTCCTGTTGACGTTGACGTTGAAGCTCGGAGGAGATCTTATCTCCAGTTGAGGTTAAAGGAGATCTTATCTCCTATTGAGGTTGACGTTGAAGCTCGGGGGAGATCTTATCTCCAGCTGAGGTTGAAGGAGATCTTATTTTCTGTTGACGTTGAAGCTCCTGGAAGCTCGGGGGAGATCTTATCTTTCACCGAGGTTGAAGAAGATCTTATCTCCTGTTGACGTTAAAGTTCTGGGGAGATCTTATCTTCAGTCGAGGTTGAAGGAGATCTTATCTCCTATTGACGTTTGAAGCTCCTGGAAGCTCGGGGGAGATCTTATCTCCTGCCGAGGTTGAAGATCTTATTTTCCTATTGACGTTGACGTTGAAGCTCGGGGGAGATCTTATCTTCAGCCGAGGTTGAAGGAGATCTTATCTCCTGTTGACGTTGAAGCTCGGGAGAGCTCGTGGAGATCTTATCTCCAGCCGAGGTTGAAGAAGATCTTATCTTCTGTTGACGTTGAAGCTTGACGGAGATCTTATCTCCAGCCGAGGTTGAAGGGGATCTTATCTCCCTATTGATGTTGAAGCTCCTGGAAGCTCGAGGGAGATCTTATCTCCAGCCGAGGTTGAAGGAGATCTTATCTTCTATTGATGTTGAAGCTTGGGGAGATCTTATCTTTAGCCGAAGTTGAAGGTGATCTTATCTCCTGTTGAGGTTGACATTGAAGCTCGGGGGAGATCTTATCTCCAGTCGAGGTTGAAGGAGATCTTATCTCCTGTTGACGTTGAAGCTCCTGGAAGCTCGGGGGAGATCTTATCTCTAGCCGAGGTTGAAGGAGATCTTATCTCCTGTTGACGTTGAAGCTCGAGAGAGATCTTATCTTCAGCCGAGATTGAAGGAGTCGTTGTCAGGATCTCTCCCCTCATCTCATCTAAAATGAACGAGGCCTTCGACTTGCTCATGTTAGGATGAGGTTCTCCTCCTATTCCTAACATGGCCACTATGATTGCTTCTCTGTCTTCACATAGTTTTTGCACCAAGAAAAAATAATATTGAAATGGAGTTTTATTAAAGGAAAATTATTGGTAGTACATCCTCAGATTTTTTGAATTCTAAGGTCGTTGAAGCGTTGTTCCTCCGAGCTCCTTCAGGCGATAAGTTTCGGGCCGCATGATCTCTATTTCATACTGGCCTTCCCAATTTGGGGTAAGCTTCCCCTGGCTTTGAGGCTGAGAGATGGCGGCTCGCCGAAGCACTAAGTCTCCCAAAGATAGTGTTGATGATGTCGAGAGGCGGCCGATCTTCTCGTTGTTCCTCCCTCATTGGTGGTTCTGGCTGTGATAGCGCCCTTGGTCGATCTTCTCTCGCTTCGGACCGACGTCTGAGGAATCGATCCAGTCGGCATCTCCTGATGAGCTCCTCGATTTCGTCTTGGAGCTGAATGCATTCTTCAGTATCGTGGCCATGGTCACGATGGTAGAGGCAGTACTTGCTCCGATTGCGCTTGTTTGGAGGAGATCATAATTCTTCTGGTCTTGATAGCTGATTCTTAATTTTCATCAGAACTTGAGTTTTAGAAGCATTAAGGGGAGCGTAGTTGTGGAACCTTCCGGGGGGAGAACTTCGCGCCCTTCTGTTGGGGCTTCTTTGATGACAAGCTCGAGGAGTTCGAGCTCGCTTGCGCTCGGAGGGAGTCCGTGAGCGCAGTCGAGCTTCATTCAGCCCTCCATCAGCGGCGGGTTTATTAGAATCGTCCGTCCGCCGCTCTCCTGCGGTTTTCTCATCTTTCAACTTGAAGGCTTCTTCCGCTCGGGCATATCCCTCAGCCCAAGCTAGCAAATCGGCAAAGTTCTTGGGTACTTCTCCAGGAAGAACAACAAATCGTTCTTCTGAAGGTCGCCTTTGAGTGCGGCCATTGCAACAGATTAGTCCAGATTCCGGACCTCCAATGCAGCAGCATTAAACCGGATGACATAAGTTCGGATAGACTCTCCCTCTTGCTTGATATTCATCAGGAAATTCGAACCTTGGCGGGGATGCCGGTTGCTAACAAAATGAGCCACAAATTGATGGCTTATCTGATCAAAGAAGAAGATCGTACCCGACTTCAAAGTTGAGTACCAGTTTCTTATTGCTTCCTTTAAGGTAGATGGGAAAGCTAGGCATAAGATAACGTCTGGTGCGCCATGGAGCAGCATCATAGTCCGAAAGGCTTTCAGATGATTGACCGGATCAGAGGTTCCATCGTAGCTTTCAAATTGGGGGAGCTTGAAGTTTGGCGGAACGAGCTCTTGCATAATTTGGGGAGAGAAAGGGGGATTGGTGCAGACGTCGTCATGGTGAATCGGGGCAACGTGACGGAGTCCCTCAATCCATCGGTCCATCTCCCGCAGTTTTTGATCGAGGACGTCATCTCGATCACAGATCTTGGAAGGCTTCCGACTGTGGATGGGGAAGGTTCCTTCCGAAGAAAAATTATGATCCGAGCAAGGATCCTCTGCTCTCTGTTTCTCCTTTCTAGGGGCGATGGGTATGCTAGCCCAAGTGCTCCTCGGGATCGATTTCTGACATCCCGACGGTGGGTTTCCTGACGGAACCGCCACCAGGGGCTGCCGCATGGATTGCACCATTTCGGTGAGGTCCTGAATCCGCTACATCAGTAGGTTAAGCTGCTCTGGATCTACCACGGCCGTCAGTGGAGGAAGTTGAAGTGCCGACGATGGAGCAGGGACAGACGGATCTGGCCCAGATCTGACGGCAGAAGCGGTAGATTTTCGGGTAGTCGCTTTTTTTGGAGGCATTTCTTGGGATTGAGGGAGAGGATGGAGATGAACCTTGAAGAAGAAGATCCACAAGGTCGACTGGGCACTCCTTTAAGAACAAGGGTACCTCGAAAATAGAGGGGGCCTTTCCTTCAGCACCAATCCTATTGGTGCAGAATTTGGTTGACACCGGATCGAGCTGGAGTTGAGGAAGAAGAGGTCGCCGTCGGTGACCTGCAAAACAAAGTTCCGTTCGGAGTCGGTGGTGGTGGCTCCGACAGGACCCTCTGACGATCAAGTCAGCTCTTCTGGCCAACAGAAATGGAGTGCTCAGGGAAGAGTTCAGCAGAGTTTCGAGAAGAAGAGAGTTTAGAGAAAACGTATCTAAGGATCCCTTTTTATAGACGGAGCCTGTAGCAGACTGATAGTGACAGCCATAACCGTTCGGTAGTGGGCCGCTCGGGGATGCATGGGATTTGTTATGATGAGAGGTGTCGCCAGATTGATAGTGACAGTGATAACCGTCCGGTAGTGGGCCGCTCGGGGCCGCATGGGGTTTGATACGGAGAGAGGTCGCCTATCGTGATGTGCCCGTTCGTCAAGATTTAATAGCTATAGTTCGAAAGAAGCAGGCGTTGGTTGGTGAAGAACTTTAACATATATCAATTCAAGAGAAGTTTGGACTCCTAAAAGGAATACGACTAGAGGGGATCATTCGGGAGGAATGCTAGTTGAAACCTGAAAGTAATCCACTGGAGGAATTCGGATGGAGTTCGACTGATGGCGAAGTTCAGAAGGAGTCCGACTGGTAGAGAGGTTTGACCGAAGGAGAAGTCCGGAAGGAGTTCGGCTTTCGGAGGAATCCGACTGAAGGAGAGGTCCGGAAGGAGTTCGGCTCCTGGAGGAATCCGACTGAAGGAGTGGTCCGGAGGGGTTCGGCTCTTGGAGGAATTCGACAAAAGGAGAAATCCGGAAGGAGTTCTGCTTGTGGAGGAGTTTCGCTGATGGAGAAGTTCGGAGGGAGTTCGGCTCCTGGAGGAATCCGACTGAAGGAGAAATTTGGAAGGAGTTCGGCTCATGGAGGAATTTGATTGAAGGAGAAGTCCGGAGGGAGTTAGGCTCCCATAGGAATCCGGAAGGAGCTCGACTGCGGAAAGAGTTCTGCTGGGGTTCGGCCGCTGGAGGGAGAATTTTCGATCGAAGCTCTTCCGTGATTACTAGTTGCATTAGACTAAGCATCAGACTGGACTTCGGCGGGAGCGGGGTTTATCCCGAACAGAATCCAATTTTTTTTTGACTATTTTTTCATTAAATTTTCTAAAATCACATGAGTAGGATTTATGTCCAACTTTTCCACAACAAAAACATGTAACATTTGAAGAGGAGTTTGAAGTAGACTTTGCAAAGAAATTTTTTAGCAATTTTTGTTTCTTATGGGGTTTAAATCCTAAATCGACTTTATTAAAAATAGCTCTTTGTTCATTTAAAATTGTTTGTAATTTTTCAGAACTTAAGATAAATTTATCAACAAATGGTTTGACCTTTTCCAAATCATCCTTAATTTTCTAGTTTTCAATAGTGATTCTACTTCTTTTGATATCTTTTCTTTTTCATAAGATATGTTTAGAATTTGCTTCTTTAATTCTTTATTTTTCAAGCCAACCTTTTTGAATTCAGCCATAGGTTCAGAAGATGCATCTTGCAACTCATCAAAAGTAAAGTCTAAGAGTATTTTAGGAATTTACCTCCTCTTTATGAGCGCCATCAAACATGGGTTGGCCGCTTCTTGTTTTTTTTCATTGGAGCTTAAATCTTCACCCTCACTCCATGTGGCCATCATTGCCTTTTTCCTTGTCTTCTTGGTTGATTTCTTGACAAGGGGGCAGTCCATTTTGAAATGAATGGGTGTCTTGCGTTTGAAACAAATGGGTAGCTCCTCTTTTTTCTTTTCCTTGTCCTTGCTTGATTCACCTTTGAAGGGCTTCCTCTTGAATCCTTGTTTCTTTTTACTTATAAATATTTTAAATTTTCTTGCAATTAAGGCCAAGTCATCCTCCAAGTCTCCTTCGGACTCATCACTTTCTTCATCTTGCTTTGGGGTTGACTTGAGTGCGATTGCCTTTTTCCTCTTTCCTTCCTCCTTAATGCTTTGCTTCATGGTTAACTCATGTCATGAGAGAACCAAGAAGCTCCTTCAATGGAAGCATGTTGAGGTCCTTGACTTCTTGGATTGTGGTGATTTTTGCTTCCCATGCTTTTGGAAGAAACCAAAGGATTTTTCGAACAAGTTCACTGGTGTATAATTTTTCCAAACTTTTTAAGCTATTGATAATATTAGTAAATTTAGTGAACATGTCGGTAATATGATTTCTTGAGAGGCACTTATTGGGGTTGTCATTTGATCTTAACTCTTGATCATTTGATCAAATGTAGTTGAGTACCAAGCTTTGATACCACTTATTGCCTAGCTAGACAACCTAAGAAGAAGTGAATAGGGTTTTTCAACAATTAAAACTACTATGTGCTGAATTTAATGACAGTGAAGTGATTGTGCTGAAATGTAGTGCTATAGATGAACAAGCAATGAAGTATAAATGAAGAGCAGTTAGTAAGATAGGTACACAACAAATGCAAGCAATTTTATAGTGGTTCGGTGCACCTCAGCACCTTCGTTCACTTCCTAAGACTTTCCTTGGAAATTATCACTATAATCTTCTCAAGATTATAGGTAGATAATTTTTCTAGGCTCACTATCTAAGATCCAGTTGGTTTTACACGCGATCACCAACCAAAATCTATCCCTAAGTCAATCCTTGGCTTACAATCCAATTCAAAGGCTTGGATGAGCCTATCCCCTAGCTTCAAATCCCAATTGAAGCTAGTTACCACATAATTTTCAAATAGATAAAAAAAGCTAATAAAAACTCCTTTAATGAGCTGATTGAAGTTGATGAAGTTTGGAGAATCTCCTTTTGAGGAAGTTTTTGAGTAGAAGAGTTTGTCTTCTTGCTGAAAAGTCACTCTTGATTTGATGTTTCAGGTGGTTGGAGAATGAATGCACTTTTCCATACTCTTGGATTTTATCTTGTTTTCTCTCTTGATTGATTCTCTTGTGTTTTCTTGTCTTTTCAATGAGTTAGATCACTGTTAAATAATGTTTGGAGGCTCAAAAAGTCGTTTATGACCGTTAGAAACCAAAATAAAGCCGTTTGAATAAGTTCTGTAGAGTTCGGGAATTTCTGCAGAACTAGCCATTAGGACCTCGAGTTGGAAAAACTCAGATGACGTCCGAGTCTGCTCCACTGAAATGTCCCAAAAAATAGCCTCTCTATATTTTCTAAGAACTTCGACTCGAATAGCTCGAGTTGACTTGAGATGTCGCTCGAAGTTTTTGATCTTGAAATGTTGTTTGCTCTCCTTCACTTGTGTCGACTCGGATAAGCTTGAGTCGACTCAAGGGCGTGCCGGTTGAAAATTTAGCATGCCAGAACATTTTTTCTTCTATTTTTGTGGTTGAGCCGACTCGAACTAAACTTGAGTCTACTTGAATATGTGCCTCTTGAAACTTTTGAAGTCCTTTTCAATATGAATGACCTTTTGATTCCAACTTTTGGATGTCACTTCTACATTGATTTTTGAGGTCTTCAACATTATGTAAGCTTCCAAAATCTTCTCATTTGAGTTTGATTCAAGAGTTTAAAGTCATTTTTTTATCACTTTAAGGTTCTCCTGAAACACCATCTTTATAGAAATATTAGTTCCATTATATACTCAAATATTTTGTTATTCATCAAAATCAATTCAAGGGGTCAATAGTAATGCCACTTGATCCATTGATCTTCTTCGTAGTTGATTAGGTAAAACTACTTTTTGATTAGACCTTTGAATTTGCTCTATGTTAGATTAGATATATTGTTGTTTCTTATATATGAATTCCATCAAGGAAGAGCATGGCTAGAAAGCTTGAGGCGAGCAAAAGCTACCTTCTTGATATTGGTGTATTCATAGATAGTAAAATAGGTCTATAACTGGTCTAGTCAGTTATTTAGTTTTTCTACATCGATAGTCCTGTCATATATATGGATCTCGATTCGAGCTTCAACTTTAAATGATAGAAGAGAGAGTTTGCATATATATATATATATATATATATAGGTTGTTCATCCTCACTGGATGGAGGATGTTCATCTCCAGATGCAGGAGATTGCTTCACAACAAGAGTTGCTGGTGCTTGTGCTTGCGCGAAGGTATCACCAATCTAAAGATAATCTCGATGAGTTGGATAATCTTTTCCTCTAGTTATGCAGGACGTTCTTCCATCTCATCATCAATTGAGAAAGAAGAGGCAGCAATACTCACTTTTATTCTTCAATGTACTTAAAGCATGGATAGCCCTTCTTTTGATTGCATATATTGCTTGTGCATTTGGACTATGAATTAAGGTCTCCACAGATGTAGAGAACCGATATTTTAATACTAACTTGATCTGATCGAAGAGAAGGAAGATTTTTTCAATCCACTCAACTCAAATCTCATAAAAAAAAACGAGATGGAAGAATTGCAAAAGTAGGGCTTAGGTCTCATTTTCTTTCATTGATTCTCCACACCTCATAAATTGAGGTGTATAGGCCCTTTTTGTAATACCAGTGAGATCCTCCCTTGCACAATTTGAGTAGGATACCTTTTCTAATTCAAATAGGACCGGATGTCCTAAAATAAACATGATTAATAGAAATAATTATGAAAAATATTAAAATTTTGTAGGAGGCAGTTTGCGACCTCTATATTAATTTTGCTTTTTATTGCTCCACCAAATTCTTCACGGATTTAGAGATATCATATGGTTGAAATTCTTTTTGGAAGAGGAAAATTTCAGTTTGACTAGCCTGTTTTGGGGTCGGGACAATAGAATTTTGGTCTGATTTAACTTTCTAGGAGCTGGTCCAAAGTTGTAGATCTTAAAAAGAAATTTACTTTTTAAAAAAGATTATCTTAATTATATTTTGTATGACCAAGCTACGACCTTCTGAAGTTTAGCATTTCTAGATATGGCAGATCTTGCTCTTGGATCCTATCCAACCCTACTTGTAATGGCCAAAATGGTTCACATCTAGTATAAGGATCCTCCTGGATTAGGATTGCAAACGAATTTTTAGGGTTCTTTTTTTCCTTAAAACTTAGATCGTAAAGTTATGTAATCGATTTTAGATGCGAAAAAAGATGAATAAAAAGTCTGGAGTTTTCTTTTCTCCCTTGTGATGTGATGCCATAGAACAAGCATAAGGCATGCATCGCTAGGTGTGATTCGTAGTTTTAGGATTGAATCCGGTATTATCTCCCTTGTCCCTTTACTATTCTTTGAATGTTCTGTGCTTTGATCTTGTATTTCTCTATATTTTCTATAATTGGTCTTGTTCTATTCTTGTTTCTCTTATTCTTGCCTTGCTAGTTCACTTTGCTAGATTTGAAAAACCTCCTGATATATATAGCAGAAAAATAAAATCCTGATATCTCTTTTTTCTGCTCTACCGTTTCTGGTTATCGACAAGCCTCCTTTTTGCAGCAATCTGCTGACATCAGGACCAACAAACTGGCCTTTAAGATCTGGGCATGGATTACATTCAACCAGTCCTATAACAAGATCCATTGTTGTGTAAAGAATCACCAAATTGCCTCGTTCTTGATACTAAAATCCATTGGTTCCAACTCTAGTTGGATGTTTTATTTGCAAAAAAGAAATCAACATTTTCGCATATTTCTGATGTAACCTTTTTTTTTTTTTTTTTTGGTGAGTTCCTAATCCTATCCTTCACTTTTTATCCAACTTGCCTCATTCCTATCAATCCTTGATGACATTTTCCTTTGTTTTCTTCTAAAATATTTAGTTGGCCCCTATGCATAGGTTGTTCCACATCAAGTAGCTTATGCCTCATTTGGGATTACTTCTGTACGGGCAAAGAGCATTTTCTGGAGCCCCAAAAGTATTTCTGGGTGATGTATGTGTGTTTGATAAAAAACTTGAAACAATTTTATGATCCTCCATGAAGCTGAAAAACCTCAACCTGGCAAAAGCTCCAATTTGGATCTTCTCCCCAAAAATACTTTCTGGAGCCTTTTAGAAAGCTGTATGTGAGACCAAAATACCCTGAACCTTATAGATATATTATATTATATTATATATTAACTAAGGATAGATACATTGTATTAAAGATATATTATATTATATTATTATTAATCTTATGATAATACTATGTTACTATCATTATTATGTCATAATAATCGTGTTTAAATAGTATAGCTTTATTAATATTCCTATAGTATTATGCTATTATGTTATAATATTATACTATTCTAATGTTATACTATTTAAAATAAAAAATTTGTAGGTTAAGAATACTTTATAATAATAGTTTCTGATGTTACAAAGAGTTAAAAAATTGAAAGCACCATGAATGTACTTTTTGTTATTTTCTCATACTAAAATCACTTTCTTAATTTGGTTACCCAATAGATGTTCAAGTTTGATAGCACTTAAGAAATATAGTTACCAAATAGCAAACAACTTTTTGTCATAAGCTCTACTAGCAAAAGCTCTACTTTCAAAAGCTTTGCCACCAACAACAATTCCAAATAGGGCCTTAATAAAGTATCATAGGGATTTGAACAGTATAGTAGTGCATTTTGCTGGTGTGTGGTGTGTTGAAATAGAATATTAATATATGCTGATAGTCATTATTATTTACTAATAGACAAAAAGTATAACAATACCATATCATTAGTTATGAACAGGGTCAAAGATGCCAAAAGGAATATACATCCTAAACCTTGAAAATTTGGAATATTGATCCAGCAAGCCTTGCTATTTGATTTAAACTCACATGATCATTAAAAGCTTTTAGGATTGCTTGAAAAGGTTCTTTTACTAAGTAAAGAATTTTGCTTGAAATAAGGGTTCTAATGCAAAGTTTTTACTCCTCTTGTCTATGTATCGGGGATGATTTATTAAATGTCTTAGTACTGCTGGTTTATAAAACTGAAAATTTTAAGAAAGATCTTGACTTGGTTCCCATAAAATTATTGGATATTTGAAACTTAAACCTGCTTGTAGCATCTGGTTTTTTGTTGCGAAAATTGTGGTAGATAGTAAAGTGGGAAAACAGAAGTAAATACTGAAGAAAGAGGAGTGGAACAAAAGAATTGAAGCTGGCAGAGGGAGGAATTCCTACATCTAAAGACATTTAACCTTTTTTGCCATTTAAAGGATGACAAGGACTAGTGGTGTTTGGACAACTCAGTGTCCTTTTACGTAACTGCTTGGGTATTACTCTGCAAAGAATGGTTGGCAAATTTGGCATGACCTTCCTAACTGACCTGACCTGACCAGTTTAAAGTTGGGTGGGCATATTTGTTCTATGCATCCCATTAGGCTCCAATGTTTCAGCCGCTAACTAAAGTGAAAATATGCTTTTGGTTCGCAACCAAAACCCAGGAAAAGGTGGATAGATTTAATTTAAAAACTTTTCATATCAAATATGAAGGCATACCTTGATTTGCAACGGAAGGTTTGATCAAGGTTGAGTTCTTGAAGATCATAGCTCTGCGAGGTCTAGATGTGTAGACCCTCTACTTTGCACGCACGCCAATCTCCACAGGAAAGATGGATGAAGATCCTAGAGGACTTCTTCAGGAGGGAAGGAGAAGAACTTCGAGATCTAATCTCAAAGGCTTGAAGCTTCACATGCCAAGGAGGAAGAGGGGAGCATCACACCTGGATCCTGCATCCCCATCCTATGGGTCTTGCATCCACGCCCCATGGGTCTCGCGTCCCCATATCTTATGGATCTTGCATCCCATCCCATAAGTCTAGCATCCATGCCCCATGGGTCTCGCGTCCCACGCCCAAAAGCAATTTTCAATTGCTTTTCAATGCTCCAAGGGTCCATCCTTATATAGATGAGAAGTCCTAAACCTAATCAAGTCCACATGAAATAGGAATCCTTCATGATTAGA